>OY992769.1:19822978-20181959 GCA_963921325.1 Logfia minima
TGCGGTATTGATCACGTGGGATAGTCGGGTATCCAAGGCGACCCATGCCCCCGGCAATAAACAAATGGGAGAAGGCCACGGGCATCTCGGAATCATCTGGAAACTGAAAGAAGTCCCGAATAGTTTGCTCAGAGATAATAATTTCGCGCTCGTTGACCTGAGATATGAGCCGCGGAAACTCAAGGTCTGAATTGACCGCAGCATTTACCCAAAACTCGGAGACCTGATCCTTGTATATGGTTGTGGTAGCAGTGATCGCAGTATATATACGGGATCTGCGGAGAAAGGCAATCATCGGACGGTAAGGCGCCGCCGATTCCTTCTCGTCATCTAGGAAGGCCGTGACATTATGTCTCGGTTCCCAGAACAAAGCGTTAACGTGAGCCATATCTGAAATAAGATGATAAAATTGAAAGCCATTAGTCTCAGCAATTAACATTGACATTTTTTGAATTAAAAATATCTTGCGACACAAACCTTGTGTCGCAGGATAGACTGCGACATAATGAGTTATGTCGTAGTTTTGCAATTTAATCAATTTAATGATTTATTAGCGACATAAGGATTGTGTCGCACACATAGCTCAGCGACATAACAGTTGTGACGCAGACATAGTTAGCGTCATAAGTCAGCGACACAATTATTGTGTCGCAGCAAGAAGCAGCGTCATAAGGACACAGTCTGCGACACAACGCTTGTGTCGCAGCTTGTGTCGCAATGAAGAACACGATGAAACCCAGATTTTTCTGATGAACACATTTTGGGGAAAATGAGTTTCAATAGGTTCAAAACGTTCACAATCACAGCAGGAACATTATGCAACATCAATTACTCAGATTTAAACACATTTAGGCTATTAATTTTGCAAAACATTAAAAACCCTAAAACCCGAACGTTCAAACACAAATTCCTGAATGAATACGTAATAAAAAGTGTTAAAATGGGTACCTATGAGCGCGGAATGATAAGGGGAACACGATTCAGAGGTTGAAATCAACAGAAAACGCCAAAGAATCACAGAAAAATTAAAAAAAATTCAAAGATTGCGTCAGAGGGCTTATGTCGCAGGATCCGCTTGTGTCGCAGTGTTGTGTCGCAATAATTAAAACGATTTACAGCGACACGAGGGTATTTATACCCGGGACACAATGAGCGACACAATGTTGCGACACAAGTGTTGTGTCGCTATGTTGGCAACACAATTATGCGACACAAGGATTGTGTCGCAGTATTAGCAACACAAATTATGCGACATAATCGGGCGACACAACTGTTGTGTCGCTGGTCCACAAAGCATGCGACACAAGTCTTGTGTCGCAGTTTAGCAACACAAATATGCGACACAAGCCTTGTGTCGCAGAAGTCAATCAAGGGTTCACATTTTTTTTTTTTTTTTTTTTAAGATATTTTGTATTTGTGACACTTAGTGAACGAAGTAAATAAAAAACCAAATATCATAATAACAAATAAACATCAAAGAAACGCTTTGAGAAGTGTCGATTTAGGGATCATATTAGGAAGACAGATTCGCAAGACAATATCAAATTTTAATTCGATTATCAGTATAGATGTCCAAATTTAAATTTATCAAGCAAAGTAGACAAGCCTGAGAAACAATTTGTAACAAGACGATTATCGGTATTGTTTGTCCACTTAAACATATAACACACTCAACTTCAAGCTTAGCAATTATTATTAGAGTGAATCAATCTCTGTGACTCCCACATAGATATACTCATAGTATCAAGACAGGCCCAAAACTTTGATTGGTTAGAGAAAGCATTTGAATTCAACATTTTTAAGAATCAAGCCAGCGGTGACAGGTCTGTACATACATACAACAAAGCGACTTAATCTTGATTCAGGTTTAAGCAAAGACCAGACTTGGTCAAACCTTTTGGCGACCTTGTAAGGTGTCTTTGATTTTATAAGACATTAAAGTACATTGACTTTTGTTTGCTTACTTCATGAAAGTATACTGACTGAGACCAGGTCTGTACGAATGTACAACAAAGGAAACAGACAGCATAAATCCCCAAATGTTGTCAGATACAAGCTCAGGTTAATACAAGCATGGCAAGCCGATACATAGGAATTAAGACACATTGTCATACATCAGATGTTGAGCATCACAGAAGAATAAACACAAATTAAAGGATTTCTTAGTTGCTCAAAGAAGAGTATGAGAATGTCTACCAATACATCGTGCAGTGATACAGCTGATTGTAAGGACATGTTTAACATATACGAGATAAACTACTGATACATCAAGAATAAAACTTAAGATTGACGTTTGAGGGGTGTCTCCTAATGTACTATCATATCCCTAGTTGTTTATAGACACAACTAAACGTCTTTCGCAAATGTTGCAACGTTGCTTTTCTTTAATGCTAGAAAACACAAAGAGTGGCTATTGCAATAACTAACCTTTTTTTTTTTTTTTTTTTTTTTAATAATAATAATCCTAATAACATAACATACTAAGGTCACAAATATTACTTTTGAAGTTGAAAGAAACGTAACCCTATCATGTTGACAAGCTCATCGAAACGAGCACGGGAAAAGGCTTTGGTGAACAGATCGGCATTCTGCTTAAGTGTATCTATTTGGACCAGATCAATTAGGTGTTTCTCATAACAATCACGAATGAAATGAAACCTAATTTCTATGTGTTTGGTCTTAGAGTGTTGGACAGGATTACGAGTAATACATATAGCAACAGTATTATCTATATGAATAGGAGTCATAGTTAAGAGTAAACCGTAATCGCGCAACTGGTGTTGTATCCAAAGAACTTGGGAACAGCAACTAGCAGCAGCAATGTATTCAACTTCTGCGGTTGAGGTAGAAACAGTTGTTTGCTTTTTGCACTGCCATGATACGAGCCGAGGTCCAAGAAACTGACATCCACCAGAAGTGGACTTCTTATCCATATTGCATCCCCCATAATCCGAGTCCGAATAAGCAGAGAGCGGGAAAGTTTTCTCATTTGAATACCATAGACCAAGGGTTGGTCTATATTTGAGATAACCGAAGATTCGCGTAACTGTCTTCATATGAGACACCTTCGGTTTAGCCTGATACCTGGAACAGAGAGAGACTGCAAAGACAATGTCCGGACGTGATGCCGTGAGATACATCAGAGAACCAATCATAGATCGGTAATCCTTTTCCGGACAGTCCTCTTCATCTTCCGCTGGACCAATGTGATGATTTAGCTCTAAGGGCGTCCCATAGGGTTTACAGTCAGTCAAGTTATACCGCGTAAGCATATCATTGACATACTTGGACTGATGAATATAAATCCCCTTAGCAGACTGTTCGACTTGTACGCCCAAGAAAAAGTTCAGCTCCCCCATTGCACTCATTTCAAATTCTGACTTCATGATCCGCTCGAAGTCGCGACACAGTTCATCCTTGGTGGAACCAAAGATGATGTCATCCACATAAACCTGTACTAATAACAAGTCCTCCCCGACATGCTTGATGAAGAGAGTACTATCGATTGTTCCTCGAACAAAACCGTTCTTCAGAAGATGAGTTGCAAGCCGCTCATACCAAGCCCTAGGGGCTTGATGTAGACTATACAATGCTTTGTCTAGCTTGCAGACATAGTTCGGATGAACAGAATCTTCAAATCCAGGCGGCTGTTTTACATAGACCTCCTCAACTACCTGACCATACAGAAAGGCGCTCTTCACGTCAAGCTGATAAACCCGAAATCCTTTGAATGAAGCGTATGCCAGAAAAATGCGAATGGACTCCAAACGAGCAACCGGAGCGAATACTTCATCATAGTCCAAACCTTCAATTTGAGTGAAACCCTGGACCACTAGACGTGCTTTGTTACGAATTACCACACCCCGATCATCCTTCTTCACACGATATACCCAACGAGTGCCAATTGGATGAACACCCTTGGGTAAAGGCACCAAAGTCCATACTTGCAGCTTGTTGAATTGTTGAAGCTCTTCCTGCATAGCTTCAACCCAGTATGGATCCTTTAACGCATCAGCTGTCTTCTTCGGTTCTACTTGGGAGAGAAAGCATTCTTCAATTTTCGAAGCAAGACAAACAGGATCAGTGACGGTAATAGGAGACGATGTCAACACAGATTGTTCAGCAGCAGCAATCTGTCTTCTCGTTAAAACACCTTTGTTTAAATCACCAAGAATGGCATCAACTGGATGTGACACATTTATCCGAGAACTCGGAATTGCAGCTGGAACGATGATAGAATCAAGGTTTGTGGAGTCAGCTTCAAGTTCGTGTTGAAGTGCCGGTAAATCTTCAAGGTCAGATGCAGGTGATTGAACAGAATCCTCAAACATTTGTTCCTCATCATTTGTAGGATCAGGAACATTCTCAGTAACGAGTGGAGGTGGAGTCTCACAAGTAGCAGCAGGAGCAGTTGCTGGTGTTCCTGTTGGTGGTGGAGGAACAGATATAGGTGGTGTTTCAGAAGTGATGTCCAGTCCATGAAGTAGTGTCACTATATCCTCTTCTTCATTTTCTTCAGGAATATTGAAAGAATCAAACAGTGTTTGATAGTCAAACAAATATTTGGGTCCCTTCCCCTGAGGGTTGTCAGTGTAATGGAAAAAGGTGACTTCAAAATGTTCTTCCACACGCTTGGTCACTAAGTTATACACGCGTTTGTTTGGTGAGTTATTAGAGAATCCTAGAAAAACACCTTCACAAGATTTCTCACCAAACTTAGCAATTCGTTCTTTCGTGTGCATAATAGTGCATAGACAGCCAAAGGGTTCAAGAAATTGTAGATTAGGCTTTCTGTTGTTGAACAATTCATAGGATGTCTTGTTCTTCTTCTTAACCGTTAATACCCGATTTAGAACGTAGCAGGCCGTATTCACAGCTTCGGCCCAGAAGGTGATTGGAAGCTTAGAGTCAGATAACATTGTACGTGCAGCCTCAATCAAGGTTCTATTCTTACGTTCTGCAACCCCGTTCTGCTGTGGAGTCCTTGCGGCACTGAATTGGTGTTCAATACCATTACTCAAACAGTACAGTTCCATAATCGAGTTCTTAAACTCTATACCGTTATCACTCCTAATTTTCTTGATTCTCAAATCACAAAGATTTTGCAGTTTATCGAATAGATAAATAAGAATCTCAGGCACTTCATCCTTGGTCTTCAGAAAATAAACCCAAGAAAATCGCGAATAATCATCCGTCACAACAAGACAATAAGAAGTACCTCCCAAACTCTTCTTTCTGACTGGCCCGAATAGATCCATGTGTAGCAGCTCCAAGGGCTTCTCAGTTGAATTGGCCAGCTTCGGTCTGTGAGACTTCTTGTGTTGCTTTCCTTTCTGACAAGGAACGCAATGATCATTCAGTCCAAAGGATTGCTTAGGGACAACTCGCACTAGATCATTCTTGATCAGGTAGTTCATCTTGCGAAAGTGCAAGTGTCCCATACGCCTGTGCCATAATAACGATTCCTTCTCAGGAGCTTTAGAAAGAAGACAAGTGAGCTGTGTAGTTTCCACAGTACTCATGTCCAGAATATACGTGTCTCGCTCCCGAGGTGCCCTCAGTAGCACCCATTCTTCAGGGATCACAAATCTCGGCTTCAATATACAACATTCAGTGTTTGTAAAAGTAGTAGTGTACTTTTTATCGCACACTTAAGAGACACTGAGGAGATTGTGTTGTAATTGCTCCACAAAATTTACCTTCTCAAAGCTTACCATTCCATTGGTAAGCGTACCTTGACCAGAAATAACTCCCCCTTTATCACCAGCGAAGGCCACATAACCTCCATTGAAAGCATGAACTTCAGATAAAAGAGAAACATCACCGGTCATGTGCCGAGAACAACCGCTATCGGTATACCATTTACTATTCTTTACAGATTCAGGTTGCTGCGGCACCACAAGCAAGGTACATTAGTTAGAAATGGAGACCCAAGCCTTTATAGTCTTGGGTACTCCAGTAACATCATCAACAATGACCACATCAGTCAAAACTTTGTTTTCAAAAAGTTTAGAATGTTTGACTGATGAGGTATTGTTAGATGTAGAATCTTTGCAAGATTCCTTAATCTTCCAAACTTGTTTTGGTTTGGATGCTTGCAGGTCAACAACTTTGGGCTTTAAGTTTTGCAAAGTATTTTGCTCAACTTTGTTGACCTTAACAGCTGGGATAGTAGGCTTAGAGCATTTCATTGAAATAGGCTTCTTTGAAAGTTTTTTAAGTTTTGAAACTTGAGAAACCTATTTCCCAGACTGTTTCTTTGCAAGCACATGACAATTATTTATCAAATGACCTTGCTTCTTGCAGTAGAAGCAAGATCGTTGCTCGAAACAAGATTGAGATTTAGGAACAAACCGATGAGCTCGACCAAAAGAAGCATGTGTTGAACAATCACACTTGTGTGAGCATTCAACAGCGGCAGATGCTTTAGTTGAAATTTTAGAAGATTTATTTAATTTAATAGTTTTAGAAACAATCTTCTTTTGAGGTTCAGCCATAGCTTTACCTTTTCCTTTTGTTATAGCCTGTTCTCTTTGTTCGATAGTAATTATATGATTTTCAGGCTTGACGTTTTTCTTAACTGGTCGATACTCTTGATCAGTTATATCCTCAATTTCAATTTCCTCTTCAATAATACGAGGAAGCACAGAAAGAGTCTTTCCTAATTTAGGCTCAACTATATTTTCAGATTTAATAAGTTCAGTCTTATGAATCTTGACCTTAATAGTTTTAACTTTCTCAACCTTTTGAGTCTTACTTGTTTCAGACTCACTAGTATTAGCCCTAATAGGCTCAGGCCTACTAGTTTCAGGTTGTTCACATGCAATGATGACATTTTCAGCCTTAACTAGCTCAGGCTTACTTATATTGATGCTCACAGTTGGTTTGACAGTTTTAACATCTATCTTAGTAAAGATAGGCATCATATCATTGACATTATCCCTAACAGGCATAGGTAAATAATCCTTAGGAGGTGGGACTTGATGAAAACCAAGTCCTGCCTTACTCTTAGTGTCAGTCCTCTGTGCTTGTAGGATTTCATCAAAGACTAGAGAGGATGTTGAAAAGTTTGAAAGCTTTTTCTTTAAATTTAAAATCTCAGTTTGAGATTCAACAAGTTCCCTTTTAACAGATGATAGCATGTCAACATAGCTACCAATTTCATCTTGTTGTTCAAAAATTTTAGCTTTTAGTTCCTTTTTCTCTTTCAAAATAGCTTTTAACTTTTGACCACTGGCCTTATCACTGTCCCGTAACATATTATTTGTTTCAGTTAAATTTTCTATGACAGTGTTAAGGCGTGTGGTATCCTCTCTATACCTATTTAGCTGGTTAGTTAATTTAATGCATGATACACAAGATAAGGGTTCATCATGTACCTCATGCACTTCAGCCATTAGTGCCCGTTCTGTATCATCTTCATCTGGGTCAGACCATTCCCAAGCATTGTTGGAAAGCAGTAGCGCAGCGGAAACCATCACTTTTTCATCAGATCTGGTCTTCTCAGATGAGTTGGACTGAGAAGGCTTGGACAAACCGGAAGGTGGATTCTTCTTTCTGTCACATTCACGAGCAAAGTGTCCATAGTTGTGACACTGATAGCATTTTACCTTACTCTTATTGAAACCAAGACCCTTCTCTTCTGGATCAGTGACGTTCTTCCTCCCAGTCTTTTTCAAGAAATTCTTGACGCGTCTTGTGAGCATAGCCATGCTCCACTTCAAATCCATTCTTTCAAGCTCTTCTTGATCGATTTGACTGAAATCTTCTTCAGTCATATTCACAGTGATGTTCTTGTTTGATAGGAAATCATCATATGCTGACAGGAAAGCGGTGAATATAGCTGCATGTTCCTCAGCAACTGCAGGAGATGCTCCTTTAAGATTGGAGTAAGTACCACCCCCACTAGCAGAGTTTGTGGTAGTATATCCAAAACCACCAGATAAATTAGGAGCACCAGAACCCCCAGAGAAGAATGTAGCCCCAGCAGCTTGAGTCGCTGCAGCAGGAACATCCACACCATATAACATGGGATTCTGAATATGTGCAGTAGCCTTGGTCTCCTTCTTCTGCATGTCCAAGAGGTCAGCAGCAATCTGTCCAATTAGATCATCAAGCTCCATATCCATTATATCCTCGTCTTTTTCCATCAGCAGCACGCGTGTATTCCATTTCTTTGGTAATGAACCCAGAAGCTTCTTGTTTACATCAGTTTTGTCGAGATTTACTCCACCCTCAACCAATTCACTTACGAGCTGAGAATATCGACTACACATATCTTCCAGAGACTCAGTAGGTAACATGTCAAAGACCTCAAACTGTTTCTTAACCAGATCCAGTTTGTTTCTTTTGTACTGATCACTACCACCACATTTCTTCTCAAAACCTTTCCATAAATCATAAGCGGTCTTGTGATGACGTAGTTGTCTCAAGATCTGTTGAGGTAAGGCCATAGTAATCGCAGCATAGGTCTTTCGTTCGGTATCGAAGGCCTTACGCTCTTCAGGAGTCATTGATTTGATGGACTTTTCAGGAATAGGTCCATTAAATATACCGGTTCGAACAGGACGTTCATATCGTTCTTCAAGATAGATCAGCATCTCAGCATCGTTGAAAGATACAAAAGCTTCAAACCGTTGACGCTAGTCTAAGTAGTTCATGCCCGTAGTGTACATCGGTGGTTTGTTTGTAGAACCCATCTCACTTGAATGCTTCAGCATTGCTCCAACCTGTTGAAGTGAAGTAGAAGTAGACATGGTAATGGACTCGAAAGACTTTTCAAAAAATTTTGAAAAACTGAAAAATGTGACACAAGCGATATGTCGCAAAGGTTATGTCGCAAAAAGACTAGAAGCGACACAATGATTATGTCGCAACTGATCAGACAGCGACACAAGTGTTATGTCGCAGGTTCTGTGTCGCAGTATTAAGGTCGCTGAAGACCTTGTGTCGCAACACTATGTCGCAGAATTAAGGTCGCTGAAACCCTATAGCGACACAATATTATGTCGCACACTGTGTCGCAAACACGGCGTTGTCAGTACGAACAAGCCTCAAAAACACAGATTTTCGAACCCTAAATGTTTTTTATCCAAAAACCAATAAAGATACAGCTTTCTAGGTTCAAAAACACTACAAAACAACTATATAGCACCAATAAAGAAGATCAAACACTAATAAAATGTCAAATGATCAAGAAAATGCATACAAGTTCAACCAAATGATTTGAAACCACTATCAATCATAGATATTGGCTCTGATACCAATTGTGGATCCCATTAGGGTGATCTTTACTCAAATCATAAGGTTAATGAAGACAAGAAGACAAAGCAAAAGATATAAAGTTTGTATTAAATGATAAACAAATGAGAACAAAACTTTATATTCCTCAATCCCCACTATATTCTCTCAAATTGAGTGTAGCAGCCAAATACAGAGAATAAAATGATTGGAAAATGTCTTGCCCTAAATATCTATAACAAGGGTATTTATACTAAACTGTCTGGCCGTTCTGCGACACAAGCCTTGTGTCGCAGAGATCACTATTGCGACACAAGCACTGTGTCGCAACTACAACTAGTGCGACACAAGCACTGTGTCGCAGTACACAGAAAATGTAATTATTCTAAGTCTATTACATATACAGACACAGTACAGACTTGACCAACTGACAGACACTCTAATATGTATCAACAACATACTTTGGTTCAAATTTTAAATTATCATGAGTTATGATTTTTGGCTTGTTTTAATTGTAGATTCTTCGTTGCAGGACTCTAAATTAATTATGGTCTATATATAACATTATTATTATTATTATCTATTATTGGTTGTTTTGTGTTTTTGTGTGTAGAAATGGCTGATCAACGTGCATTCTTCAACAAGCACAATCTGGTGATCACTTTTGATCTCAATGATCCTGCCACAGCACCTTTTCGAGGCATGTTGGAGTTTATCATGCGCTCGAGGGTTCACTTAGCCCTTACACACGCACCGACCTTGCGGTTTGAGTTCCTCCGCCAATTTTGGGAAACGGTTGTTCATGATTGTGAGCCTCAGCCACCGGTGATTAGGGCCACTGTGAATGGATTTAATATACAGTTCACTACAGCATTTCTGAGACTGGCTCTGCAGTTGGGTACTGAGGTTGAGGAGAATGGACCTACATCTTTTCCTCTCGAGATGCGTGTTGGCGCGTTCCAGTGCATGAGTTATGTTGGGGATGTTACCCACACCCAATACACCAAGAGTTTGGTGTACGGCCACTGGCGCTACTTGTTGGTACATTTAGTGTGTCTGTCACTTGGTCTAGAGTTTGAATTGTAATTAGTTAGTCAAATTCTGATGTATCCAGCGACATTGACAATATCGCTATAGCGATATTGGCAATATCGCCTAGGCGATATCATCAATATCGCCTAGCTGATTAGGTGATAGTATAAATACCTAATTAGGGTTTCGGTTTTGTTGTTGCTGTTGCTGAAATACGAATTTGTGCAGCCTGTGTCGTTTCTCCAGTCAATCATTTGTAAATCACAATCTGTGCTTTGTTTAATATAATTGATTTGTGATTGTGTGTTTTGGTTTGGTTGTTAACGTACTTTGATTTGCTATTGAATTCCGCGCTTTAGCATTTGATATTGATTCATTGTGAAAGGTCTGTCCTTTACGGTCCTACAAGTGGTATCAGAGCCATTTAATCATTGGATTAGTGGTTTATTGAATCAATATTCGTACGTTTAAAAGTCTTTTTAACTAGTTTTGCGTATAAACAAATCGTTTATTATTCTTAAAAGCTATTTAATCAGTACTTTTAGTGATTTCTGGAGTTGTGTTCGTCATTTTTTAACCCTATTTTTATTTAATTCGTAAAGATTATTTTTTTTAGGGGTTACAGCCGTTTTAGCGATATTGATAGCGATATTACCATCAATATCGCCACTAGGGTTTTTAGCGACATTGTCTGTTCTGTGCTCATTAATTTGAGCGATATCACTAGCGATATTACTAGCGATATTACTGATATCGCCTAGTTGATCTTAGCGATATTGTTCTCAATATCGCCTGTGGTATCGCCCTTTTAGTCTGATTTCAAAAAAAAAAAAAAAAAAGGCGGGAAAATTCGGCAATTATCAAAATTTGAGTTTGAGCTTCCCGTTCCCTAATTCTAGTTTGAGAAAATTTTCATTTTACTCGAGCAAAAATTTTGAAATTTTTGGAGGGAAAAATTCGTTCGGAAAAAATTTGAAATTTTCAATCAAAAGTCAAATCTTTTAAACGTTATTAAAATGACTACATTACAAGCTGTTAATGCAATGTTGAAACACAATGCCGAGGTTGGTTCTGCAAACAAACCTCCATTCTTTGCTCCGGGAATGGAGTATTCTGAATGGCGTGGGAGATTGTTATCGTTCGTTGCGTTTACCGACCCTGAAATGGAGATACCTTTACTTGAACGATACGTTAGACCGGTTGCAGGTAGAGAACATGTGGGTATACCTCCTCCAAAAACCTTTCGTTCAATGACTGCTGAGGAACGTAAGGCATGGGAATGTGAACGAAAGGCTCACTCTGCTATAACCATGTCTTTACCTGCCGATGCTATGAATATGTTCAAACACCATGATAAAGCTTATGATCTGTGGAATGGTATAGCTGAAAGATGTGGAGGTACCACTGAATACAAGCAAATTAAGCTGGAATTTGTAAAGAAACAATATGATCTGTTTGATATTCAGAAGAACGAGACGGTTAAGGACTTGTTCTGTAGATATTCACGTCTTGTGAATGAGCTGACTGAGGGTGGACACAAATTTAGCTCTATGGAGGTCAACAAGAAACTGCTAAATGCTCTACCTCCTTCTTGGGAAACTCGAGTATTAATGATGGAAAGTGATCCAGACGTATTGGCAATGTCTTTGGATCAACTTATTGGAAAATTAGAAACATGTGCTTTGGATATCCAAAAGAAAAGCACAAAATCTAGCTCTTTGCTTCCTGATAATAGTAGTTTTGGATATGAAAGTACAACTCTTCTATCTGGGCCGTCTACTTCTGAATCTAAACCAGGAACATTTTCTTCTTTTTCAACCCAACCATCTTCTTCTGCTACTGCATCACACAATGAGCATGCAGTAATCTTCAATGCGTTTTTATCATCATATGATGAGTTTTTATCGAAGAGGATTAGCTCGGTAGATCTTACCGATGAAGACTTTGCTCAAGTTGATCCTGATGAGCTAGAGAGAGTAGACCTTCGTTGGAACATGGCTATGCTTACCAGAAGAACGAAGACCTATTTGAAGAAAACAGGAAAGAAATCTCTTGAAGACGTCACTGATCAAACGAGCATGGGTTTCGATAAGTCCAAGATCAGATGTTATAAGTGTCAAAATCTGGGACATTTTGCTCGTGAATGTGAGAAGAGTAGACAACCGTCTACTGGATTTACTAAATCTTCTCCTTACAAGAAAGAAACTGAGGTCGCCAAGGCTGCTCTACTGATGGACGATGAACCATATGATTTTTCTGCTACGGATAACTTAGCTCTTATGGCAGATGTCCAAAATGAGGTAGACTGTGATTCTTTTATTTGTAATTCTTGTATCAAACTAACTGGTAAAATCAACAGGTACATAGTAGATAATGATCGTTTGAATACAGATCTAACAAGTCTTATTCAAGCGAACAAAGTGTTAAAAGATAATGAAAAAGTTTTTGAAATAAATCAAAAGACATTTATTGAAGAAAAGAAAGAGTTGAAAGCTATGATCTACAGCAAACAAGATGAAATTGATAGCTATTTAAAACTAATTGCTCATCTTAAAAAGGATCTTGCTCATACTCAAGCTGATAATATTGATTTAAAACGAAGACTTGCAAACATTTCAACATCTACTATGGTCTTTTCCGACATCCTGCAAAGTCAAAGGACTGATACAAATAGTAAGGCAGGAATTGGTTATCACAACCAACCTCCTCCCTCAAACTTGAATCAGCCCAGTCTCTCACAGGATGAAATAAAAGATTATGTCCCTTCTGTTCTCAAGAAGGATACAAACCCTGTTGTGAAACCAGTTACTGTTAAAGTTGTAGAGGTTACACAGTCTAAGCTTGTTAAGGTTGTTGATGTCAAGCGACCTGAGTTGCTTAAAGTCCCGAGTTCAAATAAAAAGAAGGCTGAGCTTATTAAGCCTAAATTTGAACCTATTTTGTTTGTGCCTTCAACAAATGTTGAAAAGGTGGTGGAAGTGGAGGATGTAACTCACGAGGTTACAAAGAAAGTTAAGAAGAATAACAACAAACCAGAAAATTTAATACTTACTACCGAAGGTAGAGGTCAAATATTTTCTAAAAAGATTTCTTCAACTGCAAATACATTTACTCTTTCATGTTCACATAAGTGTTCATGTGCTGTAAATGTACCTGAAAACAAGCCTCGTAAGTCACCTCCTTCACCGAAACCACTGTCGAGTGATGACCAAACTTTCCGAGAGAGACGATCATGTTTCTATTGTAAGAAGCAGGGTCATCACATTAATCAGTGTCCGGTGCTTGCTAGAAAATGGGCATCACGAAATGATCCACGCCATACTAAATATAGAAACTTTCAGAGATCAAAACAACGTGGGTCATCTCGTAATTTTCAAATTTTAAAGGTTAATAACATTATACCTTCTCAACCGCTAGTTAGAAAGGTTGATGTAGTTAATCAGCAACCATCTTCATTCAATGTTAAGCAGGTTTGGAAACAAAAATCCACAAACAATACATCAATGAAATCAAGTGACATGTTAAAATATCATAAACTCGTTGATGTAATGATTATGGACGCTAATGGACACCCCAAGACTATCAAGGCTTGGGTGTCCCATAAAATCTAATGTTTCATTGTTTGTGGTGTTGCAGTCAGCTCTTTGATAGATTATATTTTTCTTGACTGCAAGGATGCGTATTGTGGAAGTTAGGTGTGGTGCATTGTGATTGACTGGATGAGATTCTCAAAGCTTCGAGACGGCATAACGTGGTTAAAAGCATTTGATTTGACTTGATATGTGATTTTGGAACTTTTATTAGTACTGCAACAACCACTCTTTATACTTTTTAGTATCAAAGAAATGTAACGTTGCGAAATTTATTAAATTAAAGAAATTTTATATATATATTTAAACTTTTATATATATATATATATTTAAACTTTTATATATATATATATATATATATTTAAAATTAGTTTAATTTTTAGGGGATAACCTTTGAATTAAAATTGAGAAAAGAATTTGCTGTTGAGGGGGAGTAATTTTAAAACATTAAAAATTCTGATGATTTCGATCAGAAATTTGAACAACAAGATTCTTAATTCTGGAAGATTCTTAATTCTGGAAAACATTTTGGTTTGTGTTTGTAAATACCTTGGGATATGATAGTTCATTAGGTGACATGTACACAAAATGGAAATTTTAAGGTTTATGTTTGATGTGTCAGTAGATTTATCTAGCATACTTGAACTGCCTTCTCTAAATATTAGCTTCATCATATGATGTATTGGTAGACATCTAACATAAAGGTTTTAAGTGCACAAAATAAACTTAAGTATCAAAATTATCATGTGAACACTTTCTTCTGATGTATGACGATAAGTCTTAATTCTTATGTGATAGATACTACCATAACACATGTCATTGAGTATCCTAAAGAATTCATCTGGGAGATATACTGAGTATTTCTTTTGCTACATCCAGAAATATGTTAACCTAGTTTCAGTCAGTATATCTTAACATAGAGCAAACTAGACCAAGATACAAGAATACCGTTATCAAGGTCTCTAGTCATACTATGTTGCTCTGTTGTACGAAAGTACAGACCTGTCACCTCTAGTTTGATTTTAGATTTGTTTGTCTCTAACCATAGTCAAATTTATTCTTTAATTGAATACAAATGTACTTGAACATTTATTCATGATTTGACTTTAAAGATGGAATACAATAATCACACTCATTACATGGATGTTATGCATGTATCCTAATCATAAGAGTATATCAAAAGGGAAGCTTCTCTGGTAATCATGAATAATAAATTCAAAATGCACTTGTAAATTCTGATTGCTAGATGTTTATATGGACAAACATACCAATAATCGTCTTGAACTAATATTTATACCCGGTGATTTAAATATGCTAAGTGAATTTAAATTTGGACAAATATACTGATAATCGAAATAACTCTTGCTATTTCCTAATAACTGCATGTTATCCTGATATGATCCTTAAGCAGACATATTACAATCTTATCCCTGTTTTTATTTTCTTTTTGGTATTCTTTACTTTCAAATTATAAAGAAAAATTACAAAAATATTTTATTTCTATGTTGTTTTATTCAATATCACATATCTTGTTAAAGTCAAATATTGAAGATATAAAAGATGTTGGTTATTCTCCAAAGACTGTGAAGATAAATTCTATTGGAGAAGCTGCTAAAGATTGAGAGATGGTCATATAGTTTGAAGATCTTATTGTATGAAAAAGTGTGTTAGTCACATGACTCTAGACATCAAAATTCTGAAGACCATGCTATCTCAATGGGGGAGTGTCTAATTATTGAAGACATAGAGGAGTTTGATTGAAGACTTAACTGAAGATTATTTTTGAAGACCAAGCTGCAGACACTTGGTCTAGAGTTTGGTGTACGGCCACTGGCGCTACTTGTTGGTACATTTAGTGTGTCTGTCACTTGGTCTAGAGTTTGAATTGTAATTAGTTAGTCAAATTCTGATGTATCCAGCGACATTGACAATATCGCTATAGCGATATTGGCAATATCGCCTAGGCGATATCATCAATATCGCCTAGCTGATTAGGTGATAGTATAAATACCTAATTAGGGTTTCGGTTTTGTTGTTGCTGTTGCTGAAATACGAATTTGTGCAGCCTGTGTCGTTTCTCCAGTCAATCATTTGTAAATCACAATCTGTGCTTTGTTTAATATAATTGATTTGTGATTGTGTGTTTTGGTTTGGTTGTTAACGTACTTTGATTTGCTATTGAATTCCGCGCTTTAGCATTTGATATTGATTCATTGTGAAAGGTCTGTCCTTTACGGTCCTACACTACTTGATGCATATATTGTTGGTATCTTTTGGGCCGAAGAAGGGATGATTTCCCTTGTATACCACAAACCCTACTGTTTCGATACCATGAACCACAAGATGCATTCAGGGATGATTTCCGTTGTATACAACAAACCCTACTGTTTCTCTCAGTTTTTCTTCGATAAGATGGTTTAGCAAATCAAGGGGAGTGTGAAAGATAGATTTATTCTATACCCGCGCTTCATTATGATGATCCTTAACACGTTAATTCCTAACCTCCTAGCGCTTGATCCGGTTGTACATTTGATGCCGGATGATAAGAAGATATTTAGCCACTGCCTATGTCACAACAGCCGTCGAGCTGTTGTTGATCGGCCTCAGGCCATGCCATTATTTGGGGCGGTAATTGATGCTACTTATCAGGCACCACCGAATGATGGATGGTGGGATGTGCCTCCGCCCCAGGCAGCTGCTGAGGTTCAGATTCCAGCACTTGAACCAACCCAAGTACAAGAACAAGTGGCTGCTGCTGAGCCACAGCAGGAGGTAGTTGAAGAAATCCTGCACCAGATAGAGCACCCTGCTGAGGGAGTGCTGAAACTTTGGTTCGAGATGTTCTGCAGGGCGGAGCGAGTTCAAGTGCTGCGGCCGCTAGTTCAGGGCCAGATTTTAATGAGGTTCTTTGGGAGATTGACACATATCTCGCCGATGATGCAGCAGGATCTCCGGCTGCTGATGAAGCTGAAAAGGACGCATCTCAAGACTCTGAGGCCACCGAGAGTGACTCAGATAGTGATGATGATGATGACGAGGCTGGTGAGGACCGACCCACTATCGGGTTCTACGGCTCTCGGGGTATACTACTTGACCCCTGGGCTGCCTCTAAAAAAGAGAAAGGTAAGAGGAAAGTCCATGAAGACGAGGACTATATTCCAGAAGGGTAGGAAGACTCCGACATAGCTGCGGGCTCGTAAACGCCAGCGCTCAACTGGAGTAGTGATTTGCGAGGGCGGCCCACCTCCTCAAATCATAACTCCAACACCTCCACCCGTCACTCCATCCACATTTCAACCACCCACTATCTCAGAATCTACGGGTTCCCAAGCCGGTTCTCAACGTAATAGTGAGGATGAGCCGCATCCTTCACTCACTGCATGTCTTCAGACGGCTTCCATTGTCTCACCAACACTACCATCAGTTACAACAACCACATCTACCACTCCACCTCCAACTCAATCTACCCAGTCTATCCCCAATCCAGCTGCCAGCCTCTCTAATCCTGAAAAGTTTGCATATCTTGAGGGCCGGATCACGAGCTTAATGGATATGGTAACGGCCTTGACTGCCGTTGTTACAAGCCAAGAAATTCGTGTCACTAATCTGACGGCTCTCATCGAACGATTAGAAGAGCGCAATGAGAAGTTAGAATAGAAAGTTCGGCTGAATAAGATCACTCTCTATCGGTTGAAGCGCCAGACAGTCAGGGGGAGTCAGATGACAGGGTGCAGGGAAGATGAGTTACGATTCAAAACTGATAATGACAAAGACGATGATCCGAGTTCACAAGCTCTTCATCTAGAGAGCAAGGTGCAGCACAAGCTCAGGGGGAGTCTAGTCAGAAGCAAGGAGGGAGTGAGACTGAGAAAACTCCAGTAAATCTAACTGAATCTGACACTATCGAAGCGTTGCTTGGATTGGACGAGTTTGATAGTGAGGGATCAGAGTTAGAGGAAGGAGAAATCTTGGATAAGGAGGTTGCGGACTGGAAATCAGACGATGAGATCATTCTAGATGACGATGCTGATATTGATGAACATATAGTGTCAAAGCAACCGGTAACTGAAAGAGTTGTTGAAAATAAAGCTGGTGAGAAAGTGATCAACTTAGAGCAGGACTTAGCTCTTGAAGTTGAATCAGATTCTGAGGAAATTGAATCAACTCGAGAAGAGTTAAAGAAATTATGGTTCAAGAAGGTGGAAAAGGAACTGGAACTTAAACTAAAAGAATCTATCAAGGTCAAGGGGTCAGGAGAGCTGAAGCGAGGCATCATAAGTTGGTTTTATGACAGGGATCTGAAGCTGTTCATATTAAAAAGATATGATGGGATTCAGTACTTGAAGAATAAGTTGAAGAGTTTCAGCACCATACCCAAGATTGAACTTAAAGAACTAGCTTGGCTAGATTTGACAAACAGCGGTTAAGATCCCTACGCCAGAACAATGGAAAGAATAGTTAGGCGTGAAGGGCGATCGAACAAGTTTGTTGACTTAAAGCCGAGAGCGGGAAAGAGAGTTCCTGACTTGACTAGAATAGATCCGATAACAAACAAGCCCTGGATGAAGATGGTCTACAGACCGGTCAAGTGCTTGAAGAAGGTTCCACTAAAGAAAATGCCACAGAACATACTTAAAGATCTGAAGTGGTGGTATGTTGATAGCAAGACTGCAGAGGCAGTGATGGAAGACAGTGATGGAAAAGTGTTGCTGAGAGTGTATGACAGTTTACAACTGGTAAACTTGTCAAAGGATGATCTGATGAAGCTTCATGCAAACAAGATCTTGTATAGAGACAGTTGGAGGCATGAAGGCCGAAGATATCAGAAGGTGTGCATAGAAAAGAGTTTATGGGCTGAGAGTCGACAGAGTTGATCAAGAATCGAGTTCGACAGAGCCAGAAGACTGAAGACATATAGAGCTATTGTCAAGGTGGGGGGTCTGTTGGCACTTGGGTTATGACAACAGCTTCTATTTTGTAATTGTTAGTTTTGTAATTAGTTTTGTAGTTAATTTTTGTATTAACTTTGTTTTATTTGTATTGATGTAAGTTCGTACGAACCTAGAAGCAGCTAAGTACGAACTTAGCTGATTATAAATACAAACTTAGAATATTTCATTTGTAACACTTTTTCAACTGATATATTCGAATATACTCTGATAGGTTCGAATACATAGAACTTATATTGATAAAAGCTTGAAACACTTGTGTTTATTGTCGTTTTGTGTATTAAAGGATTCCTCACTATAATACACGTTATAATCTCGTTTGGATCCGTTCAAAAGGGACTTACAACATCGATGAAAAAAATGGCGATAGGTGTTGACAGTGGCTGCTCTGGCAAGATAGTGAGACACTGTGCGACTTTTTTTTTTTCTTTTTTCCTTTTTATTGTTTTCATTTTCTTTTTCTTCACTTTTTTGTTTGATTTCTTCGTTTTGTTTGGAGAGAAAGAAATTGTTAGTTTGGTTTGTTTGTATCTGTGTATTGTATGTGTGTGCATAAGGATCAAGAAGATATAGTCGAATTAGGTTTTCAAAATGGACACATTTAAAATTAGGCTCATAAATGGACTCATTTTTAAAATGAATTATTTTCTAAAATCGTTTTAATTGGGTTAAACCTATTAAAATTAAAATATATTAAATAATATTTATTTTTATTTTTAATGAATTTATTTTTTTATTTTGTTATCTGTTTTTATTTATTAAATAATTTGAATTTTTTACCAAATGAAAAAATTACAAATAAAATTATAAACATTGTTCCCACTCTCACTTTTTCAGCAACAATGTTTCTGTTAATATTATTACTAAATACCGTAGCACATGAATCATCAAAGAAGTGTGCATAATATTTTTTTTTCTAAACTAATATAATCAAAATGCTGAGGTACGTTAATGACATCACGAAAGTATCTTACGTAAGATTGTTAAATATTTTAACCAGGTCGGTGTGAGTTGAAAATTATGTCTTGGTCCATTTGATTATTTATCTAGATATCAAAATAGCTAGTTACCTTTTAGTCTCAAAGAAATATGAGGTTTCTTATATTTTATAAATTAATTAATTTTTAAATCCGTATACATGTACAAATCTTTACAGAAAATACAAAATATATTTATATGAATAACTGTATCAAGATACATAAGTGTAACTAAATACTTATAATATATTATAATAATTATATTATTATATTATATATTATATGATGAATTGTTTATCGGTTAACCTTAAAAACAGAAAATGAAAACATATTCATATTTTTTAAGGGTAAATTTTATACAAAGTTAACATGAAATATTAGAAAGCTGAATAAAAGTAATATAAGATATTGTTACACAATAAAAAGGTTACATGTTATATTTTATTAAATAAAGAGTTTAATTTTACATAATAGAAGGATTTCATTGTTTGTTTTCCGAATATTGTATTGTGCAATATCATGTAATATTCCCTTTTGTTGAGCTTTTTAGTATTTTATATTGCCTTTTTTGAAATTTATCCTTTTATAATTTACAACAATAAACTAATATGATCAAAGGCAGTTTATGAGGGAGATAAAATGTACATAATCGTACCTTTATTATAAGGTAAAAAGACTTATTCAAAAAAATTCTTTGAATGAGAGTATATATATATATATATATTTATATTTATATATATATATATTTATATTTATATATGTGTGTGTGTGAGCGCGCGCCTAGGTCCAGTGAGAGCACAATGTTATAAATATCGGTGAGAACACGTCTCAACCCTTGATTATTTTTTATTTGTACTGCTTCAGAGTTTGTACTGCTTTCAGAGATTATACTGTTACCAGAGTTAGTACTACAAGAAGAATGAAGAGTTAATACTGCAGAACTTCAGAGTTAATACTGTTTTCAATAGTTTGAACTGTTACAGATAGAGTTAATTGATTAGATTGATTATGTTTCCTAGTTTGTAGGAAATATTGTTCAGGTCTCTATATTCATATAAATAGAGATCCGATAGCACATAGAGACGTACGTAAGGCTTCAAGGTATAAACCCTAATACTTTTGTGTATTCGTATTATTGATCTTAATAATATTGAAGCTTTTGATTGTTAATTAATTGTTCCGTGAATTGTTCTAAAGTTATTAAATACTATTCCGCAAGTTTCTTAATAATCATTCAAAACTATAAGTCTTGATTAGGTTAGACCGATTCTAACAATAAGTTACATACATAATAAAATAGGAATAATTCAATTCCTAACATTTGTCTCTTTAAATTTTTGTTATTTTGATTTCATTTAAGTTCTTAGCTTACGGGAGATTCTTACATTTGTTTGGGTTATAACTTAAACATGATGAATTAAATGCCTAGGTATTTTAGTCATTGCGAAACGATTTTTATTCGAAAAATCCAAGTTCTTAGAACTAAGTTCGAACAAGTTCGTACAACTTCGTATGAACTAAGGGCCCAAGTTCGAATGTAAGTTCTAAAGTCTAAGTTCGTACGAACTTAGACCTGGATGGGTATAAAAGAGTTTAACCAAAGTCAATCCCTCACTTTTCCAAAACCCTTCGAACTTACCTAGCATTAGAACCTACCTGGGCCGCCGTAATTGATCCGTGCTTGAAGTTATTAAACTGTTAAACATCATCTAATCATTATGACGCATCTAAGTAAGTAATTATCTCGAAGTTTAATCCATTAAATATTCCACATTCGGGTTTTGTTTTGGTTTTCATTAAAACGAACTTAAAATCAAAATTGGGAATGTCTTTATGGTTTAAGATCGGATTTCTAAGTTACTTACACTTAAACTGTTAGATATAAAATAGGATTTGCATTTGTATACATAGGAGTCTGCGACAATTGTAATGCGACAATTAATGATTGTCGCAGTAAGATATAGGTGATTAGTATAAATAGGGAGCTAAACATTAGCTTGAAAGTGACTTAACCTTGTAAAATCATTTGGTGCTTAATAGAAAAATCATTCTACCAAATTCTCTCTCAACGAACATCATAATATTGCATGAATATGTTTAACAATTGGTATCAGAGCTTGAGTGATTGAAGATTTGAATATTTTAATCAAGAATTCATCAAGAAAAAGTCAACTAGGAAAGTCAACAGAAAGTCAAATTCGTGATTTCAAGATCAATTTGATAGATTTGATAGTGTTTTGATGAAATTAATCCGATACGATTGAAGATTATTGATCAAGGAACAAAATGCAAGTCTCAATTTGATCAATAACAGTTCATAATCGGTTTAATTCGAAAGAAAAAGTCAAAATGGTTATTTGAAGTCAAACATTCGGTTTATTATTCAATTTCGATTAATTCCTCTGTTTCTGATCAATCAAAGTATCAACGAAGCTTCCAACAGTGATCTGCAATGGATTGAATCAAAGTTTCACAGTTAAATCATTCGATTCTTCAATTTTGATTCAAACTTTGAAATGGCGGTTAATTTCGATTAGGAGGTGTCTAAACACGAATTTGATCAATTCAACCAATCAAAGTGTTTTATTAATGCTCAGGATCATACAGGAATCAAGTTCAGGTTACAATTTCATCAATTGATCATAATTTCGTTTTTGTGTTCTTGGCTATTTTGCTGATTAGGAAGAAGCAGTTACAGGTGACAATCTATGTATTGCGACAATCACCTTCGGCAGTTTTACAAATTGTCGCATAAAGCTTGATTTTCAATTCTGTGACAATTTATATATTGTTATTGTGACAA
This sequence comes from Logfia minima, assembly GCA_963921325.1. Lineage (NCBI taxonomy): Eukaryota > Viridiplantae > Streptophyta > Magnoliopsida > Asterales > Asteraceae > Logfia > Logfia minima. The sequence continues at coordinate 19,845,570 of OY992769.1, forward strand.
ATTTGTATGAGACACTTGGATTGCGACAACTCTTAACTGTCGCCATTTTGAGGGAAAATTTGTCGATAACCAACATTTGAGTAATTTTGATTTGAGGAAATTTTCACTTTACTCGAAAAAAATGTCGACAAATTTTGGAGGGAAAATTCTAATGGATAAAATTTGAAATTTCCGATCACCATTTTCTTAAAGAAAAGGATTCTTTAAACACTTCAAAATCTTTAATCTTTAAAAGATCCATTCAAGCAACCTTTTTATGATGTTTTCGTATATTGCTAAAGCTAGGGAGAGATACCACGACATTCATCGTGTACACCTAGAGCCAAATTTTATGACACAATTTGATTTAATAGAGTTTATTACCTTGTTGGAAAATGAACTTCAAAGAAGATATTCAAGAAAACAAGATGCTAAATCCTAGGGGGAGATTGTTAGATATAAAATAGGATTTGTATTTGTATAAACAAGAGTCTGCGACAATTGTAATGCGACAATTAATGATTTTCGTAGTAAGATATAATGTGACAATCTTGACTGTTGTAGTAACAAATATTGTTACAGTGAGATATAGGTGATTAGTATAATAGGGAGCTAAACATTAGCTTGAAAGTGACTTAACCTTGTAAAATCATTTGGTGCTTAATAGAAAAATCATTCTACAAAATTCTCTCTCAACAAACATCATAATATTGCATGAATATGTTTAACATAAACGCACCTTTTCACAACTATTTCAACTGCCTGATCATGTTTTTGTTGCCTTAATTTCAACATTGAACATTGTAGTTCATCGTTCGAACTTACTAAGTTCGTACGAAGCTAGTTACTGTGGTAAGTTCGTACGAACTTAGTTTGACCTCGGTCAATGTCAAGTTCGTACGAACCTACACAGGGTTGTAAGTTCGTACGAACTTACACTTGTTTGAAAAATGATTTTTGAACTATGTAAGGCACTAGATCTTGGTTCGATAACGGATTATCTTTAAGTATTGAGGTGCGGAATCCCTCAATACGTTAGGTTTAAGCTTATATAACTTTACTATCAATTAAAGGGCTTCGTTTTGATTATTAACTAAGTTAATCACTCAAAACCGAGCCTTTAATACTATAATAAATATATCTGCACGAAAAACGAGGTGGTGAATATTTTAATGTTGTGTGTAATAAATGGCACACCTGTCAAAAAATGAACAACATTATTTTATTTATATCTGGTTCAACTCGCAGGCCATGGGCTTTGCGAGTTGACTCAACTCGCAACCCATGGGCCTTGCGAGTCCAGATGGGCAGCGAACCCAGATCTCAGCTCGCCAAGGAAAGCTGTGAATCCAGATTAAACTGCGAAGTGAGATCTCATCTCGCAGGTCATTAGTCCTGCGAGTTGACTTCTCATTTCGCGATTTTGACTTTAACTTGAAATCGATACTTGTCTAATAACATTTAACAAATAATAATAACAAATTAATATCATATATTTACGAGTCTAAACCAATATACCAATTTTACTGTAAATACACTAGTCCTATTACAAGCTAGATCTGTTGTCACAATAACATGTCCCAACAGACTCCCCCTTGACAATAGCTCTAGCGTTGTTATCTTCATATTTGTCCTTGGTCTTTACTTGTAAATTCTACTGCCCATATGAATCTTCATTCTAACACAAGTCTTGACCATCATTTGAGAATCTTTTGCAAGATCATCCCATGCTTCAGTCGTCAAGATCCTGTTTTCGTTTAACTTCAACAGGTCCTTCTTCGACAGATTCATTTGGTGTCGATGGTCATAGACTGTCAGAATTACTCTTTCTCCTCTTACAACTTCATCATCAGCTTCAACCATGACAGCTTCACCAGTCTCTTAGTCCACGTGCCAATTCAGAAGATTTCCCAGAATATTCTGTGTCATTGTCTTCAGTGGTATTTGCTGTATACACTTGACAGCTGGATAAGTCTTTTTCCTTAATCTTCTTCCAGTTTGACTGCGTTCTTGTAATTTGATCGTCTTTCCAAATCTTGGCTTTATCTTTTCAAACTTCATTGAACGACCCTCAGTCTTGATTATTCTTTCAACATATCTTGCATATGGATCATTACTGGGGTTCTTCAATTCTAAGCGTGCCAAGTCTCGGACTTCAAATCGAGGAAGAGAACTGAAGACTTTAAGCTTTTTATCAAAATATTGAACTCCGTCAAACCTTTTGATAGCAAAAAGCTTTAGATCAGAGTCATAGAACCATCCGATGATTCCTTTTTTTGGAACTCTCTTTCCAGTAATATCAACTTCAGACATCCCAATCTTTTTCTTCTTTTTCTTCAATGGTCTGAACATTGGATTACCTATGAGTTTATCTAGAAGATCATCTTCAAACTCAGAATCAAAATCAGTCGATTCATCTAGATTTTCATCTAGATCTATCACTCTTTCTTTGTTGTCTTCCTGAATGATCACTTTTGTGGTTGAAGGGCTTACGATGTGTTTATCAATATCAGCATCGAGATCTACACACTCGTCTGCCCCAACTTCAGAAATAGAAGACCAATCTTCAGGAGGCACAAACTCTCCTTCTTCTAGGTCAAAGTCAATGTCCTCATCTATTTCTTCCGGCATATCGCCTTCAGAATCTGATAAGTTCAACATTTCAAGACCTATAGAAATACATACACAAATATATTAATATCATGAGTTCTTTCATTGATTTCCCTAAATCAATCTAAGAGTTTTCTTATTAATCCCTTTGTTTATTTATCGTATATTATATATATACTTATAAATCTTTCAATGATTATTATAATCAATCTAAGATTTCACTAAGTCTTATAATATACAAACCTCATATATTATATGATCTTATAATTCTTTTATCGATAATAGTCAATCTAGAATTACAAAAGACTTATAATATACAAACAATCATAAATTATAACATTTGAACAATAATGTATTACACATTTAAGTTCAAAGGTCTTAATTATACAATTATATTATATATACAGGTGTTGTTTCAGCTAGCTTCACTTTCTTCACCAGCATCAGTAGCTTCACCAGCACCACTTCCACTTGCTCCAGCAGACTACCCCTGAATGTTAGCTTGTTGACTAGTCGTTAAAGAACCAGCCAACTCACTATCCTTCTGAGCCGAGGAATCATCATCTGTATCATCTCTTCGTTTCTTTGCCAGCTCATCTTCTCTGCAGGACTCCTGATATATCAATGTCTCCCCCTGAGATGGCTTGTCCTTTAGGAAGCTGATAACCAAGCGATCAAGTCTATCAATCTGCCGTTGCTTGTCAGCTACATCATCTATCAAATTGCTATTGGTATTGATGAGCAGTGAATGAGCTTTATTCTGGTCAGTCACACTCTCAGATAGTGACAGAACTTGAGATACCAAGAAGTTGACTCTAAACTGGTTATACGATCAGAATCAGTCACAGGTGAGATGGATGGAGCATCAGCAGTGGTTTGTGGAGTCGTGGCAGCAGGCGGTTGCATTTTCTTAGCTATCTCAGTAGCTACATCCGTCAGAAGGCGAGCGGCAACCCTGTTAGACTTGGTGGTTGGGTGCGAAGATGGACGAACCAAAGCAGTAATCATTTCAGCCTCAGAGGGCGTAGAACGTGATTGTGTAGATGTTGCAGAGGTTGAAGCAGGTTGTTTAGCCTGCTTGCGGGGGCGAGTGATAAGTGACTCCTCCTCTTCATCTTCATCTTCATCTTCTTCAATAAGGACAAAGTCAGGATCTTGGTCAGCGGCTTTTCTTTTTAACTTTAGTGTCGGATCCATAATCAACTTTGATCCCTGACGAATCATTCCAGCTGGAATCCCGGAGACAGACCCAGATGGTCCAGTCTCATCATCATCATCTGAATCAGAATCAGAAGCAGAAGCAGCTTCTCCTTCTTGTCCTGATGGACCAGCAGCTGTAGATGGCTCAGAAAGTGGAGTTGGTCCAGAAGTATGTGGACCCTCAGCCACATATTGATCTACCTCTCTGAAGAGCGGGTCAGTAGCATCATCATTCTCTCCCAACACCTGCTACACCACTTCGGCAACAACTTCAATTTGGTGAGCTTGATCTAACACATCCTCTAAAAGCTCTTGTGGCTCAGGCACAGCCTCGACCACATCAACATCAAGCCAACCATTATTCGGTGGCGCTATATAGAGAGGATCGATCAGAGACCCAAATAACTCAGTCACTTGGGGCTGCATGTCAAAACGTCTAGACGTATGCATAAACATTGCATTATATGCCCGCAACCCAATAGTCTCTACATGAAGATCTGCTTGAAAGGCCGGCAGATCAGGGATAGAAGCTCTGATGATTAACATGCAGAACCGTGGATAGATTAAAAATTGGGATCTAACACTTCCCAAGATTTGTCGAATGAGTTCCCCAAAAACATAGTTCGAGAAACTGTATGGTTTATCATAAACCAGGGACAGTACAACCAAAAGCAAAGAAGGGCTCAACTCATCATAACCGCCCTTTTTCGGACCAAAAACAGTGACAAGGACATGCCACAAGAATCTCCATTCTCCGAAGACTAACGCCTTTAGGAATTGACGTCCACGCATTGGCCCTACGTAGCCCATACGTTCAAGTGCTCCTTCAATGAAATCTGAGGAAAACACTGTAGCTCCAGCTTCCTGATCAATGGTCCCCAACAGTAGAATGTTCCGTAGATCGGAGGAAGAGAAAACAACGGGTCGATCATTCACCCGTGTGTGAATCACCAGTGGATTGACAACAGTATCAAACTGAATATTAGCCCAGAATTGGGTTAATAGATCCTGTGATAGCGCGGGGGACTCCGTGATGGCATAATGTATCCTTGAACGAGCCAGAAACGTAAGAATCCTAGCTACACGAGTAGCACCTCGTGCATTAATGTCCAAGTCAACCAGAACATTATGATGTGCAGCAAACTATCTAGCCATATCTGCAATATAAGAATCACACAAATGTCAGACAATTACTTTGAACATATATTGATAAACTTATATGATCTACAACTCATAATTGAACTATTAAGTCGTGAAACTTAATTAACAAATATAGTTGTTAAACATATATAGAATCAATAAGTCTAACTCTCTTTTTAATCTGTTAAAAGTATATAACTTATTACAATAGGTCATAAGTCTTATAAATTAAAGGTATGGAAATTTTCGTGTTCACATTGAAGTCGACACGACGAACCATTTATTAATTTAATTTATAACTCTTAATGTTAATTAATCTAAAGTTCTTAAATTAAATTAAAATAAAATAGTCAATTTGCATAATAAGTCAAACAAGTCAACATAGTCAACTCGCAATCACAAAACTCAGTTCGCAGACAATGTCAGCTCGCAAAACAAGTCAACTCGCAGAGCATGTCAACTCGCAGAGCAAGTCATCTCGCAGAGCAAGTCAACTCGCAGAGCAAGTCAACTCGCAAAGCAAGTCATCTCGCAGAGCAAGTCAATTCGCAGGTTTGACTTGCAAGTCAAACTTGGAGTTCAACTCGCAAGGAAGATTTGACTTGTTGACCTGCGAGTTGAGTTGGATCTCAACTCGCAGGATGAACTGCAAAGTGACATCAGATTTAAAAAATTAATTTTGGCGAGTTTTAACGCAATTAAATTATGCCATTGTGTTCAATATACTCCGATTAACATAAATCCTAAGGTTTTTGTCCATTTGAGTACAATATAGTGATTTGTGTAATTTTAAAACCAAGAACCCTCATTTTATGAAAAATGTCGATTTAGAGTTAATTACACGTTGAAAATCCTTGATATATACCTCAAAAAGTTCGAAATGCAAAGATGGATATGATTTATGGAGTCAAAGGTTCGATATCCAAACAAAAATCTCGAAAATGAAAGGAAGTGTGCTCGGTTCGCAAAGAGTCAATTCGCAACAGAATTTTCAACTCGCAAGAGTGTTTTTGACTTGCGGGCTCGCAACTTTTTATACCTGTTGACTCGGTTCGCAAAAGAACTCAACTCGCAAGTCTAGTTCAACTCGCAAGTCCTAGTTCAGTTCGCAAGACTAAGTCAACTCGCAAGACCAGCTCACTTCGCAGATTTTGTCCAAAAAATACATTTTAATTAAAAAATTTAAATTTTAAGTCAAAAATAAACAAGTCTAAAATTAAAGTATTTTTCACTTGTCTTTCTTAGAATAGCGTGCACGTTTCATACAAGTCTAAAATTTTATTATTTTTCACTAGTTATGTAATCATGCGATAAATCGAGCGACAATAACATAAACATAAAATAAAATTAAATAAATTAACTAAAATAATAAAAGTACGAATAAATGCATAAGAGAAAATAAAATAAAATAAAACGACAATGATTCATAATAAACATTGGTATCAAGTACCCTTGTATTAATGAAACAGATAGAGGAAAAATAAAGTACAATAAAATAAATACATCCTAATCGAGGGCGTTAAGAAATTATCGATAGTGGGATCATATTAGAAGGAAACAACTAAACCAAATGTTGAGTAAAAAGTCTAAGAAGATTGTTAGTATGCATACCTCATAAAATTCACAATAAGTTACAGAAAACTCACAACTTAACCATTTATCAACTTATATTTATAAAAGTATAACTTGGTTACCTATCTCCACAGAATATAACATTTTCATCAAAATGAAACGATTAATTACCACAAATAGTTCAAGACGATTACCGGTATTATAATCCATATAAACAAAGTCTACACTGATTTCCAAGCAAACTTTAATTGTTGGTATGCATATTACCAAATGTGATCCAAAATACGACATACTGAGAAATCAAGTAGAACACATAACACTGTATCTTTCACCTTCAAGGTAGAGGTCACTAAATGATGTTCTTTTTGAAGCATATAACATACCCTTGAGTGAATTTAAAATGTGACAAATATCAAACCTGTTTTGTAGATACTAGTGGTTCTAGTTCTGTACTTAGTACAACATAAGATCCCTTAGTATAGACAAAACAAGCTTGAAACCATTGGCAAAACTAAAGGAGTCAGGTCTGTACTTAGTACAATAAAGACACCAGTAGTTTCACTAACAGCCATAATTCTTATTATTTGTCTTGACATATATTCAAAGATTCTTGATAACAGTGTATGGTTAGACTATCTTTCATCAATTAAGACTTATGTCATACGTCATATAACAAATCACACGAGATAACACACAGAAGATTGATAGCTTATTATGTGCTCAGAAATCAAAGCAGAATTTGCCTACCAGTACATCATATAATGAAGCTGTCTTGATCTAAAGTTTCGAAGTAAATTATAAAGTGTGGAGAAGGGTGTATACTCAAATAAAGATAAGTAAAGTCGTCGTTGTAAAGATGTACAGTTAATGTAACAAACTGGAATCTACTAACACATCTCACTTAATACTTTTACCTACAATTATTAAGCCGATTCCTCTAATTTACTATCATTTCCCAGTAGATAAAGACTTAACCTTTATCGGAGGCGATTCCCCTTAGATAACAAGCAAATGAATGCCATATGCCTGCCCCCATTTTTATTTAAATAAAAGAAAACTACTAACTATTACATATAAGATCCCTATGGAAGACTAATCACTCTGGATTTCTCATTCTATTCACTTGCACCAATTTCTCAAATCGAGCTCTGTCGAATGCATTGGTGTATAAGTCTGCTAAATTATCCACGGATGGAACCTTAGCTAACTTTATCAGGTTCTTCTCAGCACAATCTCTGATAAAATGATGACGAATATCAATGTGCTTTGTCTTGCTATGCTTGACTGGATTATTGGTTATAGAGATCGTTGATTCATTATCAATCATCATTGGAGTATTGGTAATACTCAACCCATAATCCCGTAGTTGCTGTTGAATCCACAATACTTGAGAGCAACAGCTGCCAGCAGCAACATACTCAGCTTCACATGTAGAAATGGCGACTGAGGTTTGCTTCTTGCACTGCCAAGATACTAGTCTACCTCCTAGGAATTGACATCCACCAGTTGTAGACTTCCTATTCTGATTGCATCCTCCATAATCAGAATCAGTGTAAGCCACAAAATCCAAGTCTCCATCAGTTGGATACCAAAGTCCCAGCTTAGGCTTCCCTTTGAGGTAACATAGAATTCGTTTAACGGCTTGCATATGAGACTCTTTAGGAGTAGCTTGATATCTTGCGCAGACACATACTGCAAACATTATATCAGGCATCGATGCAGTCAGATACATTAATGATCCAATCATGGCCCTATAAAGAGTAGGATCCACGTCTTTATCACTCGATGTATCTGGACCAATTCCATGAGCTTCCGGAATAGGAGTGTGATAAATTCTAGTTTCATCCATCTTGAATCGTTCAAGTAGCTCATATGTATACTTAGTTTGATGAATGAAATACCCATCTTTCTTCTGATCAACTTGCAATCCTAAGAAAAATGTCAGTTCTCCCATAGCGGATATCTCAAACTTGTTCTTCATGACGTGTTCAAATTCACTACACATCTTTTCGTCAGATGACCCAAAGATGATATCATCAACATATACTTGAACAAGTAGAAAGTCTCTCTTTTTCCATTTGACAAAGAGTGTACTATCTATTCTTCCTCTTGTAAAACCATTCTCAAGAAAATAAGTAGATAGCGTTTCATACCACGCTCTAGGAGCTTGATGTAATCCATATAGAGCCTTATCAAGACGATATACTCTATCTGGATACTTTGGATCAGTAAATCCCGGTGGTTGAGAAACATACACCGTTTCCTTGACTTTTCCATACAAGAAGGCACTCTTAACATCCAGCTGAAAAACTTTCATTTTCTTTGAAGCTGCAAATGCCAAGAATAACCTAATTGCTTCAAGCCTAGCCACAGGTGCAAACACTTCATTGTAGTCAATCCCCTCTTGTTGATTGAAACCTTGAAAAACTAGACGAGCTTTATTGCGAATCACGATTCCCCGATCGTCTTTCTCGCACTTAAATACCCATCTAGTTCCAATTGGATATTCTCCAATGGGTAAATCAACCAACTCCAAAACTTGCAATTTTGTGAACTGAGACAATTTTTCCTGCATTGCCTCGACCCACGAATTTTCCTTCAAAGCTATCTGAACATTCTTAGGTTCAATTTGTGAGATAAAGCATGAATATAGACATAGATTTGTAATCCCTGTCTCGTTCATCTCAACATACAAGCTTGAGTGAGTTGATGTACTAGCTTTTGATTGATTCCGAGTTAGAACAGGAGAATTTTGATCACCCATGATATTATCGATCGGATGATTCCTATTTAATCTTGTTGAGGTTACAGGTTCAACTGGAATATCATCTTGTAGGTTAGCACCAATTTCCTCCAATGGTAGAATACCGTCATTAGTAGTAGATATCCTTAATTGTCTCAGAGGAGTGAGAATATCATCCACAATCCTTTGAGAAGCAATTTCAGGATCTTCACTCTCTTGAGGTATATCCACTTGAGGTTGTTGTGACTCAATAGGTGAGACTTCATCAGAATCAACAATAGTCCTAATTTCAAACGTTTGAACATTCGATGTCGGAGAAGGAGTAGGAACTTCATCTCCAGACAATAAATGCTCAGGAATCTCTGAATTACTGACATAGTCACTGATAGGGACTTTAAATGACTTGAAGAGATCTGAATAATCAAATTGCCAATCTAATCCTTTATGTAAGTCATGTGTATAGCTCGTAACTTTCAATGTTATAAACTATTTCAACACGTCCCGTAGTTTTATTGAAGACACGTTTGTTTGGTGAGTTAGGCACATAACCTAGGAAATATCCTTCGTCAGCCTTCTCACCAAATTTAGGTTAATGGCTAGTCTTCAACAAGGTACATGAAACTCCAAAGGGTTCAAACCCTTTTAAGTTAGGTTTCTTATTGTTTAAAAGCTCATAACAAGTTTTGTTCAGCCTTTTAACCGTAAGAACCCATTGAGAACATGACATGCAGTATTCACCGCTTCTTCCTAAAAGATGACCGGAAGCCTTGAATGTGCAAGCATTGTCTTAGCTCCTTCAATCAACATTCTGTTTTTCCTTTCAGCAACAGCATTCTGTTGAGGTTCATAAGGTGCGCTGAATTGATGTTGTATCCCTTTGCTTAAGCAATAGATATTGATCGTTGAGTTCTTGAATTATGTTCCATTGTCACTACGAATTCTCTTAACTCTTTTTCTATAGATATTCTCTATTAGATCTAGAAACTCCATAAGAATGCCTGGAGTTTCATCCTTAGATCCCAAAAAGAACATCCAAGAGAATCTAGAGTAATCGTCTGTGACAACCAAACAATACCATTTGCCACCTATGCTTCTCTTGCTTATGGGGCCAAAGAGATCCATATGTAGCAACTCAAAAGGCAAGGAAATAGAGTTCACAGTTTTAGACTTGTGTGGTTTCTTATGCTGTTTTCCTTTCAAGCAGGATATACACTTGTCTTCAAATGCAAAACTCTTCGGTGGTACACCCAGAACTAACCCATGTTTGGTTATATAGTTCATTTTTCGAAAGTTTAGGTGTGCCATTTTCCTATGCCATAGAAGTGAGTCTGATTCTGAAGCCTTGGATAAAAGACATGTAGACTCCATTGAAGTAATAGGAGCATTCATGTTGATAGCATAAATGTCCTTCTTCTTTGGAGCTTTCATCAGTATCCATTTTTCAGGAATGATTAAACCCGGCTTCAGGATCAAGGTCTCTTTCTCATTGAAAAGAACAGGGTGACCTTTATCACAGACCTGGGAAACACTCACTAGGTTGTGTGTCAGTTCTTCAACATAACACACATCCTCAAGAGTTAAAGTTCCATTTGACACTTTTCCTTTCCCAGTAATGACTCCTCCTTTATCTCAAGTGAAGTGTACTCCCTGTCTCAATCCACCTTTGAAGTCTGTCAGTAGACTTCTGGTTCCTGTCATGTGCCTAGAACATCCACTGTCAACATACCACCAATTGTCGTTGTTCACAGTCTGCTCCTGCACACACAAGTTGTACACACTTAGTTCTCAAGAGGGACCCAAGCCATTACGGTCTTGGTTTGTCCCTTATCGTCTACAAACTGTAACTCCTTAAAGTAACCATCCTTCCCATTAGGAGCTTTGGTCAACTTTGAAGTAGTATGAGTTTGTTGATGATCAGTGGTCTTGGGTCTATAAGTTGACTGATTTTCAACCCTCCCTGACATATAACCTTGAGATTTTTGCCCTTGGTTACGATTATAGTAAGACCCGTAATTAGTCTCATGTGAACGTGAAGTAGAACCATTTTCATAACGACTATGGTTTCTACTAGGGGTCATAAACCTCGATGGCACTTGATCTTTAATAAAGTGTTCAGGCCGTTTAGGTTTAGGTGGAGACACACAGTGAGAGGCATCTCTTTTAAGAGCATTTACAGGTTTAATACCAATTCCTGGTTTGGTACCTAACCTGTCTGTACTTAAACTAGAGATGTTCGGAGTCTTATCATTATTCACGCGCTTATGTGGGGCTTCCATCTTCTTATTAGGACAACAAGAAGACACGTGTCCTTTTTGATGACATTTGAAGCACAACATCTGCTTTCGTGACTTAACAGTCTTAGCAGTCTCCTTCTTTGTCTGATCTGAAGACACTGAAGCCGAGTCTTTGTGTGCTTTAATAACTTCAACATTTACATCAGTATCAACTATCATTCCATTCGAGACAAACTGTACTTTAGGGAGTGATTTGATCTTACTTAAGTCCAATGATGGGTCCTTAACAAGATCCTTCTATGCTTCAGATACGTCAAACTCTTGAATTACCAAATCCTCAGTTTCAGGATTCGCATCTGTCATCTCTACGTCAATTGGAGTAGTAGTGTAATTTGCATTAAAAGGCGGAGGAACATCAGAGTAACCTAGGCCAGTAACATCCTTCACACTACGTTGTGTGTTAATGATTCTATCTAAGGTCAAAGAAGATGTCCTATAACCTTCAAATTTACGGTTTAGCTCAACTAACTTCATTTTTAACTCTGAGAGCTCCTTATCCCTAATAGCAATATTTTTATTTAGCTTGTTGATGCATCTTAGAGTGTCTGTCAGTTGGTCTAGTCTGTACTGTGTTTGTAAATGAAATAGACTTAGTGAAAATTACATTTTCTGTGTACTGCGACACAAGGCTTGTGTCGCATTAGTTGTAGTTGCGACACAGTGCCTGTGTCGCATTAGTGATCTCTGCGACACAAAGCTTGTGTCGCAGAACGGCCAGTTTGTTTAGTATAAATATCAAAGTTAGAGATATTTAGAACAAGACATTTTGCACTCACTTTATTCTCTGTATTTTGGCTGCTACACTCACTTTGAGAGAATATTTTGGGGATTGAGTAATATAAAGTTTTATCTCATTTGTTTATCATTTTGTCCAAACTTTATATCATTTTGCTTGTGTTCTTGTCTTCTTCTCCTCTTGATTTGATTAAAAGATCACCTATTGGGATCCACAATTGGTATCAGAGCCATAATCTAAGGATTTTTGGTGGTATCAAATCGTTTTGGAAAGTTTTGCTTTTAATACATATTTTGATCATTTAATACTTGTTTTGTGTTTGATTTTCATTTTAGGGTATTTTAGATCTGAAAGTTGGAGTTTTTGAAGCTAAAAATCTAAGCTTTTATCAAGCTTTTTGTTGAAAAGTAATTAGGGTTCGAAAAATTACGTTTTTGAGATTTTTGGCATCTGACAGCGCCGTTTTGCGACACAAGGTTGCGACATAAATTTGTGTCGCTGTAGGGTTTCAACGACCTTAATTGTGCGACATAAGGTTCTTTGCGACCTTAATCTTGCGACATAGAGTTGCGACATACGGGGCGACATAGCTTGCGACACAACTCTAGTGTCGCTTACTCTTATCAAAAAAAAAAAAAAAAAAAAAAAAAAAGGCGGGAAAATTCTACAATTATCAAATTTTGAATTTAAGGTTCCCGTTGACTAATTCTAGTTTGAGAAAATTTTCATTTTACTCGGGCGAAATTCGAAAAAATTTGGAGGGAAAATGTACTCGCAATATCCAAGGTATTTGAAGGCTTTGTTCTATAACGACTATGCTAGCTGGCAGGAGAAGTTTAAAGAATATATTGAATACATTGATTCAGATTTGTGGACTTCTATTACTGAGAAATATGAGAGACCAACTCTCATTAGTCAAATGTCAGTCGCAGAACAAAAAGCTTTTGACAACGACAAGACAGCACGTGAAGAGATTATCATGTGTGTACCAAATGATGTGGCACAAGATATTCCACTTTACAAATATAAGGATACATCTTATGAATTGTGGAGATCACTTGAAGAAACCTACGGAGGAAAAGATAAACAGCAAATTCAAGAAGATCCAAGCGTTGAAATGCATGATTTGAAAGTTAAAGTTTCAAATCAACAAATTGAAATCGACAGTTACAAGACTGAAATCAATTTACTTTGTAAAGAAAAGGCTGTAGCTCAAAGTGAAGTTTTAACATACCAATGCAAGCTCTCAAGTTTTGAAGCATCTTCCTTGAGGTTAGATCAACTGCTTCATTCTCAGAAAAAGGATACGAAATCTAAAGCTGGTATCGGATATACATCAATACCGATCAATGATGAGTTTGTTGAAATTGTTCATGAAGTCGAAGCATGTGATGTGCCAACACAACAGATTAACAAATCTGATGTCAAGCCTGAAAATCACATCATTACTACTGAGTATATTGGGGCTTCTAAACAAGGGAAATCTAAACGCGAAGCAAGAAGTGATAAGTTGAATAAATGTTCAGACAAAGGGATAAATGAGAAGTTGATAAAGAAGGAAGAAGAGATTAAAGCTTTCCAACTTCAAATACTTAACATGGAAACTGAACGTGAAGAAATGCGTTCAAAAATTGTTGAACTTGAAAAGCGGATTTTAAAATTTGAGCATCTAACCAAACCTCAACTCTCTCACCCACCTGAACAACAAGTCAAGGTGACTAAGAAGATTTACCCGACTAAATCTTCCAAACCATGTTCAAAAATGGTTTGTGCGAAAAAGATTTCACAGTTTACTAATCATTCTTTGCAAAAGAATAAGAAGTATTATGAGAAATCACAATCAACCAAAAATTTTGATCATCATAAGGTTGATTGTTGTGATTCCGTAGCCTTTGAACGAATCAAAAGATCGGTTTCAAGATCTCAAAAGCCAACAAACGTATTAAACCGACACAATCGGAATCTGGTGAAACAAGATCTTTTGTATATTCAAGAAAGCAAATGCTTGATCTTGCACCATCTCATCGTATGGTGGTGACAATGCAAAGAGATTTTGTTCCTTTCTCCTCAAGAATGGTTCTACCAACAATGGTTCCACGAAAAGTTATTAGATATGAAACATCACGTTTCAATTTCAGATGGAACTCAATGTCTTTGGATTTTATCGATGCAACTTACAAATGGCTTTCGAAAAAGAAGAATCCTATTGGCAGCGTGCTCAAATGGGTTCCTAAAGTTGTTGCTTGAAGAAAAGACAACGATTGATTCTGCTGTTCATGGGGGGTAATTATCAAATTTTGGTGAACAGTCAGATTCTTGATTCTTGATTCTTCAGAAAATTGTTTGATAATCCGATTCACTTTAATGAAAGAAATGCAGTGAACAAGAAGATCGCATTTCAATTTCAGCGGATTGTCAAAATTTGTGTAACACATGGAATACATGCTGGCGGTGTATTTCCAAACAGACTGGGTTTAATTGAAGATTTTAAAGACCAAGCTGAAGACACGGGGGAGTTTGTTGATGCATATTAGAGTGTCTGTCAGTTGGTCTAGTCTGTACTGTGTTTGTAAATGAAATAGACTTAGTGAAAATTACATTTTCTGTGTACTGCGACACAAGGCTTGTGTCGCATTAGTTGTAGTTGCGACACAGTGCCTGTGTCGCATTAGTGATCTCTGCGACACAAAGCTTGTGTCGCAGAACGGCCAGTTTGTTTAGTATAAATATCAAAGTTAGAGATATTTAGAACAAGACATTTTGCACTCACTTTATTCTCTGTATTTTGGCTGCTACACTCACTTTGAGAGAATATTTTGGGGATTGAGTAATATAAAGTTTTATCTCATTTGTTTATCATTTTGTCCAAACTTTATATCATTTTGCTTGTGTTCTTGTCTTCTTCTCCTCTTGATTTGATTAAAAGATCACCTATTGGGATCCACATAGCTCATTAAGGTTAAGATATAACCCGTCTATCTTAACACATTGTTCATTAATTATGTCAGTGAGACTAGTCTTATCGGAAGCATCACTCTTAATCTTTTCAGTCAATGCTAGCTTATCCTCACCTAACCTACGAACATCACTCTTAGCTATATCTAATTCAGATGTTAAGGTTTTGTTAGATTCGGCAAAAACACTAACCTGAGTTTGTCAATCAGTAACTAAGTAACAAACATCAGCAAGGGTAAGAAGATCAAGACATACCTTTTTCTTATCTGTTTGAACATCAGCCATGTATGCAACAAAGTCATCGGGACTCATCTCTTCAGTTGAGTTGATGTAAAGCACATCTTCATCCCTCCCCTTGACTTCCATGTGTGGCACATTAGCTTGAGGTTTCTCAGCAGTTGGCATGTATGAAGTTGATTCAATTGGTTTCTCTTGATCGTCTATCTCAGCCATGAGAGCTTGCTCAGTCTGAGTGGACCAATCATAGGAACCATCGATTTGTTGAACCACTAAGACTTTGGAAGTCAAAGTACTTCCCGAGTCTTGTTTTGCAGCACCAGTATCAAACTTCAGTCGTTGACATTCCCTGGCAAAGTGTTCGTAACCTTGACAGTTATAACACTTGACCTTGGATTTGTCGAACCCAGGTCGATTTCCAACAACTCTTCTACCCGTACGTTTTAGGAAATTCTTAACCCTCCTTGACACCATAGCAAGCTGCCACTGGAGGTCCATTTCCTCTAAGTCATCTGGGTCTACTTGATCATAATCCTCATCAAATTGTGCAGGATCATTAATCTTCCCTTGTATGTAATTTTCATAGGAAGCAACGAACGAAGCCAACACAGAAAGTTGTTGTTCTGCTGATTTCACACTCATTGGCA
The DNA here is from genome assembly GCA_963921325.1 of Logfia minima. Taxonomy (NCBI): domain Eukaryota; kingdom Viridiplantae; phylum Streptophyta; class Magnoliopsida; order Asterales; family Asteraceae; genus Logfia; species Logfia minima. The sequence goes on from OY992769.1 coordinate 19,861,683, forward strand.
TTTTATGATGCCCTTGAGTTGACTTCTCAGAAGAAGTATTCTTACTTCGTTTCTCGCTTCCATCTGAAGCTATAAAGCATAGATCCTCGGTCAACATTTCACCAAGTTCATCAATTTCACCTGCAAATAGTGCAGTGGTCGAATTGGATGAAGCATTTGAGATACTAGTCTTTCCATGGTATAAACCTGGATTCTGTAGATGATCAGAATCTGTATCTCTAGTTTTCTTGGAGAAATCATAACCCCTGAGCTTGTCAATTGCCTGCTCTAGGGTCATAGTGGCGTACCTTTCATCATTATCTTTGAGCATGATACCATACATTTCCCACTTTGAAGGCAAACCCTCAATAAATTTGTCGATTTTTTCCTTGTCATTGTAGAAAATTTCGTGGTCGTCAAGCTCACTCAACAGATGATAAAATCTGGTAGTGTAGGCTTCATGGTCCTCTTCTCTAAAAGCTTTAAATTCCATAAACTGTTTTTTTAGAAGGTTTCTTTTGCCAGCCTTCACCTGAGGGCTTCCCTCACACCTTTTCTCTAGAGCTTCCCAGATCTCTTTAGCTGTGTGAAAGGACTTCAATTGGTGATAGATCTCCTTGGGAAGGCTCATCTTTATCGATGAATGTGCCTTATTATCAATAGTAAATTCTTTCTTTTGATTGTCATTCATCCTGTCGTAAGGCACAATCACAGTTGCATTCTCTACCACAGCAGTAGGTGCAACATATCCGTTCTTAATGCACAGCCAAATAGTTATGTCATGGAATCTACAGTAACTTTCGAATCTGTCTTTCCATCCATAATAGTCCTCGAGTCTGAGCAATTTCGGTGGAACATTAGATTTACCAACCTCGTGTTCCATTTCTATCATTCTACTCAAATCAGACATATTGGCAAGTCTTAAAAGTTGTCAAATTACAAAATTTTGCAAGTTCAGTTCGCAGGTAAAACTCAACTCGCAGCTAGTTTCAGTTCGCAAAGGACTTCAACTCGCAAGTAATTCTCAACTCGCAGCTGATCTCAACTCGCAAAGAAAAACTCAACTCGCAACTGAATCTCAACTCGCAAGCCAAATCTCAACTCGCAAGTGAATCTCAGTTCGCAAGTCAAATCTCAACTCGCAGAGAAATCTCAACTCGCAAAACGGCGCCTCGAAATCTGGGAACTGAAACTTTTTGGTATTTTTACGAATAAATTAGTAGATTTCGTTCGTAAAACAACCCCAAAGATGTTATATAACCAAAAACCTTGAAACCACAACGTTTTTAAGCCCGAAAGCTCCGATACCAATTGTAAGGTCACTAGATCTTGGTTCGATAACGGATTATCTTAAAGTATTGAGGTGCGGAATCCCTCAATACGTTAGGGTTAAGCTTATATAACCTTAAAGGGTTGTTGATTATTAACTAAGTTAATCACTCAAAACCGAACCTTTAATACTGTAATAAATATATCTGCACGAAAAACGAGGTGGTGAATATTTTAATGTTGTGTGTAATAAATGGCACACCTGTCAAAAAATGAACAACATTATTTTATTTATATCTGGTTCAACTCGTAGGCCATGGGCTTTGCGAGTTGACTCAACTCGTAGCCCATGGGCCTTGCGAGTCTAGATGGGCTGCGAACCCAGATCTCAGCTCGCTAAGGAAAGCTGCGAATCCAGATTAGACTGCGAAGTGAGAGCTCATCTCGCAGGTCATTAGTCCTGCGAGTTGACTTCTCATTTCGCGATTTTGACTTTAACTTGAAATCGATACTTGTCTAATAACATTTAACAAATAATAATAACAAATTAATATCATATATTTACGAGTCTAAACCAATATACCAATTTGACTATAAATACACTAGTCCTATTACAAGCTAGATCTGTTGTCACAATAACATGTCCCAACAAACTAATAATGTAATATAAAACATTTTCATCGTAGGATCTTCATTACAGGGTTCTAGAATGATTAACTTGTATATCTAACTTTATTATTGCATATCTTTGGCGTGTTTTTGTCTTTTGTGCAGGAATGCCTGATCAATTGAGGCAATTTCACAGCAAGCACAACATGGTGATCTCTTTTGATCTGGAGGATCCGGCTATAGAGCAATACCGAGGCATGTTGACGTTTCTATTGCGCTTGAGGGTACATCATGCTCTATCGCACTCGCCGACATTGAGGATCGTTTATCTTCGTCAATTCTGGAGGAACACTGTATTTGACTGTGAGCCGAACCCACCGGTCATCCGGACTCAGGTTACCGATGTTGATATAGAGTTCTCGGCGGCATATCTTCGTATCATCTTGCAGTTGGGGACTGAGGCTATGTAGGAGACGTTACCCACATCCAATTCAAAAAGAATTATCTTTATGGTCAGTGGCGGTATTTAATGCACGTCTTGCTGGTGTCATTTGGACCGAAGAACGCTGGGTTTGACACAATGAACCATAAAATGCAGTCTCGGATGGTTTCACTAGTATACAACAAGCCCTATTGCTTCTCTCAATTTTTCATTGATGAGATGGTTCAGCAGATCCGGGGTAGCGTCAAAGACATATTTATCCTATACCCACGCTTTGTAATGATGATTATCAACGGGTTAGTACCGGATCTCCCAGCTGTTGACCAAGTCGTGCATTTGTCGTTACTTGATAAGAAAATTTCATGCACTTTTTTTGTCACAGCAGCAAACGCCAAGCTCCTGATAGCCCTCAGGCCACCGATCTGTTTGGGGCAGTCATTAATGCTAACTATGTGGCCCCACCGAATGATGGGTGGTGGGACGAGCTACAGCCCTAGGCCGCAGCCGAAGCACCTGTAAACGAACAACCTCCAATGGCTGCTGTCGAGCCACAACAAGAGGTAGTTGAGGAGATTCTACACCAGATAGAGCATCTCCAAGAGGGCAACATGATTGTTTCTGATATTGCTGAGTCTGTAGTGCATGAAGTTCTTCAGGGTGGTATTTGCACAAATGTCAGGGCTCAAGTGGATGTGTTTGTCACTGGCCCACAGCCTGACTTTGAGGAGGATCTGAACGAGATTGACAATTATGCTGGAGGTGCTGTAGAAGAGATGAGATATCTGGATGATGTTGTACGGAGTTTGGAGAGAGATGCGGAAGCGACCGAGAGCGACCATGACAGTGATGACTGTCCACCTTTGGATGTCTATGGGTCGAGAGTCTTTGGGACTCGCTCCGAGGCGCGTTTTTCGAAGGATAAGGGCAAATGGAAAGTTAATGATGATGATGACTTTGTCCTTAGGGACGAAGGCGATGATAATTCTGATGATGATGATACTCCTTCGTTAACTAGGTCGCCCAAAAGAAGACGTCCTAGTAAAGTGGTCATCGGGGAGCGTGTTGAAACTCCAGTCCCTACCGTTCCACCACCTACAACATCCACAACCACATCACCAACCACCACACCTACTCTAACACCACCACCAGCTACCGCTCCACCTCCATCTAAAGCTACACCATCCATCTCCACCCCGGTAGTCAATCTTTCACATTCGGCCAAGCTTACATATCTTGAGGGCCGGATCACAACCTTAATGAACATGGTTATAGCTCTGGCTGCGGTTGTTAGTAGTCATGAGACGTGTATCTAAAATCTAACTGCCATTAATGAACGATTAGAGGAGAAAGGCCTGCGCAATGAGATGTTAATCTTCAGACTAATGAAGTGGGAGGCAGCTCAAGGGGAGATGACAGGATGTAAAGGAGATGAGCTGAAGAAGAAGAATGACCAAGATAAAGACGATGATCCCAATGCACCAAAAGGTAGTGATCTACCTAGCTCTTCATCTAGAGGACAAGGTGTAGTACAACTTCAGGGGGAGTCTAATATAAAGGAAGGTGGAAGCGGAATATAGCAAACTCCAGTGAATCTGACTGAGACTGATACTATTGAAGCGTTGCTTAGTTTGGACGATTTTGATAGCGATGGGTCAGAGTTAGAGGAAAGAAAAATATTTAGTAAAGAGGTTATAGATTGGAAGTCAGATGATGAGATCATAACTAATGCTGATGCAGATATTGACGAACACATAGTGACTAAGCAACCTGTTACTGAGGTAGTTTATGAAGATGAAGCTGGTGGTGAGAAATTGATTAACTTAGAGGAGGATGTAACTCTTGAAGTTGAATCAGAAGATGAACCAATTGACCCATCACGAAAAGATCTAAAGAATCTGTGGTTTAACAAGATGGAAAAGGAACCGGAAATTAAGTACAAGGGTGATATCAAGGTTAGAGGATCGGGCGAGCTGAAACGAAGCTTCATTAGTTGGTTTTATGACAGTGACCTGAAACTGTTCATAATAAAAAGATATGATGGGATTCAGTATCTGTAGAACAAACTGAAGGTTTTTAGCTCGTTGCCGAAGATAAAGTTGAAGGAACTCGTTTGGCTAGACTTAGTGAACATTGGAGATGATCCATACACTCAGACTTTAGAGAGAATCGTTAAGTGTGAAGGACGATTGAACAAGTTTGAAGACTTAAATCCAAGAGAAGGGAAGAGAGTTCCTAATCTGACCAGAGTTGATCCCATAACTAACAAGCCGTGGATGAAGATGGTTTACAAACCATTCAAGTGCTTGTAGAGGGTTCCATCGAAGAAAATGCCACAGGATATTCTTGCAAAACAGTTGTAGCTGTAATGGAGGATGGTGAAGGAATGGAGTTGCTGAGAGTTTATGATAGTTTGCATCTTGTAAATTTATCTAAAGATGATCTGATGAAGCTTCATGTAAACAAGATTCTGTATAGAGATAGTTGGAGAAATGAGGGCAGAAGATATCAGAAAGTGGTGAAAGTATGTGTTGAGAAGGGTTTGTGGGCTGGAAGTCGACGGAGCTAAAAGAGAATCAAGTTCGACTGCAACAACAAGTCTGAAGACAACTAGAGCTATTGTCAAGGGGGAGTCTGTTGGTGCATCTTGTGTGACAACAACGTCTAGTTTGTAATTAGTCTTAGTAGTTAATCATTGTAATTATTAATTTTAGTTTTGTATGTGTATTTTAGTAGGTTCGTACGAACTTGTATGTAGGTATGAACTTAGGAAGTTTGTATGAACTTAGCTAAGTTCGTGTGGCTTCGAAGTTGCCTAAGTTCGTACGAACTTAAGTGGCTATAAATACACAAGTCTGGATATTTTGTATGTGTGAGTTTAGAATTGTATTTTCGGAGAGCAAGTTCGTATACCTTGCTGTATTAGTGTCTTAGGTTGAATGTAGCACTTGTTTAACTTCAATAATGCTTGATTTGTGATAATAACGTATTTGTAGTAACTTGTTTATAACGTTTTGTGTATTAGAGGATTCCGCACTCTAACACACTAGCTTACCTCGTGAAGAAGATCACCATGGGTCTTACAAAGGCTATGGAAACTTGGTCTCCTTCATAAAGAACGTTATGGACATCTTAGACAAGATCTATGCTATTCCTATTTGACTTCTCTTTCACCACATTGTGAAAATGTTTCGTGTTACTATCATCTTCACGAAGCCATTCAATCTTTGATTTCGGCTTTAGGAATCGCTCCTCATCAATCAAGGCTGCATTAAAAGCCTTTAGGTATCGACTAGCCTCATCCAGAAGCTCAACTGAATTTGGATTCAAATCCAAAGCTCTTTGAACTTCATCTAAGTCAACCCATATTTTGGTCACATGATCATGTGAATTCCCTTGATCTCTCATTAGTCTATGTAACGACTTCTTTAACATCTTCAGGTTTTGAGTAGTCCGAAACATAGTCAGACCAGACTATCAACTTGGGTCTTCCATTTATCTTCAACAATATTCTTGAAATCAGCCTTATTAGCCAAGAAATTGAAGAATTTAAAAGGCCTAATTAGCCTCTTTTGAACCAAAGGAAACCAAAGTACTGCTGGAGAATGATAAGAAATCGGGTATAAATATAGCCATAAAACTTGGCCATTTACTCAACGTTTCAATATTAACCATAACCTTATCAAGTTTCCTCTGCGCACTCTTTAAATTCCCGCATGGCTATTGGAAGACCCGAATAACTGGAAGTACTACTCTCCAAGTTAAGAGCTGCATTAAAATCTCGCATTAACAGCCATGCTTTGCCCCTAACAAACACCTTATTCTTACGCAAATCTCTTTACATAACCCTTTAGGCAATATGTGTTTATATCTTACATGTATGAAGTATGATTGAAAGGAAAGAATTATGTGGCTAATTTCTTTCAAATTAATTAAAAACATTAAGCATGCTTAAAAATTTAGACTGAAATCAATGCTTAAAGATTTGATGATTGAAGTAGGAAAAAAAAAGAGGGTGAGTGAATTCCATGTATCATTAATTGCGTAGATTATGCATAGACTTAGAGTCTGTTTGACAAGGATCTTAAGATTTTTTAAAGATTTGAACTTTTAGTTGTTAACTCTAGTTCAAAAGCTTCTTAACAAAAAGAAGTCCCTAGAAACTCATAAAAAGGAAGCTTCTTCAAGTGGAGCTTCATCCCATTTTTACTAAACACATCCCTTACACTTATGTTTGCTCTATATAATATATTTTAATCGAAGAGTATTTTAGGGTTGACTATCGTGATTCCCATCACCATTAATATTTATAGACTAAATTCATAAAGAACTGAGCAGACTATAAATCTAAGATACATAAATAAAAATTCAAGTGTAAGGAAGTCAAGTGAAGGACCCCATTTATGGTCAATATGGTGGCCCATCGGCGGTATTCACCCATCGCCGCTGTTGTTCTCTCTCACGTCTCTTTCTATAAAATCTTCAACCCCTTGACTTCTCGCTTTTTTTTATCTGGTGTCTGCTTTTGCTACCCAACAGTCGCACACAAAAGTATTGGACTCTCACCCATGCCTGCTGACATAGTATAAATTATGATAATAATGAATACATACGATATTACGGTTATAAAATGTGGTTAACGAGAGAAAGAAATATTTTTGTAGGAGGTAGGAGAAATCAATGAGAAAGGGACAAGTTTCTTCCTCATTTCCTCTTCATTTCTTCTTACTCTTTATTTCTTCACATTTTTTTAATTTTTTATTTTTAATTTCATTTTTCTATTTAATTTTTCTTTTTCGTTTTTTATTTTTAAAACGTTTTTTTTTCTATTTTTTTATTTTTTTTTTATAACTATGATGCACCAACACTTAAATATGATGCACTGATTATTCAAAAATACACAATAGTATGGTTATTGAATAAAATAACCGTGCATCATATTATAAGATATGGTGCATCATTGTTATAAAAATATCACTCTAATTTCTTAATATACGATATACATTGTTATCATATAAGTCTGGATGCATCATAGTTATAAACTATGGTACTGTAAATTTTGAAAATCCAGTGCATTATATTTATATTTAGAAGACATAGTGCACCATGGTTATAAAATATGACACTTTAACTAGTAAATATACAATAAACATCATTATCATATAAGTCTGAGTGACTCACACTAATAGAACTTTTATGATGCAGCGTAGTTATAAACTTTGTGGTTTCAAAATCTAGTTTATCATAACTTTAAATTGGGTACATACATAACTTATATTACAAAAATCGAATCTAATTAAAAATTATTTTTTTTAAAATGTATCGAAAAACAAAAATAAAATAATATAAAAAAGAAAAAAGTAATAGGGAAATGAAGGGAGTTGGCTAAAATGGAGGGTGGAAAAATGAGAAAGGAGGGGAAATGGAAAAAGTTGAGGGAGAAATGAAAATAACACTTGTCCTTTCTCATAAAATCTTTCTTCCTTATTTGAATTAATACCATGTTTATATACCCCGTTGAATTGTTCAAAATTTTCTAAGATTATATTATTTCTAAAAGTATTAAAATGGACCATCCAATTACAACAATCATCTTATACACCATAATATTTTTATTATGATTTATGTCTTAAAGTTTGCTAATAACAACCCAATAAATCAGTTAGTGAAAATAGGAAAGTGAATGATATTGAAGTGTATCAATTTACCATAACTTATACACTATAATATTTTTATTTAAGATTATCAGATTAGGATCTTATGTATGATCATTTTCTTCTTTGTAAGATTGCGATGGTAAGATCGGATAGGGATCATAAGATCCTACCGAAACATCATTATTTATTTAACAGGTATTCAAATTCGTATAGAAAACTAACAATTAAAGAAATTAATGTAACATTTAAACTTTTATATTATAAAAAATATGTAATTCATATCCTACTTTTTACTGGGATAAAAATACTAACACAAAACATAGTAGTATAGTACAATCGCACCACTAGTCGTAATAAGTTTAAGAGCATACGAGCCTACAAACGAAAATTACTAATCTAAGATATCAACCGGAATATCAAACAGAGTGATTTAGGATTTTGGAGTTTTAGACTTTTGGGGTTATGAGCCATATATATATATTTAGTCCATTTTCAAGAATTTTTTTTTTAAAAAACTACAGCTTATCCTATACGAGTAGGATCGGATCGTACACCAATCTTGCGAGCGATCCCACAATCCTAGCGCAATCTTACCTTTTGAGAGATCTTAATTTGATCATGCACGTTTTCAATTGGTAAGATCGTACCATCCTACGATCAAGAATTCATTCCAAGCCCTCTCGCCCTTCCAAAAGTGAGAATGGCAGAATCATGAATTAGAGAGTTTCAATAAAGCCTAATTTCCTTCTTCGTGGGAAGAGTGCATAGAGTTCATATTGGCATCATACTATCCTACGATGAAGATCACAATCTTGACAATCTTGGTTTTATCATTTATTAAATTTCATTTACTTTGAGTTACGTTTTCCTTTATGTGACTTGGTGATGCTAAAGCTTTGATGACATTTTACCTTAATTAAGTATGCTTCATGTTAGAATCAATGTAGATAGAACATATAGCTTTTGATACTTATTGTCAAAGCTGGTACTGAAGGAATGCAATTCTTTCTGAAAATTGTTTGTGTGCACACACAGTTTTGACATTGCTTTTGGTCAGCCTTTCTCTAGGTGACTAATCCTCGAGGATTGTTTCTGAGAGCTGTATTTTGAGCATGGCGTTCTACAAGTTCAAGATGAAAATGAAGATGAAGATAAAGCATATTGAAGACACGACGGTGGTTACTTATCGTATGTGAAGACAGCTCAAGGAATAAAGAGTGTTAAAATAGTTACAAATTGGATACTAACAGTATGCTAACTGTTTGAAGTATTGATCCTTATTCACAAGGTATTTTTAAGGTTGTACATATTGTATATACATGGGAAGGTGACCCTTTTGAAATAAAGGCTATTCCACTCACTATTACAACCAATTATCATGTCGCGTGGAGCGCACTGTTGACATGAAGGGTTGTCAAGAATATCATGTCTAGTAGTACAACAGAAGTTATGCACATAATTCTCAATCTTACTGAAGATTCGTGAGACCTTCAAGTTGGATGAACAATGTTAAATGGATGCAATAAAAAGAGAACTCCCACATGGGATCCGGTGTGAATTTTCAGTGAATATCGTAGGAAAATTCATAGCACTAGAACTTTTAATGACAAGTTTGTAATTCTTTGAATGATAATCAATATAAGATCTAGCTGAAATTTACATTGCCTTCTTCATTTGTTTTATTAACATTAGAAAAAATGATTGTATTTACTCTCGCTCTATGTTGTTAATCATGGGACCAAAATTTACACCATGCCACACACGCAATCCATGATCTGGATCATATGATTTGGCACACTACAATGCAAAATGCAAATGAATGTGAACGCGTATAAAAGGTATGTTTGGGATTTCTTAGTTATATGTGTGATAAAGCGTAGAAAATTATATTTTTACGTATTTTATTGTGCTCATTTTAGATAAATAATTAACATTATTGTGCGAATATTGCATTTATCTCTCATATTTTCTAAATTAAGTCAAAATGAAGGCGATGTCAAAAGAATCGTGAAAAAGGGCGAAAACGGAAAAAGTATGTTCAAAATGGTGAAACGCAATTTACAAGCGAAAATGCGAAGATTTATAACTAGTGCACGAGCCGAAACAACAAACAGATAAAAAACTCAATCATCACTTGGACAATTTCCGAGAAACTCAAGTCATGGCCCAAGATATGACCGAGTGATCCTAGCTGAGAAACTCAAGGTCATTGCCTAGCCATGACCCAGTAACTTAGCCAGGTCACTCAAGCTCATGGCCACGACATGACCTAGTACGAGAAGACATCGGTCATGGTCATGACCTAGTACCGTAGCCGAGAAGACATCAGTCATGGCCAAGTTATGGCCAAGCCACGACCGAGTAAATGACAGAAGATAATAGTCGGGCACGAGCTACGATCACCGAGCAAGTCACCAAGTGTTACATCTAATTTTTAATTTTTATCTTTCAAAAGAAAGCCTGCCAACTATCCGCTTGATAGGCCTTTTCTGTCGAGAGACACCATCGACAATCCGCCGGATAGGTATACCCTATCTGCCGGATAGGCCTAGTCTGTCTAATTTTTTGTAACTTTATAAGCTAAAACTTGTTTATAATAAATACTTGTACCGTTACTTCAATATGAACAAATACAATGTTAAAAACAACTTCCTTCACATATGTTCATCATTTACAATTGAAAACATATTTGACTTATTTTGACACATACACAAAATATGGGCTCAAGTTAACAAGTTTAGCAACTCAACCATGATTCAAAATAGATAGCACTTGCATAACCTATGCTGAGTGCTGAAACTTCACGCCACTACTGTGACAACCCTCGAAAATCGGTACTTCCCGTGCACCTTAAAATCATGCATTCTTACGCTAATTCCCTTTAGTGAAATCAAACGTGTTTTAAACTGAGATAAGCCTAGCACACGCCCACATTTGCACATTTTAGTGCACACTACTTTAATGCTTGATGCATTACGTTTAAGTAATTATTGAGAATTTCACAATATAAATCAGATGATTCTGACAAACACGAACGTTGGTGATAAGCGTTTCCTAAATAACATGAAGCTAATTAATATTGGCTACTTACCTATACTATTGTGATAGAACTTAAGACTCAACCTTTCAAAAGGTTATACCTAGCTTATGCAATTCAAATTCAACACAACGAAGAAAGGTAATGCGGGATTCACTAAACGAAACACCAATTATTTACGAATGATTTGGAACTTAATAACTATGTTCCAACCTCCTTGCTTACTTGCTTAAAATCACCTAGTTACTTACTTGCTTGATACCTAATTTCATAAGCAAGTTAACACCTAGCTCAAATTCATTTGCAAGCTAGCATACATGTAGGTTAAAGTTAGAAATAAAATCAAGCAACAAGGCAAGTAGCTAAATCTTTGGAAATTAAATCAAGCTACTTAGCTTGCATGTCAAAGAAGTCAAATGCAGATTTTTCCCTTGTGTCTTCTTACGTACACTTCCATCTCCAAACCCATTCTCAACCACACACTCCCTTCTTACGTACATTTCCATCAAATGTCATGATGACTATGCAACTTGCCCACTTGCTTCATACTTAGGAAATGAGACCTATTAGGATGACTAACACAAGCATACGTACACACACACTTCAAAACTCCATTTCAAAAACAAAAATCTGCACATTTCTCTCTCAATTTCGCTCTCATTTCACCACCTCTTTCACCACCTTCTTTAAGAACAACCATCACACCACCACCACAAACCACCACACCACCACCACACAACCACCACTTTTATTCATCATTTTCACCATCATTTAAGCTCTACATCAAACAAATAAGGGAGATGTGGGTATTTAATAGGAGATTGGGTTGAAGATTTCAAGTTCTTTTCTCTTCTTCCTTTGCCATTTTCATCCTAAAGCATTGTAAGGAAATCCTCCCTTTTGATCTTGTCATTTCCTACATTATGAATGTCTAGATGCTAGAAGTTCACTCTTGAGTTTAAATCAACTAAATGTATGTTAAAAACAAGTTAAAACGTGTTCGAATGATCAAGAACTAAATGGTGATAAAATGGGTACCAACATGTTTGATTGATAATGCTTGTGTACTAGGATATTGATTGTAGATGTCTTAACATGAAAATGGTAAATGGGTTGGTTAAACATTTGATTTTGAGAAACTATGCACAAAGGGAATGATTTGAAAAGTGTTAAAACCACATACAAGTTCAAATGCAAATCAAGTCAACAAAAGAGCAAGAAATAGCTTTCAAAATGTGTAACGAAACGAGTGTTTAAAACGAGAAGCGAAAACCAATAATGTCACATTTTGGATTAGAAACATGTTACTTGTTGTTAAAATGCTAAAAACTTGGTTTGGAATGTCAAAAATCGAATTATAAGTCATTTTCTGAAAAACAGGGGAAAATGCCGGATTTTGGCCTTACCCGGACGGGTGGGCTTCCACCCGGACGCGTGAGGTCTGATTTTGGCTTTACCCGGACGGGTGAATTAACTGACCTGAGTTTCTGTCCACTTGTCACCCGGACGGGTGACATGTTACCTGGTCTGCTGAAGCCTTACTCGGACGGGTGAGACTTCACCAGGACGGGTAAGACTTAATTCTGATTTAAAAAAAAAAAAAAAAATTAAGTTTTCCATCGAGTAATTTTAGTTTGAGAAAGATTTAGTTTTACCCGGGCTATTTTCTGAACAATTTTTGGAGGGAAAAACGGACACGAAAACGATTTGAATTATTTAAAAAGTACGCTTTGAGTGCAACAAAGAATATAAGGATATAAAAACAAACTCATGATACGATCAAGAAACATACACGTTCATATAAAAACTATCACCAACGGGTCGTACACTTTTCGAAAAAAGAAATGCTTTTTCGACTTACAGGTCGAGTGAACAACTAGCCTAGATGTGCAGATAGCCATCTACTTGAACAAACATAGATATGCGGGTAGCTATCTATAAAAACTTAGATGTGCGGGTAGCCATCTACTATTACAAACTTAGATACGCGGTTAGCTATCTACTTACACAAACGACCTCATGCGTTTAGGGCGCTAGGAGGCTACTTGAGCAAAACACCCATATAAATCGCTAGCACTCACATAAGCTCACCAGGTGAGTTCACATCCCCTATTTTATTGCTTTCTAAATTTGGGGTGAAAAACATATGTATTGTTTACATACAAACTGATTTCATGTGATGATTGAAAACCTGACAACGAATCCTTGTGCGAACCTACGTTAAACTAGTTGTAGTGCATAGAAGTCCTCATGACTACAAACTATAACCATTAGCTAGATGACGCTAGCCACCGAATATGCGAATAGTACTATTGGGATGACATCCCTCCCACTTTTGTTAGTCATGCTAACTGCCGACTATATGTCGAGACGAGGAGCGTATATTTTATTGGTTCCAGGCAAAAACATTAAAAGTCGTGGTTTGGTTATAGGCCTAGGTGTCATCCCTTTAACTCGTGAAGTCTAGCTAACCTTCGGGGGATCACAGTCAGCTATTTATTGTTTTAAACTATGTATCATCGTACTATGCCACGGATGGCACAAACGACTTGTGAAACATTTACTAAACTTTTGGTCTGAATGACGATGTATTAAACCTGTGAATTTCACTCAACAATTTTGTTGATCCTTCTAACTATGTTTTTCAAGGAATTAGCAGCGATGTAAGATCATGCATACATACTTTCGGGACCTTTGCTCACCACGATGAATAGAATGCCATCCTTTTGATAAATATTGAAACTATGATTTGTGATTAAAATGTTAATCATATTGTTTTGCTAAACATCTATTGTTTTGTAAACACGATGAACATGTAACCGTGTTATTTAAACTATTTATGGCATTCTAAGTATATGTTTGCGATAATCATATGCTCTCGATATACTTGTCGAATTGATCCCCGTCACACCCTGTGCTTCCGCAAATTTACTAAATGTGACACGATTTTATTGGGGTGTGTAAGTCCGTTTGTATTGGTTCGATAACTCCGTTATCTATAGTATTAAGGTGCGGAATCCCTCAATACGATTAATTCAAGATTATAACGCAATTCTATTAACTAATATGCTTTGTTTTGATATTAACGAATGTTAATCAGTCAAAACCTAGCCATTAGTCTATTTAATATTCTCTGGAAACTCAAAACTCAGTTATTCGTATTAAACAATCGATTCCAAATAATTAATCAGATTATTAATTAAACACTCGTCTCAACTCGCAGCCGTGGGCTTTGCGAGTTGACTCAGCTCGCAAGACAAGTCAGCCCATTGACTTTGTCTCGGCTCGCAGGTTATCTGAGTTGCGAATCCAGTTCTCATCTCGCAAGTCTATGACTTGCGATTTGAGTTGACATTGCGAGTTGAGATCTCATCTCGCAAGTCTTATGACTTGTGACTTGAGTTCTTAATTCGCAATTCAGACTTTAATTCGTATTCGTTACTTGTCTAATATTATTATATTTAACAAATAATAATAACAAACTAATATCATATATTTACAAATCTAAACCAATGTACAAACTTGATAATAATTACACCATTCCTATTACAAGCTAGATCTATTGTCACAAAACATGTCTCAACAGACTCCCCCTTGACAAGAGCTCTAGCGTCTTTATCTTCATATTGTCTTTGATTTTTACTTGTAAATTTTCCTACCTATATAAATCTTCATTCTAACACAAGTCTTCACCACCATTTGATAATCTCGTGCAAGATCACCCCATGCTTCAGTTGTCAAGATCTTGTTCTCGTTTAACTTCAACAGATCTTTCTTAGACAAATTCATTAGGTGTTGATGGTCACAGACTTTCAGAATTTCTCTTTCACCACCTTCAACTTCATCATCAGCTTCAACCATGACAGCTTCTCCAGTCTCTGAGTCCACATGCCAATTCCTAAGATTTCCCAAAATATTCTGTGGCATTGTCTTCAGTGGGATCTGCTGCACACACTTGACAGCTGGATAAGTCTTTTTCCTCAATCTTCTTCCTGTTCGTTGACTTCGTTCTTTCAACTTAATCGTTTTTCCGACTCTTGGCTTTATCTTTTCAAACTTCATTAAGTGACCCTCAGTCTTGATTATTTTCTCAACATATCTCACATATGGATCATTACTGGGGTTTTCAATTCTAATCGAGCCAAGTCTCGAATTTCCAATCTTGGAAGAGAACTGAAAACTACAAGCTTCTTCTCAAAATATTAAACTCCGTCAAACCTTTTGATTGCAAAAAGCTTCAGATCAGCATCATAATACCATCATATGATTCCTTTACGTGGAGCTCTTTTTCCCGTAATGTCAACCTCAGACATTCCAATATTTTGCTTTTTCCTTTTTAAAGGCCTAAACATTGGATTGTTTTTGAGTTTCTCAGGAAGATCATCTTCAGATTCAGAACTAGTTGATTCATCCAGATTTTCATCTAAATCTACAACTCTTTCTCCATCTTCATCCTGAATGACAACTTTGGTTCTTGATGGGCTTACGAGGTGTTCATCAATATCAGCATCGAGATCTACACCCTCGTCTAACCCAATATCAGAAATAGAAGTCCAGTCGTCCGGTGGAAGAAATTCACCTTCTTCAAGGTCAAAGTCAATAGCTTCATCTATCTCGTCAAGCATATCGCTTTCAGAATCAGATAGATCTAGCATTCCTAGACCTATAGAAGTACATACACAAATAATCATTAATATCATAAATCTTTTCATTGATTTCCCTGAATCAATCTAAGGATTTCCTTATTAATCAATAACAATTAATATCATAAATTCTTTCATTGATTTCCCTGAATCAATCTAAGAATTTCCTTATTAATTTCTTTGTGTATTTAAAATAAATTATATGAACTTATAAATCTTTCATTGATCATAAGGTAGAATTATAATCAATCTAAGATTCCAAAAGTCTTATAATATCAGAACATTAATTAAATTTAAACATTAATGTATTGTGAACACTAACAATCACCAAACACTTAAGTTTACAATTAATTAATATCATAAATTCCATTGCATAATTAACTTGTCAATCTTATGATTCTCAAGTCTAAAATGCAAAGATTATAAAAGTTTGACCGCCGATATTAAATCGGGACACGCCACACGACTCTCTATAAGTCGGTAGACTTTCGATCAAAACTTTACATAACCTTAATTGGATATCACTTAAAACTTATTTAAAACATATTTAACTTGTAATTATAAATCTCAAGTCTAATATATTACAAAATAATTCTAAGTTATAAGTTACAATGTTTTAAATATTACAATCAACCTAAATTAATACAAGCTTCACCTTCTTCAGCACCACCCTCTTCAGTACCAGCACCAGCACCACTTCCACTTGCACCTGCAGACTCCCCCTGAATAACAGCCTGCTGACCAGTCGTTGAGGGACTAGCCAGCTCACTATCTTTCTGAGCATTGGGATCATCATCTGTATCATCTCTTCGCTTATTTGCCAGTTCATCATCCCTACAGGACTCCTGATATATTAATATCTCCCCCTGAGGTGGCTTGTCCCTGAGAAGATGTGTAACCAAGCGATCAAGTCGATCAATCTGCCTCTGCTTATCAGCTACATCATCTACCAAAGTTGAATTGGTCTTGAGCAGCAGCGAATAGGCTTTAGATTGTTATAACATCCTCTCCTGCGGTCTGGTAATTTCTATTATTTTAATCGATTATATAATTGTTTTAGAAATTATTTAATATTATGTGTTTCATTGTGAAACGTAGATAAATAAGTCCTTTGACTTATTGTGACTAGTGAAATATTAGTTGTTTTAAATTGTTATAGATGACTGTAAAAAAAAAATAATATTTCTCGCAAATGGTATTTAAGTTCCAGACAAAAGATTTAGGACGGGTATAAAATTATACCATTTAATTATAAACCGACTTTGTAAACCTACTTATATATTCTCATATCTTCTTCTTGTTTTCATTTGGAAAACTTGCAAATCCAAAGGAAATCATAATCAAATTAGATTCAAGCTAAGCTTGTACTTCTGTGATTTCGAATTCAAAGCATCAGAACAATCATCATCCATATCCTAATTGCATCAGATTAGCAACCCTTTCATTTCATTTAAAAGAAAAGAAGTAAGTTTGATTTTGAGTGGGTAAATCAAATTGAAGCTTGATATGTTGTTAATATGTGTTGTTTGATGTTATTTGAAGTATTAGAAACCATAGAATTTAGTTTTTTGAAGTTTTGGTGAGTTTTGATTTGAAAAACTCGTAGCAGCAGCGAAATTCGCAGTTCTCAGTTCGTTGGCGAACTGAGTTGACTTGCGAAGCGAGTTGACTTGCGAACCGAGTTGACTTGCGAAGCGAGTTGACCTGCGAACCGAGTTGCGAACCCAATTCCTGCGAACCGAGTTGACCTGCGAACCGAGTTGACCTGCGAACCGAGTTACGAACCCAATTTCTGCGAACCGAAATGCGGCGGTGCGAACCGAGTTCATTGCGAACCGAATTTCTAATTTATATATTTGATTTTCTGTTTCAGATCAACGTAAGACTCAGTGATATAAGAATCCTGAGTGTGGAGACGTCGGAGATATCGGTGAGTGGATTCAGAACTCACCATTTGATTTAGTTGTAACTATTTGGTTACAACAAGTAAACGTAGATGTGTGTTAGACTGTTTAGTCTTTATTATTGATTGTTAATCTACGTGTTATGTGAACCAATGTGTATTGATGTTATTGAGGTTAACGTGTAGTTGGACTTCTGGTTATTATGTAAATTACACAGGTTTTGATTCATTTGTTGTGTTTGAAACCTGTGTATGAGTTTAATACCCAATAGTTATCGGTCTATTCTGTATTGGCCATACGGATTGACGATAAGTGTGACACCCGACACTTTAGGGTAATGATTTCCTTAAACTAGAACTCTAATTTCGTGTATTTAGTTCTTTATTAGGCTAAGTACTTGTGATTATTTGCAACTATTTGTATATATGTGTATATACACTTACGTAATTGTTTGAATTACACCTTCGTAATTATTCGTAATTTCGCGAAACAACCGGACGTGGTCCGACTATTTGTACGACGTTGGTAAAAACTATTCATAGATAACGCAATCATATTTTATAGTTAAAATAGTGGTTATAGACCTTATATTATTATTTCAAATAGTAATACACGAAAAACTTTGACGTTTTGTTTAAAACGTAACAAACGCGACGGAAACGCGCAAACCGAGCCCGACACCCGAGCAACACCCGAAATATACTTTTGTAACTCAATTTAGTATTTTAAGAAAACTTACTTATCCCGAATATTATTCACAAATTAAAAGTATATACAAAAGCTCAACGTAAATTATCAACTTTTTAAATCACAAATTAACGCTTAAACGAACGGGGAACAAAACACGAAGTTGAGAAAACGAGTCACGAGCCCGAAACATCTTTGGGCCAGGCCCAACTCGGCCTAGGCTGGTCCAAGAGGCCACCCCAATTAGGCCCACCCAAATAAGCCCAAGCCCACCCCACAAAAACACCTCCATACACTTCATTTTTCACACACACAACCCACACATTTCTCTCTTCCTTCCCTCTACTCTCTCTACTCTCCCTCTCTCTCTAAAATCTGCCATCAACTACCACCTTCCCACCACCACCAACCACCTCATCACCACCATCAACCACCACTCCACCACCACGAGCCGCCGTCACATTTTCAAGAAAAAGTCAAGAATCAAGCTCTTTCCTCACTTTCCTCTCCATTTCGATCGGTTCTTCAAGCTTGTAAGAACATCTAATTCATCCATAATACTTGTAACACATCTATAAACATGTTAAAATGTTCACTTAACAAAGATATGTCCAAAAGATTTCACAAAAATCGTTTTTAGAGAACTTAAAACATGCAAGAACCTTACATGCAATCTGGCCAGAAAATTAGTCCGACTTTGGGAGGTGATATCTCCCTCAAAACTTAACCAAAATGAACGATTAAAAACGCTAAAACTAAGTTTAAGAAGTTAGCTTTCATTTGCCACTGGTCTCATAATTTTTGGAGCTCGTTTGATACTCGAAATAATTTTTACAAAATCATGTAGACGGGCTGGGAAAAAGGCAGAAAACTTGTCCCTTATTGTTTTACTCATAACTCGAGATTTACATGTCCAAACGACTTGAAACCAACGCCAAAACTTCAGAAATTTTGTTAAGAATAATAGTGTTAGACATGACTTTGTCCCACATGTGCACACATTTTGCCCAAAAACTCAATATCCTTGCATGTCTCCTGATTGGCCACTTTTTGTCCTCTGTGGAAACTTACAATTTTAATAAATACTTAAACTTGTCTAAAAATTCTGTAAAACTTAATTTAAGTACCTAACATACTAAGGAACAACATATATTTTTCTTGGATTTTTTCTCGAACATTTGAATTACGAAACAAAATCTACAAAACTGATCTTTTTCTGACCCTGTGTCGCAGAAGCCCAGTAGTCATTAGCGACACTAGCCTTGTGTCGCTATAGCATTGAACCGTCACATTTTGCGACACAACCCTTGTGTCGCTATAGCATTGAACCGTCACATTTTGCGACACAACCCTTGTGTCGCTATAGCATTGAACCGTCACATTTTGCGACACAACCCTTGTGTCGCTATAGCATTGAGCCGTCACATTTGCGACACAACCCTTGTGTCGCTCTATCATTCGAACCGTCACATTTGCGACACAACCCTTATGTCGCTAGTCACATTTGCGACACAACCCTTGTGTCGCTATAACATTTGAACTGTCACCTCTGCGACACTAAAATTGTGTCGCCAACACCACATTAGCGACACAAGCCTTGTGTCGCTGATGACCACATTATCGACCCCAGCCAGGGGCCTTGCCCCTTGGACCCCACCAGGGGTTGCCACCCCTTGGACCCCGCCACCAGGGGCGCTGCCCCCGGACCCCCGTCATTCGTGGGCTTCACCCACTTCCCACACTAAGCAACATTGTGTTTTCACAAACTTTCACCAACGGGTCGTACACGTTTTCGAATAAGCAAACAAGAATGGACATACTAGTTAAGAAAACTACTAGCGTATAGGTGGACATTAACCCTCCACTTGCGTGATTGGCTTAAGTGGACATTAACCCTCCACTTATACAATCACTATAGATGGACTTTTGAGACATCTACTTACACAATCTTATACGTCTAGGGCGTTAGAAGATTACTCTTGGGAACACAAATTGCTTGCTGTTATTTGTTAAATAACATACTAATCTCAGGTGAGTTTCATAGCCCCTTTTTCTACTATTTCCACTCAGGGGTGAGAATACATACAACTGCTTTTAACAACTGCTATTTTATGTGAACGCAAGTACAAAACACGATATATTGGTTGCATGAGTTATTTAACTAATCCTGAAAGTTCCCCACACATAGTTTGTTAGTATCGATATAGCGTGAATGTTAATGAATAGTACTATTTGGGATTGACTCCCTCCGTCCGGGTTAGTCGCGATAACTGGTCAAACGGACGCATTATCATTTGTTCTTACGAGTGTTGGATTAGGCGCTCGCTGGGAGGCACCACGATCGTGGCACTTGATTGTGACCCGACACCACAGTTAAGCTCGAACTATGGGCTCATGGCAACAATATACACCTCTTTTACATTTTTGTAATACATTACTATCATTGTTGGATGATACAAACAGGAAATCTTGTGTTCCACACGTTCCATATAATGTAATATCAATTGTTTTCAAACCTATGAGCTCACCAACTTTATGTTGACTCTTTTAGTATGTATTCTCAGGTGACCAGCCGCAGTAGGATGCTTTGGAAGCAATAGCTCGAGTCGCATATTTTGAAACAACCAAGGAATTAGATTGCATTTACTATATTTTGTAATAATAGTTATGTGATTCTACTTATCGGATGCGAACTCCTAGCTTTTATGTAAACACTTTTAAGTTTGTAATGTAATGATTTTCGAAAACGTCTCATATAGAGGTCGTTTGTTGTAACTCTTGTGTTGTGATATTTGATTTAGTCGGCGCCCCCATGACACCCCATACCTTCCACTGCCACGCGTCTTGGGGGTGCGACAATAAGTGTTCTTGGGGAATCCCCGGGTATTATGATATCCTAAGAGCCACCGATCCTCATTGAAATATGTGTGTTTACGATTATTTGCTGCAAACAACTAGTTATGCTAAGTTGAATGGAGTGTGATGAATCTATTCACTTAGCTTCGTGCTAATCCCTCATATTACTTCCTGCAGGATATATTTTGATTAATAGTGGGTGCAGGAGGGGAATGGTTGATCAAGGAATGTTTGACTGCGCTTAATGACTCTGATATGGTTTTTGTAATAAACCAAGTTTTGGTAAATTATATAATACCCCGTCTTATGTAGTTTTTAACAGTTTAAATATGGTGTAAATGTTGAAAATGTTAACTGTTTATGTATAATGTTTTGTATATATATAGATGATGTATTTTAAAATTCATGTTTCCGAGTTTATTAATATAATATTCTTAAATAGAATGAGGGGTGTTATAATTGTTCAGTCAGATTCTGAGACAATGTGGTGGTGACAGCTTCCAACTCTCGAACCCTAGACTCCAAGCTGAGAATGCGTGAAGTATCAGTCATAGGTGTAGTTTTTAACAGTTTAAATATGGTGTAAATGTTGAAAATGTTAACTGTTTATGTATAATGTTTAGTATATATATAGATGATGTATTTTAAAATTCATGTTTCCGAGTTTATTAATATAATATTCTTAAATAGAATGAGGGGTGTTATAATTGTTCAGTCAGATTCTGAGACAATGTGGTGGTGACAGCTTCCAACTCTCGAACCCTAGACTCCAAGCTGAGAATGCGTGAAGTATCAGTCATAGGTGGGGATGAAGGAATATCTGTAGTGGTTGATGGAGGCCTGGGAGCAGGTAGTTGCAATTTCTTTGCTATCTCTATAGCTACGTCTGTCAATAAGCGAGCTGCAACCCTGCTAGACTTGGTGGTCGGATGTGAGGAAGGGCGAACCAAAGCAGCTATCATTTCAGCCTCAGAAGGCGTGGAAAGTGATTGAGTAGGAGCTGCAGAGGTTGAAGCGGTTGGCTTAGTACGCTTGCTAGGTCGAGAGACAAGCGGCTCCTCATCTTCATCTTCATCTTCTTCTTCTTCAACAAGAATGAAATCTGGATCTAGATCAGCGGCTTTTCATTTTAATTTTAGTGCGGGGTCCATAATTAACTTGGACCCTTGACGAACCATGCCAGCTGGAATCCCTGAGACAGAACCGGATGGTCGAGTCTCATCATCCGCAGAATCAAAATCAGAAGCAGAGACAGAGGCGATTTCTCCATCACATCCCGACGGACCAGCACCACCAGATGGCTCAGCAACTACCGGTGGTTCTGATATGTGCGGATCTTCAGCAAAATATTGATCGATATCATGCAAGATCGGATCATTGGCATCATCATTCTGTACCAGCACCTGTTGCACCACTTGTGCCGCAACTTCAGCATTTATCTGTGGCCCAGGTTGGTTGGCCTGATCCAAGACATCCTCTATTAGTTCCTGTGGCTCAGCTACAACCTTTGCCACATCAACATCCAGCCAACCATGATTTGGTGGCGCCACATACTGAGGATTTATCAGATAACCAAAAAGCTCAGTCAACTGAGGCCGCATGTCAAAACGCCTCGAAGTATGCACGAACATTGCATTATATGCTCGCAGCCCGATAGTATCCACATGTAGATCGGCCTGAATAACTGGCAAATCAGGAATAGTAGCTCTAATGATCAGCATGCAAAATCATGGATAGATCAGAAACTAGGATCTAACACCTCCTGTGATCTGGCGAACCAATTCGCCGAAAAGATAATCCGAAAAACTGTATGGTTTATTGTAAACCAGGGACAGTACAACTGATAGCAATGAAGGCCTCAACTCATCATAACCACCCTTCTTTGGACCAAAAATAGTGACAAGAACATGCCACAAAAATCTCCACTCTCCGAAGACCAACGCCTTTAAGAACTGACGTCCGCGCATGGGTCCGACGTAGCCCATACGTTCAAGTGCCCCCTCAATGAAATCCGAAGGAAACATTGTAGGACCGTCTTCCTGTTCAACGGTGCCCAACCGTAAAATGTGTTGAAGATCAGTCGAAGAAAATACAACAGGACGATCATTTACCTGTGTTCGAATCACTGGAGGATTCACAACGGTATCATACTGAATGTTATCCCAGAATTGGGATTATAGGTCCTGTGATAAAGCCGGTGACTCAGTGATAGCATATTGTATTCTGGAACGAGCCAGAAATGTAAGAATCCGAGCCACACGTGCAGCACCTCGTGTAGTGACGTCTAAGTCAACCAGCACGTTGTGATGAGCTGCAAATTGTCTAGCCATATCTGTAATGTAAAAATCACACAAACGTCAGACAATTAGTTTAACATATATTGATAAACTTATATAATCTACGACTCGTAATTGAAATATTAAGTTGTGAAACTTAAATAACAATTATAGTCGTTAATCATATATATATATATATATCTCAATAAGTCTAACCGTTTGCTTAACCTGTTACAAAAAGTCTCAAGTTTTAAAAATATATAACTTATTACAAGAAGTCGTAAGTCTTATATAAAGAGCGTATGGTTTTTACATGTTCACATTGAAGTCGACACAACTAACCATATAACATATTAACTTATAACGCTTAATCAAGTAATTAATCTAAAGTTCATAAGTTTTAACAAAAATGTAGTCAACTCGCAAGTCAGTTTGCAAGAACAAATCAACTCGCGAAACAACTCAATTCGCAAGTCAACAAGTCAACTCGTCAACTCGCAGGTCAACAAGTCAACTCGCAAGGTTCAACTCGCAAGTCAACAAGTCAACACGCAAGTCAGGTCTGCGAATTGAGTTTAAACTCAACTCGCAGGATGAACTGCCATGATGACGTCAGATTCAAAACGCAAATTTAGCGAGTTTTAGGACAAGCATGTTATGCCATTTTGTACTAGATACTCCGATTAACATAAACCCTAAGGTTTCTTGTTAGTTTGAGCATTATATGTTAGTGATTTATGTAAGTGTTAAAACAAAACCCTCATTTATAAAAATGTCGATTTTGAGTTAATTAGACATGGATATCACTTGATGTATACCTCAAAATGTTCGCAATGAAAAGATGTATAAGATATACGGAATCAAAAAGTCTTTACTCTTTCAAGTAATTACTGAAATAATCAAAACCGAAACTCGTCTCGTTTCGCAGAAGTCAATTCGCAAAGGGAAAGAGAGTCAGTTCGCAGTTCTGTGTGGGTTTGACTTGTGAACTCGCAAGTATTTATACTTGGTTGACTTGGCTCACAGGTTTTGCTCAACTCGCAGAGTGAGGTCAACTCGCAGGCCAGAGTCAATTCGCAAGTCAAAAAGTCAATTGGCAGGGTTAACCAGAAACCATATTTTTTAACTTAGTATAATTTTAAGCCCACACAGTACATACAAGTCTAAGATTATTTTTCACTTGTTATGTAACCTTTAGTCAACACGAACGACAAAAGCATAGAATAAGATAATAATATAATAGAAAAAAAAATAAAAATATAGAAAAAAAAAATAACATAAAAAGCGACAAATATTCATGATAAACATTGGCATCAAGTACCTTTTATTAAAGAAACAAATAAAAGAAATAAAACCTATGAGAGGGCGTTAAAAATTTATGTGCAGAGGGATCATATTAGAAAGAATAAGCAGAACCAATTGTTTATTAACAAGTCTAAGAAGATAGTTAGTATACATACCTTATGAAATTCACAATAAGTTACAGAAAACTTACAACTTAACCAGTGATCAACTTATATTTATGAAAGTATAACTTGGTTACCTTGCTCCACACAATATAATTCGTTCGTTTGCAGTACTTAAGAACGAATGATTCATCAAAATGAAACGTTCAATTATCATAGACAGTTCAAGACGATTACCGATATTATGGTCCACATAAACAAAGTCTACACTGATTTCCAAGCAAACCTGTTATTGTTGGTATGCATGTTAACTAATATGATCCAAAAATATGACATACTGAGAAATCAAGTAAAACACATAACAGTGTATCTTTCAGATTCAAGGTAGAGGTTACTAAATGATGTTATGTTCGAAGCATATAACATACCCTTGAGTTATTTTAAAAATTTGACAAACATCAAACCTATTTTGAAGATACTAGTAGTTCTAGATCTGTACTTAGTACAACATAAGATCCCTTAGTATGAACAAAACAAGTTTGAAACCATTGACAAAACTAAAGGAGTCAGGTCTGTACTTAGTACAACAAAGTCACCAGTAGTTTTGCTAATAGCCATAATTCTTACTATTTGTCTTGACATATATTCATAGATCCTTGATAACAGTATATGGTTATACTATCGTTCAACAATTAAGACGTATGTCATACATCATATAGCAGATCACATTAGATAACACACAGAAGAATTATTGCTTATTATATGCTCAGAAATCATAGCAGAATTTGCCTACCAGTACATCATATAATGAATCCGTCTAGATTTATTCTTTCAAAGATAATAATAACATGTGGAGAAAGGTGTATACTAAAATAAATATAAGTAAAGGCCTGATTGTAAAGATGTAAATTTAATATAACTAATTGGAATCTACCAACATATCTACCTTAAGACTTTTACTTATTATTATTAAGCTTATTCTTCTAATGTACTATCATTTCCCAGTAGATAAAAACTTAACATTTTTATCAGAGGCGATTCCTCTTAGGTAACAAGCAAATGAATGCCATACCCCATCTCCCCCCCCCCCCCCTTTTTGTTTTTAAGTAACAACTATCTATTATAGAATAACAAATAGAAAAATAACTACTAACTATTACATAAGAACCCTGTGGAAGACTAATCAATCCTGATTTCTCATTCCATTCAATTGTACCAAAGTATCAAATCGAGCTATGTTGAATGCCTTGGTGTAGAGGTCTGCTAAGTTATCCACGGATGGAACCTTGCTAACCTTATCAGGTTCTTCTCAGCACAGCCTCTAATAAAGTGTTGTCGAATATCAATGTGTTTAGTCTTACTGTGCTTTACCGGATTATTGGTTATAGAGATCGTTGATTCATTATCAATCATCATAGTAGTATTGGTAATATTCAACCCATAATCCCGTAGTTGCTGTTGAATCCACAGCACTTGAGAACAGCAACTGCCAGCAGCAACATACTCAGCTTCACATGTAGAAATGGCTACTGAGCTTTGCTTCTTGCATTGCCAAGATACAAGTCTACCTTCTAAGAATTGACATCCTCCGGTAGTAGACTTTCTATTCTGATTGCATCCACCATAATCTGAATCAGTATAAGCAACGAAATCAAAGTCTCCTCCAATTGGATACCATAGTCCCAGCTTTGGCTTCCCTTTGAGGTAACGAAAGATTCGTTGTACAGCTTGCATATGAGACTCTTTCGGATTAGCCTGATATCTTGCACAAATACACACAGCAAACATAATATCAGGTCTAGATGCAGTCAAATACATTAGTGATCCAATCATAGCCCTATATAAAGTAGGATCCACATCCTGATCACTCGATGTATCGGGACCAAGTCCATGATTTTCTGGAATAGGAGTTTTGTAGATACGAGATTCATCCATCTTAAATCATTCTAGCAGCTCATGTGTATATTTTGATTGATGAATAAAGAATCCATCTTTCTTTTGGTCAACTTGTAACCCTAAGAAAAAGTTCAACTCTCCCATAGCAGACATCTCAAACTTACTTTTCATAACTTGTTCAAAGTCTCTACACATCTTTTCGTCAGATGACCCAAAGATAATGTCATCGACATATACTTGAACAAGTAGAAAATCCTTCTTCTTCCATTTTACAAACAGTGTACTATCAAGTGTACCTCTTGTAAAACCATTCTCAAGAAGATGCATTATAATGTCTCATACCACGCCCTAGGTGCTTGATGTAACCCATAGAGAGCCTTATCCAGACGATATACTCTATCTGGATACTCAGGATTAGTAAATCCTGGTGGTTGTGAGACATACACCAGTTCTTTGACTTTGCCATACAAAAAGACACTGTTAACATCTAATTGAAAAACTTTCATTCCCTTAAAGGATGCAAATGCTAAGAATAACCGAATTGCTTCAAGCCTAGCCACTGGTGCAAACACTTCTGATAGTCCCCTGAGGGCTTGGATCTACGGGGTAATCAAGTATATATGAGTGTGAAATCCTCACATACACTTAAACAATAACAAACGAGTATAAATATCACTTTTATTGAATGTAAACGAGGTTACATTCGAAGTTACACAGAGTATTCGAACCTAGCTGGAAAACCCAGTTCCTAAACCCTTTTTTCGGACTTGTGTATTTATAGGCAACTAAGTTCGTACGAACTTAGCTGCTTCTAAGTTCGTACGAACCTGTAGGTTTGTACCTACTCTAAGTTCGTACGAACCTACAAAATACACAGACAAAACTTAAGCTAACGATTACAATGATTAACAAAATGACTTATAAACCTAACTATTACAAACTAGAAGCTGTTGTCACAAAACATGCACCAACAGACTCCCCCTTGACAATAGCTCTAGTTTCGATGCACCAACAGACTCCACCTTGACAATAGCTCTGGCTTCACCGGAGATGTTGTCACCCGAGTTGCCTGCGATCTTGATTCTGTTAAGCTCTTTTGTCTTCTTGTATAGAACACCTTTTCCACAAAGTCTTCAGTACCCTCTGACATCTTCAATCTTCATGTCTCTAACTATTTCTAGCTTTTGACATCTTCATCGAATCATGTCATACACTTCTCAACAACTCTTGTAGCTTCCGAGTCACCTTTAGGAATTTCTTCTTTTTCAGATCTTAACTCCTCTCGGTCTATCACTACAATTCTTGTAGCTTCCGAGTCACCTTTAGGAATTTCATCTTTTTCAGATCTTAACTCCTCTTGGTCTATCACTACAATTTACCTTCAGACATTTCTTCAATTCTGAACTAAACTTCTGTAGGTATCCTCTAACTCGGATTTATCACTATTGAACTTGTCAGTTCAATGGTATCTCTCCCTGTTAGATTACCTAGACTCACCCTTAACCTATTCAAGCATACCAAGTCTTCCAGTTGAAGAGTTCGGCAGCTCAAATTGTTTGGTCACTGGGATCATCATCTGTCTCAACACATCCTCTTTACAATCAATCTTCACCCCCTACCAGGCTTCTCCCCCTGAGCTGTCGCGCTCGTCAACAAGGGATCTCCGCCTAAGATATGGTGAAATAGTTGTAGTAGGTGTTGTTGGAATTGTTGTTGTAAAGTGTAGGTGGTGATGGTTGTGGATTAGGCAGTCGGCTTACTAATGAAAACCCCGCTAGATGTCTTCTTGTTGGACCTTCTAGTGAATAACGAGGTATCATTATCAGAATCAACATCGTCATCTTGCAATGTATAATCATTGTCTTCATTTAACTGCTTTTTGCCTTTATCCGAAGTAAAACGAGACCCTAAGTGAGATCCAAGTTTTATTAGATCTAGATGCATCCAACTCTGTGGAATATCATCGTCATCATCACTTTCGGTCTGTTTACACGCAAACCCCCTATATCCTCCTCAAATTTAGATCTTCTAGCTTCAATGTTCTGTCATACTTAGGTTTTGAATATGTTTCTCCAATCACATAGTTAAACAATCAAAAGTAATTATCTCCCCATTTAGTAAGAACTTAAATTTGTATAAATTAAAATGAAAAAATAACTAAAAATAAACAAACAAATATGAAATTATTCATATTAAAAAGCACATTCTTTTTGGGAGAGTCACTGTTACGAAGGTCATATTAGCCATGATGTAGACTATACACAGTAGGAATTATTGTATTCCTTGGTTATTATGTATGTAATTTATAGTTCACGGCGATTATCGGTATTGTTGTCCACTTAAGCATTCGACAATCAGAATTCTCAAGTACTTATTAGATTATTGTTCATGATTAACTATGTATCTCACATGTGATATACCTTTAGAATCGAGAAAGTCCAGAATTCCATGTAATGGATGTTTTTAATTAAAATTTCATCTCTAAAGTCAAGTCCTTTATATTAAGAGCAATGTACTTTTGTACATGTGAAGAGACTAGACTAGGGTTAGAGCTTAACAAACCTAAAATCAAGCCATAGGTGACAGGTCTGTACTTTCGTACAACAAAGCGACAAAGTTTGACTAGAGACCTTGAAAACGGTATTCTTGTTTCGCGGTCGAGTTTGCTCTATTTTTAGGATACACTGACTGAGTCTAGGTCAACATGTTTCAAGATGTAGTAAAAGAAACAGTTAGTGAACCCCCCAGATGAATTGGTTTTTATTTATCCAAAAACATGTATTCAGGTACAATCCATCTCCTAAGAATTAAGACTTAATGTCATACATCAAAATAGAGATTGCACAGAGAAATCTTTTTATTTAATATTGATTAGGTACTTGAAAACCGTTATGTCGTATGCCTACCAATACATCGTATGATGAAGCTATTAGTTACGTTTATATTTAAAGTACTTTTGACTGTGTAAGTACTACATCTAAAAGCCACACATATAAAAATGTTCTAGGCATGGGTAATGTTTTCGTCATTTCTTCGCATCATTATAGTGACACTCATATTTTTATAGTTTTTCAAAACTAACTACAAATCCTAAGAAATAAAGATAGAAAAAAGTTCTTAAGGGAGATATGTCACTCATGATTTGTTACACCAGCGATGTGGACTAACAACTCAAAACTTGATTTATCAAAAGCCTTACCAACAAAATCAGCTAGATTATCATCCCATATTTGATCTTATCTCCCCCTCCATCGCTACTTCTTCTGCTGAACTTGTAGCCTATGAAGTTTGTGTTCCTGCACACTAGATAAAAATCATTAGTTACAAAGGGGGACCCAAGCCACCACTGACTTGGATCGACCATTGTCATCAACAAATGTAAATTCCTTCAGATATCCGTCCGCCTTTCAGGTGACTTGGATACTCTGGAATTCTCACTTGTTAGGGAATGGGAGGAACTACCACTAGCCCTTCTATCCGGAGACTTTTGGAAAAGTCTCTTATTGACTGGTCTTTGGTTAGAAGAATTTTCAACCCTAGATTTATAGTTAGAATTCAAGTTATGTGAATTTTTATTACTACAACCCTGGTTAGAAAAACTTTCGTTGGGCTATTAATACTTTTTGAAGGTTTCGACCAAAATAATTTTTCACTTGAGCTTCCTGTTTCAGGAGAACTGCTCCTTGGACTATCATTTGTCGAAACTTTTGATTTCTTATATGGACACACACTTGCTACATGTCCTTTTTGATGACATGTGAAGCACGAATGCTTCTCCCAGGCTTTCTTTTGAGCCTTGAGAATCGCTTGGTGTTCCAATTCGGTTTGTTTACCTTTTTCATTTCTATTCTTAACATCTTCTATTTTAGGTCTAACAAACTCAAGTTTAGTTTCTGACCCCTCATTGGTCCCTGACACAGATATCTCTGACTTGGTCGACTCGGTGATGTCAACCCTCTCAGAGACTACTGGTCGTGTAGTAGAGTCAACTTCAGAAGACTGTTTAGTTAAATCTAAAACACGTTCACGAGCTAAATCAATTATTTGACTTTGCTCGTTCACTTTGTCTTTTAAAACTTTTAAATCATGTGCATCAGATTTAGCTTTACTAACTAACTCAGAGTTTCTCTGTTTTAACGTTTTGTTTTCTTCTTTTAAGGCATTTAGCTGAGCCATCATCATATTAGATGATTCAATCAAATTCTCAGCCTGCTCTGCAAAGTTAGTACATAAAACACAAGCATTCACTACAGAGTCTAAGTTTAGAATAACCTTATGCTTCTCAGCATCCATGTTGGCCATATATGCAATGAAGTCTTTTGTACTCATAGTACCAGTAGACTCCATCCTTATAACCCTGGCCTCCAAAGCAGGTAACTCTCTCTCAGTCTTCTTCTCACTAGTATCCTGTTGATCTGCCTCATCAATTGTGGTCACGAATTCCTGAGGCCCTTTAACAGGTGTACTCCAATCATACGAACTGACCCGTGTTTCAGTAACCAATGCTCTAGAATATGTACTATTCCCTGAGTATTGGTCATTAGAAGACGTCCCTTGATGTGAGTCAGCCCTACTCTCTTTGATCTGTTTACCACCGTCAAATCTTTTCTCCAAAGCTACCCAGAGCTCTCTAGAAAAGTGGTAACGTTGTTTGAAGTCATAAACCTCGATGGCACTTGTTCTTTACAGTGTTCAGGCCGTTTAGGTTTGGGTGGCGAGACACTGTGAGAAGCATCTCTTTTAAGAGCATTTACAGGTTTAATACCAATTCCCGGTCTGGTACCTAACCTGTCTGTGCTCGAACTAGAGATGTTTTGAGGCTTATCACTGTTCTCGCGCTTAGGAGTAGCTTCCGTCTTCTTATTGGGACAACAAGAAGATACGTGTCCTTTTTGATGACACTTGAAGCATGACATCTGCTTTCGTGACTTTGCAGTCTTAGCAGTCTCCTTTGTTTGATTAGAAGACACTGAAGGTATATCCTTCTGTTTCTTAGTTACCTCATCATTTACATTAGTACTACCAATCATTCCACTTGATACAAAATGTACTTTAGTGAATGATTTGACTGTACTCTTGTCTAATGATGGGTCAGTAATAATATCCTTTTGAGTCTCAGATGCATCAGACTGTTTAATTTCCAAATCCTCAGTCTCAGGATTCGCATCTGTCATCTCTAAGTCAATGGAAGTAGTATAATTTGCATTAAAAGGCGGAGGAACATCAGAGTAACCTAGGCCAGTTACATCCTTCACACTCCGTTGTAAGCTAAGGATTCTATCTAAGGTCAAAGAAGATGTCCTATAACCTTCAAGTTTTCTATTTAGCTCTACTAACTTCATGTTTGACTCTGAGAGTTCTTTATCCCTAATGGCAATATTTCTATTTAGCTCATTAAGGTTTAGATATAACCCGTCTATCTTAATACATTGTTCATTAATCATGTCGGTCAGACTGCTCTTATCTAAGGCATCACTCTTAATCTTTTTTGTTAATGCTACCTTATCCTCACCTAACCTACGAACATCAGACTTAGCTATATCTAATTTGGATGTTAAGGTTTTGTTAGATTCTGCAAAAACACTAACTTGAGTTTGTAAATCAGTAACTAAATAGCAAACATCAGTAAGAGTAAGAAGATCCAGACATACCTTTTTCTTATCTGTCTGAACGTCAGCCATGTATGCCACGAAGTCATCGGGACTCATTTCTTCAGTCGAATTGATGTAGAGCACATCTTCATCGCTCCCCTTGACTTCTATGTGTGGCACATTGGCTTCAGGTTCCTCAGCAGTTGGCATGTAAGAAGTGGATTCAGTCAGTTTCTCTTGATCGTCTAACTCAGCCATGAGGGCTTGCTCAGGCTGAGTGGACCAATCATAAAAACCATCTACTTGCTGAACTACTAAGACTTTGGAAGCTAAAGTACTTCTCGAGTCTTGTTTAGCAGCGCTAGTATCAATTTTTGGTCGTTGACATTCCCTGGCAAAGTGTCCGTAACCTTGACAGTTATAACACTTAACCTTGGATTTGTCGAATCCAGGTCGGTTTCCAACAACTCTTCTACCCGTTCGATTCAGGAAATTTTTAACCCTCCTTGACACCATAGCAAGCTGCCACTGGAGGTCTATTTCCTCTAAGTCATCGGGATCTACTTGATCGTAGTCCTCATCAAATTGTGAAGGATCATTGATCTTCCCATGAATGTAGTTTTCATAGGAAGCAACGAACGATGCCAGCACCGAGAGTTGCTATTCAGCTGACTTCACACTCATCGGCATCTTATGATGCCCTTGAGTGGACTTATCAGAGGTAGTGTTCCTGCTTCGTTTTTCACCGCCATCCGAAGCTATGAAGCACATATCCTCGGTTAACATTTCTCCGAGTTCATCAATTTCACCAGCAAATAATGCAGTGGTCGAATTGGATGAAGGATTAGAGATACTGGTCTTTCCATGGTATAGACCAGGATTCTGTAGATGATCAGAATCTGTATCTCTCGTTTTTTAAGAGAAATCATAACCCCTTAGCATGTCAATTGCCTGCTCTAGGGTCATGGTGGCGTATCTCTCATCATTATCCTTAAGCATGATACCATACATTTCCCACTTACAAGGCAAACCCTCATTGAATTTGTCGGTTTTCTCCTTGTCATTGTAGAAAATTTCGTGGTCATCAAGTTCACTTAATAAATGATAAAACCGGGTAGTGTAGGCTTCAAGGTCCTCTTCTCTAAAAGCTTTAAATACCATAAACTGCTTTTTCAGAAGATTACACTTGCCTGCCTTCACCTGAGGGCTTCCCTCACACCTTTTCTCTAGAGCATTCCAGAGCTCTTTAGTTGTGTGAAAGGACTTCAATTGGTGATTGATTTCCTTGGGAAGACTCATTTTTATCGATGAATGTGCCTTATTATCAATAGTGAATTCTTTCTTTTGATTGTCATTCATTCTGTCGTAAGGCACAATCACAGTTGCATTCCCTAACTCAGTTGTAGGTGCAACATATCCGTTCTTAATACACAGCCAGATGGTGATGTCGTGGAATCTACAGTAACTTTCGAATCTGTCTTTCCACCCATAATAGTCCTCGAGTCGGAGCAATTTTGGTGGAACATTAGATTTTCCAACTTCGTGTTCCATTTCAATCATTCTACTCAAGTCAGACATCTTGGTAAGTCTCAAAAGTTGTCAAATCACAAAAATTTGTAAGTTCAATTCGCAGGTGAATCTCAACTCACAATGGATTTCAGCTCGCAAAGAATTTCAACTCGCAAGTAGATTTCAACTCGCAGCTGATCTCAACTCGCAAAGGAAGTTTCAACTCGCAAGGGACTTTCAACTCGCACGGGACTTTCAACTCGCAAGTGACTTTCAACTCGCAGCTGAATCTCAACATGCAGGTGAATCTCAACTCGCAAGTAACAGCTGAAACCCTAATCTCAACTCGCAAAACGGCGCCTCGAAATCTGGGAACTGAACTTTTTGGTATTTTTACGAATAAATCAGTAGATTTCGTTCGTAAAACAACCCCAAAGTTGTTATATAACCACAAACCTTGTAACCACAACGTTTCTAAGCCCGAAAGCTCTGATACCAATTGTAAGGTCTCTATATCTTGGTTAGCGATAACGGATTATCTTTTAGGTATTAAGGTGCGGAATCACTCAATACTTAAGGTTTTAGGCTTATATAACTAATCTATCAATTAACAAGCTTCGTTTTGATATTAACTAGGGTTAAACAATCAAAACCGAGCCTATTCAATGATAACCTTTATATCAGCACGAATTTCGAGGAGAATAATTAAATATTTGGTGTGTGTAATTATAGCAACCCATGGGCCTGCGAGTCCAGATGGACTGCGAGCCCAAATCTCAGCTCGCAAGCAAAGCTGTGAGTCCAGATAGTCTATGAGGTGAGATCTCAACTCGCAGGTCAAACCTGCGAGTTGACTTCTCAATTCGCGAATTTGACTTTAACTTGAAAACGATAATTGCCTAATAACATTTAACAATTAATAATAACAAGTTAATATCATACATTTAAGAGTCAAAACCAATTTTACAAGTTTGACAATAAATACACTAGTCCTATTACAAGCTTGATCTATTGTCACAATAACATGTCCCAACATGATCATCAACTGGTTTTGAATAAATAGGGAAATAATCCTCGGAAAGAGGTATTTTCCGCGACCCATAACTTTCATTTAATTTTTGATAATCAAATGAAAATTGAGCATTCTCTTCTCTTGCTCTATTGAACTTCTTAATTTCTTCCTCCTCATTAGTTGTTTGTAGAAAACTCATTTTTAAAATGCTACCCATGTTACCGTAGTTATACAAGGTTGGCACTTTAGAAATTTCTTTATTCAAATAACATGGATTATCAAAACCTATCCCTTCCCTTGGATTATGAAACTTGATATCTTTTGGTTTATTTAAAAAAATGGGTTGACCAATTTGACCACGTTTCAACAAAGTATCTTGAAATTCTTTGATTTTTCTTAACAATGATTTCTTTTCATTAATTGCAAAATGATATCTTTGTTGAACAAAATTTGCATGTTCTCTTAACAACTTGCATTGTTTATAAAATTCATTAACTTCTTGATTCAAAGAAATATTTTCTTTTTCAAATTTTTCTGAACTGATTTAATACCCCTCCAAGTGATTACCTAAAACCAATTTATCCCGAGTCAAAGTTTTTATCACATTAAGATTATTTGCAAGCTCCTTTTTCAGATTATCAACTTTTTCGATTTCTGAGTTTAATTTGTTTTGACATTTAGTTAGACTTTTAGAGTGTACCTCAGAGTGTGTTTCCATTTGAGTTTCAAGAAGCTTGACTTGATGCAAAGCATTTGACTTTTCAGCTGACAGCTTGACTATTTGAGCATGTTCTTCCCAATACTTCACTTCCCAATTTTCCGTTATTGCTTTTTCCGCTTCCTCTTTCTGTGCAATGAGCATCATTTTCTTATAATACTCTGACGTTCTTTGAACACTTGTCGTAGCAATCTCTTTCTTTTGCAAAGATGATCTTGATTTAGAATGCATCTTTTTGTAGAGACCTTGTAAACGTTCACACTTTTTAAATATTTCTTCATTAGAATCGCTCTCAATTCCGTCTCTCGACATCATAAAATTGTTACTTGAATTAATCTTCTAAAGATTAAAGATTTTGAAGTGCAGAAATATATGAATGCGACACTACTGATAGGTTCGCAGAAATAAAGTCTCAAGATAAAGTCGCAAAGATAAAGTCTAAAAATAAAGTCTCAGCTAAAGTCTCATGAATAAAGTCGCGGCTAAAGTCTCATGAATAAAGTCGCAGCTAAAGTCTCATGAATAAAGTCTCAGCTAAAGTCTCATGAAATGGTAGTGTCGCAGATCATCTTCTTCACTAAGAACACCAAATCTGAGAACGATCAAATGATGCAATTAACTCCTAAACTTGATTTCTGATCGGTGGAATAATACAACACTTTGATCGGTGGAATTTTCCTTAAACTAGCTTAATCAATATGAATCAAACTTAGACCGCCATTCTTAAGTTTGAATCAAACTTGAGAATTTGAATGAATTGACCATAAATTCTTCAATCTATCTGTTGTAAATCACTTCCTGAACCTTCGTTGATCCTTAACTTGTACATAATCACACAATTTTGATGACTTTGATCACAAAACCGAAAGTTCTTCTTCAAATACCCATTTTGCAATTTTCTTCGAATTTGAGCTTGATTCCTGTGATTGAACCGTGTAATCACTTCCAAATCCTTCAACCAATGCTCTGATACCAATTGTTGGATCGAATCTAGTGATTCGGACGTGATATGAGTGAAATCCGAATGTATATATACGTATGTATATGTAAGTATATGAACAAGTAATCAAATGATTATGTATTGTTATTAAGAATCTGTTACAAGCTCTCAATCTCTCTGAATAAATGATATACAAATGCACTCACAAATTCTCTCAGGTTCAACAACTTCAGAAATGAAAAACTAAGTCGTGTATTTATACTAACATGTTCCTGCGACTTTGTTCCTTGTGCGACTTTAATTTTGACTGCGACTTTATATTTAGTGTCACACTTTGTGTTATTGCGACACTATCTTAGAGTCGCACTTTGTGTCGCAGGACCAGTTTACACATACAAATGCAAATCATACTTTTAATCTAACAAAAACCTTCAATGTTCCTCTTCTAAGTGATACAGGCACTTCCGAGGAATCTTCAGAGTTAGAATATGCGATATTGGATGATGGTGATGAACCAGGATCCAATATTCCAAGTTCAGAAATTTCAATAGGAAAAGGAAAGGAAATCGTTTTTGATCAGAGAGAAGAAGTTGATTCAGGTTCATGCGAACAAATTCACTCTTCAGAGGCTACTAGTTCTGAACAAGAAATTTTTGAAGAAGGTGTAACAACTGAGGGGGAGATTGGATCAAATCTTGGGTCTGATATACCTGTTGACACTACTGTCTCAACACGAATTAACAAAGATCATCTAATTGACAACATAATTGGTGATCCCTGTTCCAGTGTAAAGACACGTAGAGAAATCACTAAAAGCACTAGTCTTTATGTATCAATCCAAAACACTGGGATCATACATATATGTTTATATAGTTGCTTCATTTCACAAGTTGAGCCAAAGACTGTACAAATGGCTCCTAAGGACAATTCATGGGTTGATGCGATGCAAGAGGAGCTCGCTCAGTTCGAGAAGCTTCAAGTTTGGAAGCTAGTTGATTTACCCAAGGGAGAGTTTGCTATAGGCACTAAATGGGTGTTTAAGTGTAAACGAGATGATCGTGGAATTCTCACCCGAAATAAAGCCAGACTCGTGGGCAAAGGATTCAATTAACAAGAGGGGATAGACTACACAGAGGTTTTTGCACCTGTAGCAAGGCTGGAAGCAATCCTATTATTTATAGCGTATGCTGCATTTTAGAAATTTAAAGTCTATCAACTGGATGTAAAAAGTGTGTTTTTGTATGGGAAGGTTCAAGAACTGGTGTATGTTGAACAACCCTCAGGGTTTACTGATCCAGATTATCCAGATCGTGTCTACAAATTAGACAAGGTATGGTTTGCATCAACCACCCCGGGCATGGTATGAGACTCTGTCTACCTATCTCTTGGACAATGGGTTCAAGAGAGGCTGTTGGATCTTTTCTTATGATTTGGATGTGAATTGAATATAATCCGTGAGTATATGTACGTATGTATATGAATGTATATCCAAATGCTTATGTATTACTTGATTGAATCTGTTACAAGCTCTAATATCTCTCTCAATATGATATACAAACATACGCTCACAAAACTCTCTGGTTCAACAACTGCGTAAATGAAAAGCTAAGTCCTGTATTTATACTAACATGTTTCTGCGACTTTATCCTTATGAGACTTTAATTTGACCTGCGACTTTGTTATTAGACTTTGGCAGCACCTGCGACTTTGTTCTGCGACTTTATTCTTAAGGTCGCATATTGTATTCCTGCAATACTAACTTAAAGTCGCATGACCAGTTTTTCACTTACAAATGCAAATCCTATTTTTATATCTAACAATCTCCCCCTAGGATTTAGCATCTTGTTTTTCTTGAATATCTTCTTTGAAGATCTTTCTTTATATTTCCGTTGATTCAGCTTTTTGTCTTGAATCTTTAGAATGTCTTTGACATAGAGAAATAGAACTTTCTTTTGAGTTCTAGGCTTCTCTTTTTCTCTTTGAATTTTCTTCACATATGATTGTTGACTTTGAACTTCTTCTCTTGTGTAATCTTTTTCTTTTATCCTTCTTTTGAGATAGACTGTTAGCAGTCCCGCTTCATATTGAAATTTCTTCTGAATTTATTTCTTGACTCTCACTTCTTGCTTTAGCTCCCCCTTAAATGTATATCTTGATCTTCTGGAGCTTTTAACCTTTACTTTGACAGAATCTCTTCTTTATTTCTTTTCTATTCAGAGCACTTGAGCTTGTAACTTTAATTATTCTTCCTTGTAGTAATTGTGATATAGCATGAATATCTTGAACATATTCTTGGAAGAGTGTTTTTCTCATTTGTTTTAGTAACCAAAGGTAAGCAACGATTCATTTGATGTAATCTCAGAAAAGTTGAGTGGATAATCAGAAAACACATTTCTAAAAATACTATAACTCCTGGATCACATAGATTACCAGTTAACACAATAATTTAATCAATTAAATGTTTCAATTGAGTGACCTACGTTCAATGTTGGCTTTGATGTTAGCATTGGTAGGATTTCCATTCAATTATTGTGGAATACCATTTTAGGTATCACTATGAATGTTCCGGCAATATCACATAGATATGCATAATGTCACTTAGACATAGAGTGTAATAATACACATGTGTCCTAAAATTATAATCTTTCAGGCTCTAGACTCGATAAGTGCATTAATGATGTCAGGGACTGGAGAAGACTGTCCTCTTATTTCAATATCAACAAACTCCAACAGAGTTGTCGATAGATTATGTGTAAAATCTCCGTGAGAATACTGAAACAAGAATTTGTTAAGAAATTCTTGAGTGGTTAGGAGGGTATATGTGCATTGCATCACTAGGTCCATGATGTCTTCTTCAATACCAGAAATCAACACATGATTTCCGATAGTAGATGTGGCTACCCGGCGATTATTTGTTTAGTGAGGGTTTTCTTTTTCTTTTAATCTTTTCACACACTCCTCACTCAAACTTACTCAATTTTTCTACTCCACCCTCAGTTGGCATTTATTTTAAAAATATGTTGTTCTGTACTATTCTTTTTCTCCCTCCCTCATTCTAAGACCTAAACTTTCATTCTATCTTTGGAAAGTGACTCCTTTGGGAAATCCAACCGGCTCTGGAGGATTATAGGAGTAGTTTATAAACTAATGCTCTTAGTACAGAAAACAGCACTTTGCCAAACAATTTGATTGAAATTGGTAATCTGATTATCCATCAATCCTTGGAGTATCAAAAAAAACTTTGAGAAACTTTCAAAGTGTTAAGCAATATGCAAATAGATTTGAACAATTGAAAGTTTTGGATTTTGAAAAATACTCCCCCTTAATCATATGCATAAGATTTATAAAATACTACATATGAAGGTGAGTTATAAAAACAAAATCTCTTTTTCTTTTGAAGATCGGGTTTTACTCTGAATTTGAGTAAAAACCATTATGCATCAACATGCAAAGTATTTCAACTCATGATTCTCCCCCTCAAAATATGACCATATTTTGCATCTCGAGTTGAAATTGATAGATTATTGCTTACGAGAAAATGATACCGAATATCTATGTGTTTTATTTTTGAGTGTTGGACCAGTTTGCAGGAAATAGCAATCGCACTCTGAGAATCACAATAGATTGGTATCTTTTCAAATGTAAAACCATAGTCCATAAGTTGTGATCTCATCCACAAAACTTGCGAGCAACAAACAGCAGCTGCAACATATTCTGCCTCAGCTGTGGATGTTGAAACACAGTTTTGCTTTTTGGAAGTCCAACTTACAAGCTTATCTCCGAGAAATTGTACACCACCAGATGTGCTTTTTCGATCTAGTTTACCACCTGCATGATCTGCATCTGAATATGTTGTTAGCTCAAAACCAGTGTCCTTAGGATACCACAACCCTAAGTCAATTGAATATTTAAGATATTTCAAAATTCGTTTGACTGCTTGAAGATGTGAATCCTTTGGAGCTGCCTGATATCTAGCACAGACACATGTAGAATACATGATATCTGGACGGCTCGAAGTTAAATACATTAAGGAGCCGATCATGCTTCGATATAAAGTTTGATCTACTGATTTACCCGAGGTATCGACATTTAATCGAGATCAAGCTTCTATGGGTGTGATATTGGTTGACAATCTAGCATTTGGAATTTTTTCAAAAGATCGAAAATATATTTGGTTTGATTGATAAAAATTCCATTTGATAGTTGTTTAACAAGCAACCCAAGGAAAAAATTCATTTCACCCATCATGCTCATTTCAAATCTAGATACCATTAATGCCGAAAAGTTTTTGCAATATTTAGCATTGGTGGATCCAAATATGATATCATCTACATATATTTGAATTAATATGATATCATCTTTTTGTTTCTTAATATAAAGAGTAGTGTCAATTGTACCCTTTGAAAAACCTGATTGAACAAGGAATTTGGACAATACATCGTACCAAGCTCGTGGAGCTTGCTTTAATCCATATAACGCTTTATCCAGTCGGTATACATCATTTGGTCGCTTTGGGTCGACAAAACCGTCTAGTTGACCCACATATACCTCTTCATTAAGAATGCCATTTAGAAAAGCTGTTTTCACATCCATTTGGTAGACTGTGAAATTCTTGTGAGCAGCATAAGCAAGAAAGATTCGAATGGCTTCGATTTGTGCAACCGGTGCAAATATTTCGGCATAATCAATCCCTTCTTTTTGACTGTACCCTTTTGCAACTAGGCAAGCTTTATTTCGAATAATGACCCCATTTTCATCCTTTTTGTTTTTGAATATCCACTTGGTACCCACAATTCATTTTCCAGGTGGTCTAGGTACAAGTCTCCAGACTTTAAGACACTCAAATTGATTAAGTTCATCTTGCATGGCATTAATCCAATCATGATCAAGTAGAGCATCTTTAACACTTGTTGGTTCAATGGAGCTCAAAAAATTTGAATATAAACATTCATTTTGAGAAGCTTTCCTGGTTTGAACTCCAGCTGATGGATCGCCAATTATTTGAGTACTTGGATGCGACTTGGTCCATTTTCTCTCAAATGGTAGGTGTTGATATTCAAATTGAGTATTTGAAGTATCAACATAGGGTATCGGACTTGATAATTCAACAAGGGA
This sequence comes from Logfia minima, assembly GCA_963921325.1. Taxonomy (NCBI): domain Eukaryota; kingdom Viridiplantae; phylum Streptophyta; class Magnoliopsida; order Asterales; family Asteraceae; genus Logfia; species Logfia minima. Next base: position 19,903,226 of record OY992769.1, read on the forward strand.
AACATTTGACGGATCCGGTATAATCTCTTGCAATGATTCAGTGGATGATGAACTAACAGGCGATGATGATTTTGGTGATTCAATTTGCACATCATGGGAAGATTCTGGACCAGGTAGATCGATTGAGATCTCAGAAGTTGAAACAGTTTGAGAAGAATCAGCAGGCGACGAGGATGTTCCAAAATATTCGTCATAAAAATCTGAAAACAGTTCATCAACGTCATACGTAATTGATGTTTCAGATTTGTCTGCTTCTGAACTGGTTAACGCGGGTTTTGAACTGCTTTGATCAAAAACCATCTCTGTCATTTCATCAAACTTTACATTAACACTTTCATTGACAATCTTTGTTCTCTTGTTATAAACCCGATAAGCAACTTTATTCTTTGAATAACCAATAAAAATTCCTTCGTCACTCTTTGGAGAAAACTTTCCAAAATCTTCACGATCATTTAACACATAGCAAGGGCATCCAAATATTCGGAAAAATTTTACATTTGGAGGACGGTTGTTGATAATCTCATAAGGTGTCTTGCCGAACCTCGTATGAATTATTGACCGGTTTTGAGTAAAACGTGCAGTATTTACAGCTTCTGCCCATAAGAACAGTGGTAGTTGAGAGTATATGAGCATTGTGCGAGCTGCTTCAACAAGAGTTCGATTTCGACGTTCAACGAAACCATTTTGTTGTGGAGTACGTGCAGCGGAATATTGATGAGTATTGCCAACCGATTCCAAATATGAAGATAAGGTTTTATTTTTGAATTCCGTGCCATTGTCTGATCTGATTGAGCGCACAGGAAGTTGCAGATTCACTTGAGTTTGTTTGAGAAAGTTGATGAGAGTCTCTGGTGTGTCAGATTTAGATTGTAAAAAATAGACCCATGTGTAACGAGAGAAATCGTCTATGATTACAAGAATGTACTTTTTGCCATTGATGGTTTGAATCCGCATTGGTCCACATAAATCCATATGAAGTAGATGAAGGACAAATTCTGAACTAGGTGTAGGTTTGGATTTATGTGATGAATGATGCAGTTTACCTAGTGTGCAAGATTTACAAAAATGATCTTGATCATATTGTAATGCAGGTAGACCATGAACAACACCAGAGCGAGACAGTTGATTGATTTGTTTGACATTAAGGTGAGAAAAACGACGATGCCACAACCATAATTGTTGAGAAGAAGCTTTTGAAATTAAGCACACATCAGCCATGGGTTGTGAACTATCTAGATCAATGGTATAGAGATTTGTGCCACGTGTTCCGTTTAACAATTCCTGCCCATCTTCAGTTCGCACACAACAACTTCGTTTTCGAAATAAAACCTCTAAATCCTTGTCACAAAATTGACCAATGCTAAACAGATTGTGACCTAATCTTTCCACATATGCGACCCGTGTTATAGTTATCTTTCCTCGAACCAAATCACCAACCCCCATTATTGCAACAAAGTGATTATTTCCAAATCTAACTGTCCCCATAAATTTTTCAACAAAATTGCTTAGAAGGGACTTATCTTCGGTCATGTGTTTGGAACAACCTGAATCAAGATACCAAACACATACCGAGATTTTCTACAAAATTAAACCATTGAAAGAACCTTAGGAACCCATTTTTCAACGAGTTCGTCAGGATTAGTACAGTTTATGGTTGATTGTATCCTTTTAGGTACCCACTTATAGACTGGTTTGGGTTTTTTGGTGGACTTAGAAATCCATTTTGTTTGAAAACAATTTGAATCCCAACCCTTTCTTTTCCATGGTCGTGTTTGATATTGCATAGCATGTTGATAGAAATTATTACGTCTAGCTACAATCCTAGCATTCAACATAGATTCATTCACATTCACAAGATAATTTCTATCATAACGCAGAGTATGCTTACAATTTTTTGAATGCTGAAAATACAACGAATCATGTTTGTTGACATTATTGTAGTTACACGAATAAGAACTATTGAAAGGACGATTAAACTTTTGACTCTTTGGACTTCGGAATTTGTCATGAAGATTTGTCGTTTTTAGATCTGAAACATGAAAAGCACCAGTATTAGTATTTGCATAATCTGATCTAATGCTCTTGTTTGAAGAAATCTTAACATACTTTTTATTCTTTTGCAAAGAATAATTAGTAAATTGAGATTTCTTTAGAGCATTAACTGATTGCTTTATACTCTTTTCTTTCAAAGATTTTTTAACAGTTGGTTCAACTTTCTTTGTAAACGTTGTTTCCAAAATCTCTTCAGATTCCATAACTTTATCAAATTCAAGTTCTTGAGAAGATTTTGATAATGGTATGATATCAGATGAAAATGTACTTTTAAGTTGGGTAATAGTTTGAAGAAGTGAAGCTCGTTCTTGTTCAAAATTTTGTTGTTCAGTGGTTATTTGCTTTTCAAGATCAAAGATTTTATTTTCCAAAATTAAATTTGGAATATAAATCTTAGTGGTTACCACTTGTTCAAGAACATCATTATTTTGATCAACAACTGGTTTTGAATAACTAGGGAAATAATCCTCAGAAAGTGGGATTTTTCGAGTACCATAGCAGTCATTCAATTTTTGATAATCAAATCAAAATTGAGCTTTATCTTCTCTTGCCCTATTAAACTTCTCAATTTCATCTTCCTCATTTGTTGTTTTTAGAAAATGCATTTTCAAACCACATCCCATGTAATTTTCATCATACAAGGGTGCTATTTTTGAAATTGCTTTCTTCAAATAGCATGGATTATTAAAACCTATCCCTTCCCTTGGATTATAGAATTTGATGTCCTTTGGTTTATTTAAGAAAATTGTTTGCTCAGTCTGACCGCGTTTTAACAAAGTATTTTCAAGTTCTTTTAACTTTTGAAAAACTCTTTTATTCTCTGCTATGACATGAGCATGTTGTCGAGTAGCAAGCTTTCCAATTCGTTCAGATTCCTCAAGTTGAGAAGATAAATCAGAGATTTCTTTAATCAAAGTTTTCTTTTCAGATTCAAGCTTCTCATAGCTAGTTTTGTAATCTTCCATGTGAGTTTTTAAAATTCCTTTTTCCCGAGTCACAGTTTTTAATATTTCAATGTGATTTGTCAGTTCCAGTTTTAGTTTAGTTATATTTTCTGTTTCAGTTTTTAACTTATTTGACAAACCGGCATTAATATCATGCAATTTAAGAATCATGATTTTAGAGTTTGAGGATACCTCAGAGTCAGAATCCTCATTGTCATCAGTAGAAACTGTGGACAGATTAGCCATGAACGCCATGTTGACTTCCAGATTTTCTTCTTCAGAGTCCGTTAGATTGAGCCATGCATCATTTTCAGCTAGTAACACTTTTCCAGCTTCCTTTTGTTTGGACATCAACATCTTTGCCTTGTAATAATCAGAATTACGAACTCGTGGCTTTTTACAATCTCTAGCAAAATGTCCAAACCCACCACAATTGTAACATTTATTCTCCATGTCACCCCTTGCCGTGTCCTCAAACTTACCCTTATAATTCTCCTCCATTTTACTCTTGTACTCTGGACGTTTAGTGGATGATGATGAAGTACGCAGATGATTGTTAGTAGGTTTCTTATAATACTTCTTATTGATAGCCTTTGTCATAAGAGCCATTTGTTTCATAAGCTCTTTGTACTCCTCATCACTTCCACTTCCTTCTTCTTCAGACTTAGATTGATATTTAGTCTCTTTCACAACCTTTTGAGAACTAGAATAAGTTCTTCTTTCAGCAACTAAAGCCAACGGATCAACCATCTCTTTTGACTCTTTACCAGCAATTTCATTCACTTCATCTTGATTGTGATTCAAGATTTCATAAACATCATGAATATCAAAGGAAGTTAAATCCCGATTCTGAATGATATTACTTGAATATGGTTTCCACTCCGGTAACAAATTGTTTAAGAACTTGATGTTGATCTCTAAGTTCTGCTTCACAAACTTATTTTTCCTTACTTCAACCAACAACAAACAAAATATGTTGTATGAGTTTCAAGCTGTTCTCCAACCTTTGCTTTAAATCCCTCATAGGCTTGAAGACAATGAGTCATCTTCGTTTGCTGACCTCTTTCTAAACCTTGCTGTTGTCTAGCAATGGCATCCCACATCTCTTTAGCTGTTTGATAACTATCCACTTGAATGTAGATGTCATTTGTTAAACCTTGTAGAATATAAGATTTCATGTCCTTATGAGCCTTCCATAAAGCTTTTTGAGATGGAGAACATTCACTGTATGTTAATGGTGTTTGTTGAGTAACCCCAGTAGTGGTTCCCGAAGTATCTACCGGAGGGTAGAAAGGTGTCACTCCTTCTTTTAGCGATTTCATCAACAACTCGCAATTCTCTTGTCGTTCGATGAAGTCGATAAACCTGTCTCTCCATTGAGAATAGTCGCCTAAGGCTTATCCTTTGACCCTATCGCAAGTGCTTCTCTCGACATTTTTCCTGTAAACGATTTTTCCCTCCAAAATTTTCGAATTTTGCCCGAGTAAAATGAAGATTCTCTCAAACCAGAATTAGACAAGGGGAACCTCAATATGGTAAGTTCGCTGTGTTATGCGACTTTAAGAATAAAGTCGTAGAAATCAATAAAATCGCTTAAACAAGTTCGCAAATTTAAAGTCTGAACATGAGTGCGAACTTAAAGATAAGTTCGCAGGAATAAAGTCGTTGTTCGTCACTTTCACGAAGAACACCAAATCTGAAATCTAACAAATGATGAAACTGATTGCTAATCTTGATTCCTGATTGATCCTTATCACTGATATGATACTTTGATCGGTGGAATTACACGTAAATGACCTCAATCAAATAGAATCAACCTTAAACCGCCATTTTTGAGTAATAATCAAATTTGAATTTCTGAAAGTTTTGACCGTGAATTCTTCAATCAATCGCTTGAGAAACACTTACAGAAGCTTCGTTAATCCGTTACTTGAACTGAAACACACTATTTAATCAGAATTGATCAAAAATCAGTACGAACCACTTCAAATACCCATTTTGCAATTTTCGTCGAATTAGAGCTTAATTGATGCAATTGAACCGAGTAAACTCTTCCAAATCACTTCTCTATAGCTCCGATGCCAATTGTTGGATCTTTTCTTGTGATTTGGATGTGAATTGAATGTAATCCGTGAGTATATGTACGTATGTATATGAATGTATATCCAAATGCTTATGTATTACTTGATTGAATATGTTACAAGCTCTAATATCTCTCTCAATATGATATACAAACATACGCTCACAAAACTCTCTGGTTCAACAACTGCGTAAATGAAAAGCTAAGTCCTGTATTTATACTAACATGTTTATGTGACTTTATCCTTATGAGACTTTAATTTGACCTGCGACTTTGTTATGAGACTTTGGCAGCACCTGCGACTTTGTTCTACGACTTTATTCTTAAGGTCGCATATTGTATTCCTGCGATACTAACTTAAAGTCGCATGACCAGTTTTTCACTTACAAATGCAAATCATATTTTTATATCTAATAGAGGCCAGATAGACAATACATTGTTCGTGAAGTGGAAGAGGAAGGATTTTCTACTAGTAAAGATTTATGTGGATGACATCATATTTGGGTCATCTGACGAGAATATGTGCAGAGACTTTGAGCAAGTTATGAAGCGAAAGTTTGAGATGAGTGATATGGGGGAGCTGACTTTCTTCTTAGGATTGCAGGTTGATCAAAAGAAGGATGGACTATTTATCCATCAAACTAAATACGTGCATGAAATGCTTGCACGATTTAGTATGGCTGAAAGCTCGTCATATAGTACTCCGGTTCCCCAAAATCATAATCTCGGGCCGGACTCAGAGAGTACCGATGATGTTGACCCGACACAATATCGAGCAATTATCGGATCTTTGATGTATCTAACTGCTTCTAGACTTGACATAATGTTTGTTGTTTGTTTATGTGCTAGGTTTCAGGCTAATCCAAAGGAATCTCATGTGAAGGCCGTAAAGAGGATATTGCGTTATCTAAAGGGAAAACCGAAGTTAGGTCTTTTGTATCCCTCCGAGGCGACTTTAACCTCTTGGCCTATACAGATTCAGACTACGGAGGATGTAACCAGAACAGGAAATCAACTTCTAGAGGTTGTCAATTATTAGGAGGTTGTATTGTTTCTTGGCAATGCAAGTAACAGACCTCGGTCGCCATCTCAACTTGTGAGGCTGAGTATGTCGCAGCCGGTAGTTATTGTTCACAAATTTTGTTGATACAACAACAGCTGCGGGACTATAGTCTTAATATTACTACTACTCCTATGATGATAGACAACGAATCCACAATCTCGATAACTAATAATCCTGTTAAGTATAGTAAAACGAAACATATAGATATACGACACCATTTCATTCGTGACTGTGCAGAAAAACAGATGATTAAATTAGTTAAAGTTCCCACAGACGATAATCTAGCCGACTTATATACTAAGGCTTTTGATAGATCCCGGTTTGAATTGTTAGTACAATTAAATTGGATGATCAATCTTGAATAAGATATCTCCTGCTGACCATGTATCTATTTGTTAATTTTTTTATTTTTAGTAACTTGCTATTTTTAGTAACTTTCTAACTTTAGTAAGTTTCTACTTTTAGTAAGTTAGAAATATCATCAAAAAGAATGCGAGTCACTGAGCTAATGCAAAGAAATGAAGAAAACATTAACCATGCCTAGAAAAATTATTATATGTGCGGCTTTCAGATGCAGTACCTACACAGTCAAAAGTATCTTAACTTATAACTTGTCTAATACATTCATCAATTAATGTATCGGTAGGCATACAACATAAAGGTTCTCAAGTACATACAACACAAAATTAATAAGGAGATTATTCTATGCTAACTCTCATTTGATGTATGACATTAAGTCTTAATTCTTAGGTAATAGATAGTACCCTAATACATGGTATTGGATTAAGTTAAGCGATCATCTAGGAGATTTCCTAACTGATTCTTCTGCTACATCCAGACATATGTTAACCTAGTCTCAGTCAGTAGATCTTACACTAGAACAAACTGGACCGCAAAACAAGAATACCGCTTTCAAGGTCTCTAGTCAAACTAAGTCGCTCTGTTGTACGCAAGTACAGACCTGTCACCGCTGGTTTGATTTTAGATTTGCTTGTCTCTAACCTTAATCAAGTCCAGTTAACTCACATGTAAAGTGTATACTTAAAAATATTAAGGACTTGTCTTTAAAGATGAAAAACATTAAGGAGATTCAATACTTGGAATTATGGACATATCATTGAGCCTAAGAGTATGCCACACGTGAGGGACACATAGATAATCATGAATAATAACTAAACCGTACTTGATCAACTCTGAGGGTTTTATGTTTAAGTGGATCACAATATCGATAATTGTCTTGAAGTATTATGACACATGAATAATAAACTAGGAATCATTCATTCCTAACTGTGTATTGTACGCATTATGGCTAATACGATCTTTGCATCAGTGACTCCACCAAAACGAATGTGAATTCCAAAAATTTTTTTCTTGTTATTTATTTTATTTTATAATCTTGGTCCTTGCATGGCGATAACATATCCTTTAAATTACTAACAACGGATAAAAGTTCGAAAAATTTTTGAGAGGTTCAAAAAGGTCTGAGTTCACAAGTTCGTACGAACTTGTGACCCAAGTTTGTAGGCCCAAGTTCGTATGAACTTGGACCGGATGAGTATAAAATGGTTTGACTAAGTCAAAACCTTTACCTCTTCTAAAATATTCGAACTTGCAGACCTACAAACCTACAACCCTCATTCGAACTTACGTCACTCTCATTTTCAAAATCTTTCGGTTTTCAGTTGTATTGGAAATTTGAATCCATTCATCATCACCATATTCACATTACGCAACTAAGTAAGTCATTTCTTTGTAATTCCATCCGCTCGCCATATCCAAATTAGGCTTATTTTTAGTTTTAAAGAAAACTTTACCTAAAATCAAAATAGGGATTGTGATTGTGGATTACGTTGATAAAAACTTAGTTTTCTATCTTAACCGCACTTGCGCGCATATAATACGTTCAATGGATTGTGATTGTGTTAACATAATTTTTGAATTTTGGAAAAGCTGATCATCGTTCGAACTTACAAGTTCGTACGAACCTATATAACTGTTACAAGTTCGTACGAACCTATATAACTGTTACAAGTTCGTACGAACCTAGCTTGACTTTGGTCAAGTTCGTACGAATAGTCAAGCTAGGTTCGTACGAACCTATGAAGTTTGAAAAATGAATTTTTAAAATAACATTAATAAATCATGGTTTTCATAGTCTAATTCGCACCAGTGGTTCTTAGAATGATTACCTTGATTATTTAACTTTATTATTGCCTATGTTTGGTGGGTTTTCTTGTCTTTCTTACAGGTATGGCTGATCGACAGTTTTTCAGCAAGCACAATTTGGCCATCTCCCTTGATCTGGAGGATCCGGCAACCGAACATTATAAAGGCATTCTTACGTTCCTTATGCGCTCATGAGTACATTATGCTCTTTCTTATTCGCCGACGCTGAGGATATCTTATCTCCGTCAATTCTAGGCGAATGCGGTTTTCGACTATGAGCCTAATCCACCGGTCATTCGCACTCGGGTGGAGGATCGAAATATCGAGTTTTCTGCTCCATATCTTCGACTCATACTTCAATTGGGTACTGAAGCTCAGGAAAGTGGCCCAACTTCATACTCCTTGGATCTCAGGGCTGGAGCATTCCAGAGGATAGGATACGTTGCGGATGTCACACACAGTCAATTCACCAAGAGCTACCATTTCGGCCAATGGCGGTATCTTATGCATATACTGCTGGTTTCCTTTGGTCCGAAGAAGGCGGGGTTCGATACGATGAACCATAAAATGCAGTCTGGAATGGTATCGCTTGTTTACAACAAACCATACTGCTTTTCACAATATTTCTTCGGTGAAATGGTTCAGGAGATACGCGGCAGTATTAAAGATCGGTTTCTTCTCTACCCACGGTCTGTAATGATGATTATTAATGGGTTAGAACCAAACCTGCCCGCTATCAATCCCGTTGTGTATTTCTCAACGGTGGATAAAAAAGATATTTGTTCATTGTCTCAGCCATAGCAGTAGACGTCCGGCTGTTGAGCGACCTCAGGCTACTCCACTTTTTGGGGATGTACTTAACGTTGATTATGCTCCACTACTTAATGATGGGTGATTCGATGCGCCCTAGGCTGAGGAAGAAGAAAGGGTTCCTACTTTACCAAAGGCTACTGCTCCAGAAGAGCATGAAATGGTTGATGAAATTCTTCGACAGTTAGAGCAACCTCAGGAGGGTCATCATATTGATCGTGATACTGCTGAAGCTGTAGTTCGAGAGGTACTTCAGGGGGAACCCAGTCCGGATGTGCTAGCCGATGTGGATGCGTTCGTTACTGGTCCACAGGTTGATCTTGAGGCTGATATAGCCCACATTAAGACTTATACGGCTGGAGCTGAAGAAGCAATGACATCTATTGGTAATATGTCGAGAAGTCTGGAGAGAGACTCAGAGGAGACTGAGAGTGATCCAAATAGTGATGAGCCTTCTGTATTGGTTTTTCATGGATCACGTGTGGCTCTTGCGCTACATCTCAGTGACAAGAGTAAAGGTAAACGCAAGCTGATTGAAGATGATGATTATATTCTTTAAGATGAAGTTGATGATGATTTTGACACCCCACTAGTTTGGGCTCCCAAAAGAAGGCGTACGACTGGGGTGGTCATTCGTGAGCCCAGTGATGTTCCACCTACTACCACCACTACCGCTACACGACCCGTCCCCACGGCAACCACCACACCCGCCTCAACAACTATTCCATCACCAACACCTACACCGCCACCACAACCATCAGTTACACCGGCTACTACTACTACCCCTCCCGCTTCCACTTCAACACCAGTCTCACATCCTGCTGCCAATCTTTCAGAGATTGAAAAATTTCTATATCTTCAGGGCTGGATATCAAGCTTATCGGATATGGTCGCTAATTTGACTGCGGTTGTTAAGAGTCAAGACATCTCAGGGGGAGATACCTAGCTGTAGGGGAGATAAGCTAAGGAAGAAAATGGATGAAGACCGAGACGATGATCCCAGTGCGCCAAAGGAAGGTGAGCTGCCTAGCTCTTCTACTGGAAAACTAGCAGCATAAGCTTAGGGGGAGTCTTGTCAACTACAAGGAGTGAGTGGTACTAAAGAAACTCTAGTAAATCTAACGGAGACAGACACTATCGAATCACTTCTTAATCTAGATGTGTATGATAGCAGTGAGTCTGAGTTAGAGGAAGGAGAATTTTTGCCAAAAGAAGTTGCTGAATGGAGGTCCGACGATGAGATTATACCAAACACTGATATTGATATAGATGAACATGTCGTGACAAAGCAACCGGTAACTGAAGTTGTCAGGGATGATATATCTAGTGAAAATGTGATAGATCGTCAAAGATTAGAGTTAGAAGATGATAATATTCTTGATGATGATTCAGAAACTGATAAAGAACCATCTCGAGCAGAGTTAAGAAGTTTGTGTTTTAAAAAGATCGAGAAGGAACCTGAATTGAAATTCAAAGAGATTATCAAAGTCAAAGGATCGGGAGAGCTGAAGAAAGGCATCATAAGCTGGTTCTATGACAGCGACCTGAAGTTGTTCATACTGAAGGGATATGATGGGATTCAATACTTAGAAAATAAGTTGAAGATTTACAGTTCACTGCCGAAGATTGAACTTAAAGAATTAGCTTGGCTAGATCTGATAAATCTGGGAGAGGATCCTTACGCTAGAACTATGGAACGAATTGTTAAGCGTAAAGGAAGATCGAACAAGTTTGTTGATTTAAAGCCTAAGGCAGGGAAAAGAGTTCCAGATTTGACTAAGATAGATCCAATTACAAACAAACCGTGGATGAAAATGATTTATAAACCGGTTAAGTGTTTGAAAAGAGTTCCTTTGAAGAAGATGCCACAAAACATTCTGACTGAGCTTAAATGGTGGTATGTTGACAACAAGACAGCATAAGCTGTAATGGAAGATGTTGATGGGAATGAGCTGCTAAGGGTGTATGATAGTTTACATCTGGTAAACTTATCAAAAGATGATCTGATGAAGTTACATGTCAACAAGATTCTCTACAGAGATAGTTGGAGACATGAAGGCAGACGATATCAGAAAGTGGTCAGAGTTTGTGTAGAAAGAGGATTGTGGGCTGGAAGTCAATTGAGCTGAATGAAGAATCAAGATCAAGACTCAAGAAACTAGAGCTATTGTCAAGGGGGAGTCTGTTAGTACATATTTGGTGACAACAGCTTTCTAGTTTGTAATAGTTAGTTTGATAAGTCTTTTGGAATAAGTTTACTTGTATAGTTTGTAATGTAAGTTCGTACGAACTTAGGTAGGTACGAACTTAGGACGTTCGTATGGGCCTGTGACCAGACAAGTTCGTAGGGTCCAACCCGTACGAACTTAGGTCCTTTATATAGATTACTTTCTAGTTCGAATGTAATCAGTTGTTTTTGTGTATTTTGTAAGACTTAGCAAAGGCAAGTTCGAATACTTGTGATTGTTTTGTCTTAGATTGAATGTAATTAATTCTTACGTTCAATAAAAGTGTTCTTTATTATATTCGTATTACTCGTTGATTATTGTTGCATTTGTTTAAGGATTCCGGACTTAATAAACGTGATAACCTCGTGGATCTAGGTTTAGGGAACCTACAATGTATATTTATATGTGTTTGTTACATTCGTATATGCCTCCATGATTCATACAAAAATATGTATTTTTTCAACCCGTCGTAATACACGGGTGAAGAAAAACTCGTCAAATATAAAAAAGAACTAAATAGATAAATTTTTAAATAAGTAATCTCGAACACCCTAATATATGTCATGTGCTCATTGTTATCTATAATTTGTTGATCATAATAATAAGAAGTAAGATATATGAAAGGTGAAATTAGATTTAAATTTATTTAAGTTAATTATTCTGACGATTTAACAATTTGAATAAATCGAAAACAACTAGGATTTAATCAAATGCCAAAAAATGAAAGTTGTAATAAAATAGTCTATATTCTTTTAACAAACCACATTTAAAAACAAAATAATATGATGCAACATGCCACAACTAGTCTAACCAAAAGAATAAGATTTTACAAGTTCTTCGGTCAAACCCAGTTGGCTATATCAATGACTAGCAGAAGTACGTAACCCACATTATTTTCGCTAAAAAGTTCAACTTCTAATGGAAGCTAGTTTGCAAATGGAAAAATCTATGTTCAGATTTTTTGAGGTTGAAGAAGAAGCAACATCCAAGAACACCAATCATCTTCATGATGATCAAACCCTCGTATCAAAATCCTTTTCCCAGGTTATTTTCTAAACTTGCATCAAGTTTTCGTCCATTTGGTCATATATACTTATTATTTTATATCCCATAAGTTCCAGAATTTTTAATGTTATTAGGTTTTTGCTGACCTTATGATCATGTGTTGTGCTAATTAAGCAGGCAATGAAGAGTGAAAAGAACGATGTCGGTTCTTCTATGTCTAAAGAAGATCGAGTCGAATATTTTAGACTGGTAAACAGATATAAATATGATTCATTTGTGATTAGAACTGATATTGTATTGTGTTCCTTTGTACTTAGAAGCTAAACGTGCAGTGTGTTTGTATTTGTGTTCTTTCAGGATGGTTTGGTTTCATCAGCTAAATTAGCTGAGATAGGTCAAGTTAGAGAAGAGAACCAAAAGTTGAAACATAAATTATCTAGAGTTTTGAACGATTACAAGTCGTTGCAAATACACTTCAATGACTATTTCCAACAAGAAGTTCCTAAAAGTTCTGAAAGCCCGAGTAATCACGATCAGCAAGGTGATTGTGGAAGTGAACACATTTCTCTAACCCTTGGAACAGTTTCGAGCTATGAATCTAAGATCGATGGTCCAAAGAAGTTGAATTGCTTTAGCCAGAGCAAAGACGCTAATGATGATGATCAGGAACTCAAACTAGGGTTGGGTCGTAAATTTGACCCAAATCCAACTAGAGTTGACTTGAATGATGTGAAGAAAGATAATATGATGACGCAGACCTTGGAACCACGGGTTCATTGTTTGAAGACAGAAAGAAACGAAGATAATGATCTTTTAGATCACATTCCTTTAAAGAAAGCTAGAGTTTCTGTAAAAGTTGTATGTGACACTCAAACGGTAATAATCTTTCAAGAAATTAAATAATACATAAGATACTGTGAAAAGCATTGTTAGGTGGTTGCTACTACAATCAAAGATGCATTTCATGTCATCAATTATATGGAAATATGTTTGTTTATTAAGATAATAGCATAAAATGAGGTTGACTTTTGATCAATCAAAACACAGATGAATGACGGATGCCAATGGAGGAAATACGGTCAGAAGATTGCGAAAGGAAATCCATGCCCTCGAGCATATTACCGATGCACGGTGTCAGCATCTTGCCCAGTCAGAAAACATGTAAGTTAATTTTATAACTTGCTTTTCATGAATAAATTCAAATAACACCATAATGATACTTGATTGGGTCCTAGAAGTGAAATTTTCAACTGATCACCTATGATCAGATGGTCACAATTTTTTATCTCCAATTGGCTCAACTAAGTGAAAGAATAAAAAACAGGTCAAATGGATTGAGGGGATCAAAGGTCGCCCGAATTTTCTTAAGACATTTTGTTCAAAATACTATATTAATATTATAGGAATATCAATAATGTAATCAATTATACCAACAAATGTACAAAGCAAATTAGAAAATATAGACAACAGGTGTTTTGATCAACCCAAACCGTACAAATTACAAGTTGTGAGTTTCAACTAGTTACCTGACCGGCCCAAACCGCACATTTTTTCACCTATAGTCTTACATAAGAAGTCATTGAATTGATACCTTTTCACCTAGTCTTACATTGGATTGAGGGGATCAAAGGTCGCTCGAATTCTCTTAAGACATTTTGTTCAATACACTAGATTATTACATAAGAAGTCATTGAATATCAACCTTTTCAAATTCAACACAAGTGATTAATGCCCACTTGTGTGGTTTGACCAAAATGTTATAGGATTGATCAGTACCAGAAAAAGGCTGTTCTCACTTAAATGCTAAGGGAAGGGCGTATATAAAACTTCCCTAACAACTCTAAATTTATTCTTGTTTCCAACTAAATTTCAAACAATTATTTAGGTGCAAAGATGTGCAGAGGACAGGTCTGTGTTGATCACCACCTATGAAGGAACTCATAATCACCCACTTTCAGTATCAGCAACCGCAATGGCTTCCACCACTTCTGCAGCCGCCTCAATGTTAAAATCCATCTCATCAACCTCACAACCAAGTCTCACCACCACGGCCACCTCCTCAATGTCCACCGCCTCCACAACTACTTTTTCAAGCCACAATGGCATGACTTACACAAGGGCACCTCAATACCCATTTTATCTACCAAACACCACAAGATCTACCTACCAATCACACCCAACTATCACCCTTGATCTCACATCACATCCGCATTTCAACCGATCAAACACATCCAACTTTTTAATGACTGCTCCAAGATTTTCTTCTTCCACATGCCTTAACTTTTCTTCTCCATCATCATCTTCTTCTTCCTCAATGGAATCCAACTACAAGAATCCTATTCCTTTTTCTTATCTCGGAAGACAAACACCATCACATGATAATTTCAAGAATAATTCTAGTTCTCCTTCACAACAACATTCAGCAGACACAATTGCAGCTGCTACAAACGCTTTAGCATCAAACCCGTCTTTCCGCTCAACATTAGCAGCATCAATAACTTCACTCGTCAGAAACGTCGAAGGTGGGGCCAGAATATGATTACAACATTTTCGATCCTGTACCTTGAAGTGAACACAGTTTTGTGTCCACTGATTTTAGTTTCTATTGTTTATCATAAATATCTGGAACACATATAAATGTATATCCATCCCATAATCAGCCTATGATAATGTGTAAGCTATACTAATGATGTATATAGACAAAATCAATGTTAAGTACTACACAAATTGCAGCATTCATGGATTGTAACCTTATTCAAATAAGAACACAATTTATTCATTAGGAAAAGGGTTAAAGACATAGATTGGCAACGTACATTTACTTTTGTTCCAATTTATGTAAACAAACCGATTTTATTATCAATGTTGGTAATGTACCGGTAAAAAGTGTTACCAATTAGCAATGTACTTTAGATAATTTTCTCCAAGGTACGTAAGGTACTTTTCAATCATATTACCTACATCGACACATTTTTACAAGTACATTACTTACCTTGGTAATAAAGGTTTGTTACCTACATTAGAATAAAAGTGAAAGTGCATTGCCAATCTTTGTCTTTAACCCTTAGAAAAATGAATGAAGTATTCTCAAAGCATTCAGAAGTTAAATTGATTCAATACTGATCTTCATATCAAACAATTATATCTTCAACTTTGACTTGAGTTCCAGATAACAGAGGAGCCCCTTTCTTTAAGAAAACCTCATTCGCAAAACCAAACATTTTAGCAGCTTCTTGATGCTTTTCAATCTCTCTTTTTGTAACTTTGTATCTTCTTTAATCTAAAAAAATCCTCCCTTTCAAGTGAAAGTCCCCTTGAATGGATCCAAACGGGATTACAACGTGTATTAGAGTGCGGAATCCTCTAATAAACGAAACACAAACTAAACGAGTGTAACAAACGTGTTTATAAGCTTTTAACAATGTAACTTCGTATGTATTCGAACTTAGTTTTCTTAAACTCAGTCCTCCAAAGCGTGCAAAAAGAATATTTCGAACTTATATATATAGGCAGCTAAGTTCGTACGAACTTACCTGTAGTCTAAGTTCGTACGAACCTACAAAATACCTAAACAAAATATTCATTTACAATTAACAACATAAACAAAATACAAACTAACTATTACAAATATGAAGTTGTTGTCACATATCATGTACCAACAAACTCCCCCTTGACAATAGCTGTATTTGTCTTCTGTCTTCGTTGTTGTAGTCGATCTTGATTCTCGATCAGCTCTGTAGACTTCCAGCCCATATCCCTTTCTCTATACAAACCTTCACAACCTTCTGATATCTTCGGCCTTCATGCCTCCAACTATCTCTGTACAAGATTTTATTTGCATGAAGCTTCATCAGATCATCCTTGGACAAGTTTACCAAGTGTAAACTGTCATACACCCTCAGCAACACCTTTCCCTCATTGTCCTCCATTACAGCTTCAACTGTCTTGCTATCGACATACCACTACTTAAGATCTTCAAGAACGTTTTGTGGCATTTTATTCAAAGGAACTCTCTTCAAGCATTTGACTGGTCTGTAGACCATCTTCATCCATGGCTTGTTAGTTATTGGATCAATCCTGGTCAGATCAGCAACTCTCTTCCCCGGCTTTGGCTTTAAGTCTTCAAACTTATTTGATCTTCCTTCACGCTTAACAATTCTCTCTAAGATGCGAGCATAAGGATCATCACCAATATTCACCAAGTCTAGCCAAGCCAGTTCCTTCAATTCAATCTTCGGCAACGAGCTAAAGATCTTCAGTCTGTTCTTCAAGTACTGAATCCCATCATATCTTTTAATTATGAACAGTTTGAGTTCACTGTCATAAAACCAACTAATGATGCCTTGTTCAGCTCGCCCGATCCTCTGACCCTAATATCACCCTTATATTTGATTTCTGGTTCCTTTCCATCTTCTTAAACCATAAGTCTTTCAATTCAGCTCTAGATGGTTCTTTGTCAGCATCTGAATCATCTTCAGGGACTTCATCATTCTCAGACTCTAATCCCTTCCGATCGATCACATTCTCAACACCAGTTTCATCTTCAAACACCGTCTCAGTAATCGGTTGTTTAATCACGATGTGTTCATCAACATCTGCATCAATGTCAGGTATGACCTCATCATCGGACTTCCAATCTGCAACCTCTTTACACGAGATCTCTCCTTCCTCTAACTCCGAAACATCGCTATCATAGTCGTCCAATCCAAGCAACGCCTCGATAGTATCAGTCTCAGTCAGATTCACTGGAGTTTCCTCTGTTCCACTCCCACCTTGTTTTTGACTCGACTCCCCCTGAGCTTGTGGCACTAGTCTTCCAATTGAAGAGCTAGGCAACTCACCTTCCTTCGGTGCATTGGGATCATCGTCTCGGTTTTCATCCCTTTTCTTTGTCAACTCGTCATCCCTACACCCAGTCATCTCCCCCTGAGCTACCTTGCACTTCAACCGATAGAGAAGGATCTCATTATCGCGGATCTCTTCCAATTTTTCATTTCGCTCCTCTAATCGTTGATTTAGATCCGTTAAGTTATTAACGCGGATCTCTTGACTCCAACAACAACAGTCAAGGACGCGACCATATCGGCTAAGCTCGTGATCCGACCCTCAAGATATATAAATTTTTTCGGATCAGAAAGACGGGCGGTTGGGTTTGAGACAGACGATGCGGGTTGAACTTGAGGTGGAGTGGTAGCTAGTGGTGGTGTTGGAGTTGCAGTAACGGGTGGTATTGTAGTTGATGGAGGTGTGAGAGGTGGTGATGGTGTTGGTGTGGTTGTGAAAACAGGAAGTTGTATAGTGGTGGTTGTGGGTGGCGGTGTAGAGACTAGGGGTTGAACACATTCCCCGATGACTACTCCTATAGACCAGCTTCGTTTGCGCGACCGTTGTACAAGGGATGGAGCGTCATCATCATCAGAATCATTTAGGACATAATCATCGTCCTCTTCTTTTCCCTTTCTCCTTTTCCGAGACCTCCCCGGGTTTAATCAAAACAACTCGTGACCCATGGAACCCTAAAGTGGGACGGTCCTCATCTTCCGAGTCGCTCTCGGTCGCTGCACTATAATGCTCACTCTCATGTGCACTAGCATGATCCAGGGACTTCATGACATCATCAACAGAATGAAGCGCTTCTTCAGCCTCGGAAGTGTATTGTTCAATTTCCTTAAAAACATCATCAAAGTCGGGCTGTGAACCAGTTACTGGCGCATCCACATTTGCCGCGACACTTGACCTGGCACCGCCCTGAAGAACATCGCGTACCACAGATTCAGCAATATTAGCAACTATTCGCTCGCCCTCAGCGGGATGCTCTATCTGATACAGGATTTTTTCAACAACCTCCTGTTGTGGCTCAACAACAGCCACGGGAGGTGGTACTTGGGTAGGTGCAGGTGCTGGGACTTCAGCGGCTGCCTAGGGCGGTTGCACATCCCACGAGCCATCATTTGGTGGTGCCTGATAATAAGCATTGATTACCGCCCCGAAAAGAGGTACAGCCTGAGGCCTATCAGCAACAGCGCGACGACTGCTGTGACTTAGGCAGTGTCCAAAAATCTTCTTATCTACAGTGGTCAGATGCACCACTGGATCCACTCCCGGGAGATTTGGAATCAATGCGTTGATAATCATCATCATGAAACGCGGGTATAGAATAAAGCTATCTTTCACACTCCCCTTTATCTGTTGCACCATCTCATCAAAGAAATATTGAGAGAAGCAGTAGGGCTTATTATACACCAGTGAAATCATCCCAGACTGCATTTTGTGGTTCATAGTATCGAACCCTGCTTTCTTCGGGCCAAAAGACACCAACAAAATGTGCATAAAATATCGCCACTGCCCGAACAGATAGCTCTTTGTGTATTGGGTGTGGGTAACATCCCCAACATAACCCATTCGCTGGAATACGTCAGCACGCAACTCAAGTGGGAATGAGGTCGGGCCATTTTCTTGAACCTCCGTTCCCAGCTGCAGAACTTGCCGAAGAAAAGCAGCAGTGAACTCGATATTCACACCATTGACTGTAGCTTTAATGACCGGTGGTTTTGGTCGGCATTCATGAACAGCAGTTGCCTAGAACTAACTGAGGTATTCAAACCTCAAGGTCGGCAAGTGAGTTAGAGCAAAGAACACCCTCGAGCGCATCAAGAAAGTCAGCATGCCTCATAATTGCTCTGTGGCAGGATCGGCAAGATCAAAAGAAATCGCCAAGTTGTGCTTGTTGTAAAATTGACGCACTAGATCAGCTATTTCTACAAAATAGACACAACACACCAAAGATAGATAATAATAATGTTAGTAATAAACACAATCAATTTAGAACCCTACAACGAAGATCCTACAATTAATACATGTTATTACACATTATTTATTATTAAAAAAATTATTTTTCAAAAACATGTAAGTTTGTAAGAACTTACAACCCTGTATAGGTTCGTACGAACTTATTGTTTGACCAAGTCAAACTAAGTTCGTACGAACTTACACTTGGTTAGGTTCGTACGAACTGTAAGTTCGAACGGATGAACACCTTTTTCAAGTTTAAAGTTTATTGCAATTATAACATGATCAGGCTTATGGAAAAGGTGCTCAAATGTGCGTTTTAGCTAAAACAACCAAGAAACACACTTTTTAACCGTAAACACTTTCATCATTTTGATTTGAAGTTTGTTTTAATAAAAACACACTTAAATCTGATTATCTAAGTGATTAACTGTTCGTAATGCAAGTATGTTACATACGTAGATTCGTATGGTTTAGTAGATAATAGTTAACGGATTGAAATAGGTTAACACGGGTCAAATTTTGAGTTGAAATTTGAAAATAATGCAACAGTGCAAGTTCGTATGTAAGTTCGAATGCTCGGGCTAAGTTCGTACGTGGGTAGTTTCGAAGGGTTTTGTAAGTGTGAGGGGTTTGACTGGTCAGACCACCTTTTATACCCAACAATGTCCAAGTTCGTACGAACTTGGACCTTCGAACAAAATTCTAAGTTCGTACGAACTTAAGAATCACATAACCCAAAAACTTAGAATTTACAAATTTGCGACAACCAAAATACTTAGACATTTAATTGAGCAAGTTTTGAGCAATTAATGTAAATAAATGTAAGTATTTCAGTTTTAGGATACACTGACTGAGTCTAGGTCAGCATGTTTGAGGATGAAGCAGAAGAAACCGTTAGTGATCCCCCAGATGAATTATTTTAATTATTTATCCGACAGCAAGCATTCATGTACAATCTATTTCCTAAGAATTAAGACTTAAGTCGAACATCAACATAAAGATTTCACAGATTATCGTATTATTTAGTATAGATTAAGTAGTTGAAAACCGTTATGTCTAATACCTATCAATACATCGAATAGTGAAACTATTAAATACTTTGCATTTTAGGTACTTTTACTGTGTATGTTCTACATCCAAAGGCCACACATTTAAAATGTTCTAGGCATGGGTAATGATTTCATCATTTCTTTGCAGTTAGCACAATGACCCTCAGCTTTTCATTATTTTTGCAAAGATAAAATAAAAGAAATATAAGATAAAAGTAGAAATAAAGTACAACTGGAAAAAGTTCTTGTAGGAAATAACTTACTCAGGATTACTCATCCCATTTAGTTGGATTAGAAGCTCAAACCTAGACCTATCAAAAGCCTTGGTATACAGGTCGGCTAGATTATCATCACTGGGAACCTTAACTAATCTAATCATATGTTTTTCAGCACAATCACGAATAAAATGATGTCTAATATCAATATGTTTCGTCTTACTATGCTTAACTGGATTATTAGTTATGGACATGGTCGACTGATTATCAATCATAATAAGGGTATTTGAAAAGTTTAGACCATAATCGCGCAACTGTTGTTGTATCCACAAGACTTGGGAACAACAACTGCCAGCTGCCACACACTCAACCTCACAGGTTGAGATGGCGACCGAGGTCTGTTTCTTACACTGCCATGAAACAATGCGACCACCTAACAATTGACAACCACCAGTGATTGATTCCTGTTCAAGTTACAGCCTCCATAATCTGAGTCGGTATAGGCTACAAAGTCAAAATTGCCTCCGGAGGGATACCAAAGACCCAACTTCGGTTTGCCCTTCAGATAACGCAAAATTCTCTTTGCTGCCTTCATGTGTGACTCTTTAGGATTTGATGGAAATCGAGGACACAAGCAGACTGCAAACATTATGTCCGGTCTTGAAGCAATTAAATACATGAGAGAACCGATAATAGCCCGATATTGAGTCGGATCCACATCTTCAGAACTCTCAGGTGCTGGTCCAAGATTATGATTCTGTTGAATCGGAGTGCCATAAGACGAACTATCTTTCATGTTGAAACGAGTGAGCATTTCATGCACATATTTCGTCTAATGAAAAAAGAATCCGTCCTTCTTTTGATCAACTTGTAATCCTAAGAAGAAGTTTAACTCTCCCATGGCACTCATCTCAAACTTTCGCTTCGTCACTTGTTCAAAGTCTCTGCACATGTTTTCATCGGATGACCCAAAGATGATGCCATCGACGTACACTTGTACAAGTAGGAAATCATCCTTTTTCCACATGATGAATAACGTACTATCTATTTGACCTCTCTCGAACCCATTTTGCAAGAGATAGGTAGATAGTGTCTCATACCAAGCTCTGGGTGCTTGATGCAGTCCATACAGAGCCTTATCCAATTTATAGACTCTGTCCAGATAATTTGGACACTAAACCCCGGAGCTTGTTGGACAAAAACTAGTTCCTGAACTTTACCATATAGGAAGGCACTCTTTACATCGAGTTGATAGACTTTAATTCTTTTATGTGCAACATATGCAAGAAACAATCGAATTGCTTCTCACCTTGCTACTGGTGCGAACACCTCAGTATAATCTATCCCTTCCTGTTGATTAAATCCTTTAACAACTAGCCTTGCTTCGTTCCTTGTTACTATCACTCTATCATCTCGTTTGCACTTAAACACCCATCTAGTGCCTATTGCAAATTCTCCTTTTGGTAGATCGACTAGCTTCCAAACTTTGAGCTTTTCGAATTGTGCAAGCTCCTCTTGCATTGCTTCTACCCAGGAGTTCTCTTTAAGAGTCATTTGGATATTTTTCGACTCTAATTGAGAAATAAAACAATTGTACAAGAATTTATGTTTTATCCCAGTATCTTGGATCGACACATTGAGGCTTGTTCTGTCACATATTTCTCTATAAGTTTTCACTCTAGAACTTGGATCACCAATTATGTTATCAATTGGATGATACTTGTTCACACGAGTCGAAATTGTAGTATCAACCGGTAGGTCAGATCCTAGATTTGATCCAATCTCCCCCTGAGGTGGTACCTCTTCCTCAACAATTTCTTGCGAGGTATCTGTAACCTCTGAAGAAGATGGAATGTCATTCAGACTTGGATCACTATCCGCAATAGGATCGACACTAATTTCTTTTCCTTTATCAGTTGAATCTTCTGTACATTGAACACTAAATCTAGGTGCAAAACCATTGTTCTCACCATCATCCAGTATTACATGTTCTAAACCTAAAGTGTCAATGTCACTTAAGTTAGGAAGATTGAAAGATTTGAAGACAACGCCATAATTAAATAACCATCCTGGTGTAGTTTGTACTGTTGGAGTATAAGATGTGACTTGTATGTTGTATACAATCTCAACTCTACCAGATGTTTTATTGAAGACCCATTTGTTTGGAGAGCCGGCCTCATAACCTAGGAAAAATCCTTCGTCAGCCTTTTCACCAAATTTTTGTTGATTTTTGGTCTTTAATAATGTACAATGAACACCAAAGGGTTCAAGATCAGTAAGGTTTGGTTTTCGACCCTTTAGAAGTTCATAACACGTTTTGTTATGTCTTTTGACGGTTAAAACTCTGTTAAGTACATGACAGGAAGCTTTGAATCAGCCAGCATTGTCCTTGCTGCTTCAATTAGAGTTCCATTCTTTCTTTCAGCGACTCCATTTTGTTTTGGCTCATAGGGTGCACTAAACTGATGCTGAATTCCTTTGCTTAAGCAAAAGACGTTCATCACCGAGTTTTTGAACTCTAGGCCATTGTCGCTTCTAATTTTCTTAACTCCTCGACCATATTGATGTTCAATCTGGGTAAAGAATATCATTAGCATTTCAGTTGTCTCGTCTTTTGTTCCCAAAAAGAATACCCATGAGAATCGCGAGAAATCATCAATTACAACTAAGTAGTAATGTTTACCACCTATACTCCTTGCATTCACAGGACCGAACAAATCCATGTGAAGGAGATCAAAAGTTGAGGCACTAGAATTTTGAGGTTTGGACTTATGAGGTTTCTTGTGTTGTTTCCCTTTCAGACAAGGCAAACACTTGTCCTCTAACCCAAATCTCAGCAATGGTACACCTTGCACTAGTCCGTTTTTTACTATAAAATTCATCTTGCTGAAGTGCAAGTAGGCCATTTTCCTATGCCACAATTGAGAATCAGTTTCAGAGGCTTTGGATATTAGACATGTCGACTCCTGAGAAGATTCAGCAACACTCATGTCCATTACATAAGTGTCATTCTTCCTAGGTGCCCTCATGATAATCCACTCCTCTGGTATGACAAATCTTGGTTTCAGTATTAATGCCTCTCTATCAGTGAAATAGACAGGATGTCCTTTATCACAAATCTGAGATACACTCATGAGATTATGCTTCAGCTCCTCAACATAGTTGACTTGCTCTAGCATTATTTTTCCATTCGTGACATTACCTAATCCCGTGATTTGTCCACCTTTTGCTCCTACAAAGTTAACATATCCTCCTTTCTTGTGCACAAAATCCACAAGATTTTGCCTTTCCCCCGTCATGTGCCTTGAGCAACCGCTATCAACATACCACCAGTTAATAGCCCTTCTAGTTAACTCTTGCACATAGATAGAAAACAATTAGTCAGAAAGGGGGACCCTAGCCACTACGGTCTTGGGTCAGCCATTCTCATCAACGAATGTAAACTCCTTCAAGTATCCATTACTCTTATCAATAGAGCTAGATGCTTTAGAAATCGCACTCGTTGGAGCATGGGAGGAACTGCCACTAGGCTTTCGCTCGGGAGACTTTTGGGAGAGTCTCGGATTAACTGGTCTAGGGTTTGAAGTAGAACTAACCCTAGATGGATAGTTTTAATTTGAATTATTATAATTCCTATTATTACTATTCAGGTTAGTAACTCTATTGTTGGGAGTTTGAAATCTCTGCGGGGTCTTTGACCTTGATGACTGTCCATGAGAGCTTCCTGTAACAGGACTAGTGCTTCTAGTACCGTCATTGGTTGTGAACTTCACATATGTTTTTGGAGGTTGTGTTCTCTAAGAACTTGAAGTTCTCTTAAATCCCAACCCATTCCTCCTAGAAATGCCCGCATTTTTATTTTCACTTATTTTAACTTCTTTAGTGAAACTGCTGACAAATCTCTGATTTACATTAGTCGTCTTAGCGTTTCGAATTTTCTTTTTCGGAGACGAAACAGATTTCACAGGTGATTGGTCTTTCCTCACCTGTGACTTTCCACTTTTGCCCTTAGTTGGTCAAATACTTGCGACGTGTCCCTTTTGATGGCACACAAAGCAAGAACGTTTCACATAGGCCCTTTTCAAAGCCTTTTGATCTGTTTGATTGTCCAAGTTAGGCAAACTTGGAGAGGAGACGATTTCAGTTTGTTTACCCTTATCGATTTTAGTATTTACATTTTCATTTTCAGATTGGGGTGAAACAAATTTAGTAGTTTCATTTAATGTCTCCTTGACACTTTCTTTTTCCATCACACCCTCTTTTACAAAATTTATCTTTATTTCAAAAATGGGTGTCTTGGAAGTGTCAACCGATGTTGATTAAGGTTCAGTTACTGTCTCAGCTTTCGCAGGTCTAACAAATTGCATTAGCCCTGGAACTACTGAGTGATTGATAGAATCATCTAAGGTAGACATCTCAATATCATCAGAAATAAAAGTATAATTATGATTAAAGGGGGGTGGGCTTTCAGTGTAACCCATTCCCCTATGATCACCGGGTTGTTTCTGAACACTAAGCATGTTATCTAAGGTTTCGATAGAAAATTTTCTTAATTCTAATTTTCTATTAAGGTCTGCTATACTAGCCTTAGCATCAGCCAACTCCTTTTCTTTATCTATAGATAGTTTGGTTAATTCCAAGATATGTTCGTGAGCTAAGTCATTTAATAGACTTTGCTCATTTACCCTATCTGTTAAAAAATTTCATATCTGCTTTCTCAAATTTTGATTTGTTTAAAAGTTCCGGGTTTCTGATTTTCAAGATAGTGTTCTCTTCTTTTAGAGAATTGATCTGAGATGTTATCATATCAGATGATTCTACCAACTTCTCAGCTTGTTCCTGAAAGTTAGTACAAAGAACGCATGCTTTAACAACCAAATCTAGATTGAGTAGTACCTTTTGCTTTTCAGTATCCAGATTTTCCATGTATGCAATGAAGTCCGGTGAGCTCATTTCTTCAGTTGACTTCAATTGCTTGATCCTTGTTTCATCAGCTGGCACCTCAATCTCCATTTCAGTCGCAGTGTCCTTTTCTGAATCAGATCCGGCATTGCTTTCCTACTTTTCTGCGTCAATGGAGGCCATGAATGCTTGCGGTTCTTCTGATTTAGAACTCCAATCATACGCTCCTTCTTGTGACTGTACCACCAGAGATTTTGTAGTCTGATTACTTCCTGAGTTCTGGTGTTTATCAGAGGAGCCTTGACTGAAATATCTCTGTCCGTTATGACTCGGAGTTTGTTGCCTCTTAGGTCTTTGACATTCCCTAGCAAAATGCCCAAAACCATCACAGTTATAGCATTTAACTTTGGACTTATCAAAACCTAGTTTGCTGCTCACAAACTTTCTCCAAGTCCGGTTCATGAATCGTTGAGCCTTTCTTGCAATCATGGCCATTTGCCACTGCAAGTCTATTTTCTCTAAGTCATCTTGGTCCAATTGATCATAATCCTCATTTATTAATTTGGGATCCGTGATCTTTCCCTTGATGAAGTTTTCATGTGAGGCTATGAACGAGGCAAGCAAGGCAACTTCCTCCTCGGCGGATTTGATGCTCATGGGCATTGACTTGAAACCACTTGATGTCCCAGTTTTTGGTTTCCTGTCAATCCCTGAGTCTTCAGATGAGGCAATATAACAGACATTGCTACCAGAATTTCTGATAGCCGAGTCGGTCTCAGCCTCGCCAGTATAAAAAGCTGCAACACCACTACTTGTTGACGCAACGGAATCAGATCGTTTACCATGGTAAACGCTAGGATTCTGAACCTGATCGGATCCTGTCTCTTTCCGCTACATGTTCAAGTCATAAACACACAATTTACCGATTACTTCATCAAGCGTTATAGTTTTATAGTCATTGCTTTCCTTGATCATCACAGTGTAAATGTCCCACTTTGACGGTAACGCCTCAAGAAGTTTATTGCTTTTTACAGTTTTAGTAAATGAAAGACCGTTGTTATCCAATTCGGTCATAGAATGGTAATATCTAGTGATAATCTCCTCTAATGACTCGTCTTTCGTATGTTTGAAAACGTAGAACTGTTTAGTCAGCAGATCAGCTCTACTTTCCTTGAACATATCATTTCCATCAAACCTCTTTTCTAACGCATCCCATAGTTCTTTAGAGAAGGCACATCGTTTAAAAGTGTGTTTGATCTCTTGCGGAAGACATATATTAATAGCAGACAAAGCTTTGTTTTCCGATTCGTACATTTTCTTGTCCTCATCCTTCATTATCGAATAAGGACACAATCTTTGTTTGCCTTCATATTCATAGGTGGGTGTGTCGTATCCCTCCTTAATACATAACCACATTCGGATGTCATGAAATTTTGCAAATGATTCAAATCAATCCTTCCATCAGAAATAGTCTTCTCCCTTTAGAAGTTTCGGTGGTGAGGCAGCCTTACCAACCTCGTGATCCATCTCGATCATCTTGTTAAGATTCGACATCTTTATGAAAAGTCATAAAAGTCAAACTGGACAGGTTCGTACGAACTTAGATTCACTAAGTTCGAATGGTCAAACAAAGTCAAACGAACTAAACTGACAAGAATTTTAAACAAAGTCAAACGAAGCAAAAACAACACTTTTAACGGTCCAAACTCTCGTAACCACTCATTTCTTTACCGCAAACCTAAACACTAAGTTTTTAAGCTCTGATACCAATTATAGGTTCCCCTTGAATGGATCCAACGGGATAACAACGTTTGTTAGAGTGCGGAATACTCTAAGAAACGATAGGAGTGTTTAAAACACATATATCTCACTAATAATCCCTTACTTCGTATGTATTCGAACTAGGATGATATATTCGAACTTAGATAGCTGATCTCAGTTCGTAGGAAAGCTTAGAAATGATATTTTCGAACTTTGTATTTATAGGCAGCTAGGTTCGTACGAACTTAGCAACTTCTAAGTTCGTACGAACTTACCTGCAAGTTCGTACCAGAAATAAGTTCGTTCGAACCTGCATAAATACATAATCAAATAATAATCATACAAGTAATTAACAAATAACATTTAACAAAATATTCATTTATTAATAACAAAGACTGATTACAAACTAATCTATTACACAATAGAAGTTGTTGTCACAACATGTACCAACAACTTGTGAACAACAACTTCCAGCTGCCACATACTCAGCCTCACAGGTTGAGATGGCGACCGAGGTTTGTTTCTTACACTGACAAGAGAAAATGCGACCACCTAAAAGTTGACAACCACCAGTGGTTGTTTTCCTATTCAAGTTACATCCACCATAATCCGAGTATGTATAGGCCACAAAGTCAAAATTGCCTCCGGAGGGATACCAAAGTCCTAACTTAGGTTTTCCCTTCAGATATCGCAAAATTCTCTTCGTTGCCTTCATGTGGGACTCTTTTGGATTAGCTTGAAAACGAGCACATAAGCAGACGAAAAACATAATATCAGGTCTCGAAGCAGTTAAGTACATGAGAGAACCGATAATGGCCCGATATTGAGTCGGATCCACATCTTCGGTACTCTCCGTGTCTGGTCCAAGATTGTGATTCTAGGGAATCGGAGTGCCAAATGACGAACAATCTTCTTCCATTTTGAAACGAGTGAGAATTTCATGCACATATTTCGTCTGATGGATAAAAAATCCGCTCTTCTTTTGATCAACTTGTAATCCTAAGAAGAAGTTTAGCTCCCCCATAGCACTCATCTCAAACCTTCACTTCATCACCTTTTCAAACTCTCTGCACATGTTCTCGTCAGGTGACCCAAAAATGATGTCATCAACGTATACTTGTACAAGTAGGAAATCATCCTTCTTCCACTTGATGGACAATGTACTATCTATTTGACCTCTCTTGAACCCGCTTTCCAAGAGATAAGTAGATAGTGTCTCATACCAAGCTCTGGGTGCTTGATGCAGTCCATACAGAGCCTTATCTAATTTATAGACTTTGTCTGGATAATCTGGATCACTGAACCCCGGAGCTTGTTGGACAAACACTAGTTCTTGAACTTTCCCATATAGGAAGGCACTATTTACATCGAGTTGATAGACTTTGATTCGTTTGTGTGCAGCATCAGCCAGAAACAATCGAATTGCTTCCAACCTTGCTACTGGTGCAAACACCTCAGTATAGTCTATCCCTTCCTGCTAATTAAAACCTTGTACAACTAGCCTCGCTTTGTTCCGTGTTACTATTCTTCTATCATCTCGTTTGCACTTAAACACCCATTTGGTGCCTATTGCATATTCTCCCTTGGGTAAATCGACTAGCTCCCAAACTTTGAGTTTTTCG
Organism: Logfia minima; assembly: GCA_963921325.1. Taxonomy (NCBI): domain Eukaryota; kingdom Viridiplantae; phylum Streptophyta; class Magnoliopsida; order Asterales; family Asteraceae; genus Logfia; species Logfia minima. The sequence goes on from OY992769.1 coordinate 19,931,915, forward strand.
AATTGTGCAAGCTCCTCTTACATTGCTTCTACCCAGGAGTTATCTTTGAGAGCAATTTGAAAAAATTTCCGCTCTACTTGAGATATAAAACAGCAGTACAGACATTTATGCATTATCCCAGTGTCTTGGATCAATACATAAAGACTTGTGTTGTCAGATATTTCTCTACGAGTCTTCACTCTTGAACTCGGATCACCAATTATGTTATCAATTGGATGATACTTGTTCACTCGTGTTGAGACCGTAGTGTCAACAAATAAATCCGATCCTAGATTTGATCACATCTCCCCCACAATTGGTACATCTTCTTCTGCCGTTTCTTGCAAAGAATCTGTAACCTCTGAAGGAAATGGTAGTTCATTTGAACTTAGATCACTATCCTCAATAGGTTCGGCAACAACTTCTTTCCCTTTACCAGTTGAATCTTCTGAACTGGGAACACTGGATCGTGGTGCAAAACCATTATTATCACCATCATCCAGCATTACGTGTTCTAATCCTAAAGTGTCAACGTCACTTAGGATAGGAAGATGAAATGATTTGAAAACAGCGTCATAATCAAATAACCAATCTGGTCCTGTTTGTACTGCTGGAGTGTAAGATGTGACTTGTATGTTGTACACAATCTCAACTCTACCAGATGTCTTATTGAAGACCCTTTTGTTTGGAGAACCGGCTTCATAACCTAGGAAAAATCCTTCGTCAGCCTTTTCACCAAATTTTGGTTGATTTTTGTTCTTTAATAATGTACAATGAACACCGAAAGATTCAAGACCAGTTAAGTTTGGTTTTCTACCATTTAGAAGCTCATAACACGTTTTGCTATGTCTTTAATAATGTACAATGTACAATGAACACCGAAAGATTCAAAAACCCTGTTTAACACATGACAAGCTGTGTTCACTACTTCCCCCTAAAAAATGACAGGAAGCTTTGAGTCAGCCAACATTGTCCTTGCTGCTTCAATTAATGTTCTATTCTTCCTCTCAGCAACTCCATTCTGTTGTGGCTCATAGGGTGCACTAAACTGATGCTGAATTCCTTTGCTTAGGCAAAAGACGTTCATCACTGAGTTTTTGAACTCTAAGCCATTGTCGCTTCTAATCTTTTTCACTCCTCAACCATATTGATGCTCAACTTGGGTAAAGAATGTCATCAACATTTTAGCTGTCTCATCCTTTGATCCCAAGAAGAATACCTATGTAAATCGCGAGTAGTCATCAGTACCAACTAGGTAGTAATGTTTACCACCTATACTCCTTGCATTCACCGAACCGAACAAGTCCATGTGAAGGAGTTCAAATGTTGAGGCAATGGAGTTCTGAGTTTTAGATTTATGAGGTTTCTTGTGTTGTTTCCCTTTTTGACACAGCACACACCTATCCTCTAGTCCAAACCTCTGCAATGGTATACCGTGCACTAGTCCATTTTTTACTATGAAATTCATTTTTCTAAAGTGCAGGTGGGCCATCCTCCTATGCCACAGATGTGAATCACTTTCAGACGCTTCGGATAGCAAACAAGTTGACTCCAGTGAAGATTCAACAACACTCATGTCCATCACATAAGTGTCATTCTTCCTTGGTGCCCTCATGACTATCCATTCCTCTGGTATGACAAACCCGAGTTTCAGGATTAATGCCTCTCTATCTGTGAAATGAACAAGATGTCCCTTATCACAGATCTGAGATACACTCATGAGATTATGCTTTAGCTCCTCAACATAGTTGACTTGCTCTAGCATTATTTTCCCATTCGTGACATTACCTAATCCCGTGATTTGTCCTCCTTTCGCTCCCGCGAAGTTAACATATCCTCCCTTCTTGTGCACGAAGTCCACAAGATTCTGCCTTTCCCTCGCCATGCCTTGAGCAACTGCTATTAACATACCACCAGTTAATAGCTCTCCTGGTCAACTCCTGCACATAAATTGAAATTAGTTAGTCAGAAAGGAGGACCCAAGCCACTACGGTCTTGGGTCGGCCATTCTCGAAAAATGTAAACTCTTTCAAGTATCTATCTTTCTTGTCAAGAGACGTGGATGCTTTGGGAGTTGCATTTATTGAGGAATGGGAGGAGCTACCACTAGGCTTTCACTCAGGAGACTTTTGAAAAAGTCTCAGATTAACAGGCCTAGGGTTTGACGTAGACCTAACCCTAGATGGATAGTTATAATTTGAATTATTATAATTCCTATTCTTACTATTCTAGTTAGAAAAATGATTGTTGGGAGTTTGGAAACACTGTGGAGTCTTCGACCTAGATGATTGTCCATGAGAGCTTCCTGAAAGAGGAGTAGTGCTCCTTGAACCATCACTGGTCATAAACTTCATAGATTTTGGAAGAGGTTATGATCTCTGAGAACTTGAAGTTCTTTTAAACCCCAACCCATTTCTCCCTGAATTTCCCGCATTTTCATTTACATTCATATTAATTTCTTTAGTAAAAATGCTAGCCATTCGTTGATTAATGTTAGGCGTCTCAGGAGTAGGAATTTTCTTATCCTGAGCTGAACTAGCTTTCACAGGTGATTGGTCTTTCTTCACCTGTGATTTACCATTTTTGCCCTTAGTTGGACAGATACTTGCAACGTGTCCCTTTTGATGGCACACAAAGCATGAATGTTTCACTAAGGCCTTTTTGGGAGCCTTTTGATTCGTTTGCATGTCCAAACTAGGCAAACTTGGAGAGGAGATGATCTCTACTTGTTTACCCTTATCACTTTTAGCATTTTCATTTTGGGTGAAACAAATTTAATTATTTTATTGAACTCCTCCTTAACACATTTTTCTTCCATCACACCTTGATTTTCAAAAGTTTCTTTACAGGAATGGGTGTCTTGGAAGTTTCAGACAATGTTGACTCTGGTTCAATAACTGACTCAGCTCACACTGGTCTAACAAACTGTATTAAACCAGGGACTACTGGTTGAATGATAGAGTCATTTACAGTGGACATCTCAGCATCATCAGATATGAAGGTATAATTATGATTACAAGGTGGAGGGCTTTCAGTGTAACCCATCCCCTATGATCTCCTGGCTGTTTCTATACACTTAGCATATTATCTAAAGTTTTCATTTAAAATTTTCTTAATTCTAATTTTTTATTCAGATCTGCAATCCTAACTTTAGCATCTACCAACTCTTTTTCTTTTCAGCAGACTGTTTGGTCAAATCCAAAACATGCTCGTGAGCCAAGTCAATTATTTGACTATGCTCATTAACCTTGTCTTTTAAAACTTTTAAGTCTGCTCTCTCAGATTTGGATTTATTTAAAAGCTCTAAGTTTCTTAGTTTAAGACAGTGTCTTCTTCTTTTAAAGAATTTAGCTGAGATGTTATCACGTTTGATGATTCTATCAGTTTCTCAGCTTGTTCCTGAAAAGTAGTACAAAGAACACACGCTTTAACAACTAAATCCAGATTGAGTAATACCTTTTGCTACTCGGCATCCCGATTTGCCATTAGGCTATGAAGTCTTGTGAGTTCATATCCTCAGTTGACTTCAGTTGCCTTATTCTTGTTTCTGCAGCAGGTCTTTCAATCTCCATTCCTGTCACTGTGTTCTTTTCTGAATCAGACTCAGCGTTGCTTTCCTCCTTTTCTTCTTCGATGGAGTCCATGAACGCTTGAGGTTCATCATTTTTTGAGCTCCAATCATATGCTCCTTCCTGCGATTGGGTCACCAGAGCTCTAGAATTTTGATTATTTCCAGAGTTGTGGTTGTTGCTAGAGGAACCTTGATTGAAATGTCTCTGCCCATTTTGGCTAGGAGTTTGTTCCCTTTTCGGCCGTTGACATTCCCTAGCAAAATGCCTAAAACCGTCACTGCTATAGCATTTTACTTTGGTTTTATCAAACCCTAGCTTGCTACTCACAAACTTCCTTCCAGTCCGGCTCATAAATCGATGAGCCCTTCTTGCAATCATGGCCATTTGCCATTGCAAGTCAATTTCTTCCAAGTCATCGGGGTCCAGGTGATCATAATCCTTGTTTACCATGTTAGGATCCGTGATCTTCCCCCGTATGAAGTTCTCGTGTGAGGCAATGAAAGATGCAAGTAAAGAAACTTCACCTTCAGCAGATTTTATGCTCATTGGCATAGACTTGAAACCACTAGTTGTCCCAGTTTGAGGTTTCCTGTCTTTCCCCGAGTCTTCTGATGATGCAATGTAACAGGCATTGCTGTCAGAACTTCTGACAGCCGAGTCTGTCACAACATCACCCGTGTAGAAAGTTGTAACTCCATTACTTGTCGAAGCAACGGAATTAGACCGTTTACCATAGTAAACACTAGGATCCTGAACCTGATCGTTGCATGTTCAAGTCATAAACACGCAACTTTCCAATCACTTCTTCAAGGGTGAGAGTTTTATAATTGTTACTCTCCTTTATCATCAAAGTGTAAATATCCCACTTTGACGGCAACGCATCTAGAAGTTTATTATTCTTCACTATGTCAGTATAGCTAAGCCCAACGTTTTCCATCTCTGTCATCAGGTGATAGTATCGGGTGATAATATCCTCTAATGACTCAGATTTCAAATGCTTAAAAACGTAAAATTGTTTTGTAAGTAAGTCAGTTCGGCTTTCTTTGATCTACTCATTACCTTCAAACCTCTTCTCCAAAGCTAACTATAGCTCTCTAGATAGGTTGAATTTCTTGAAGGTATGCTTAATCTCTTGAGGTAAACACATAGTGAGCGCAGATAACACTTTGTTTTCTACCTCATACATTTTTTTGTCTTCCTCCTTCATTGTCGAATATGTATAAACTCTTTGTTTTCCTTCAAATTCGTAACTCGGAGCCACATATCCGTCGCTGATACAGATCCACATTCTGACATCATTATACTTTGCAAATGATTCAAACCGATCTTTCCACCAAAAATAGTCTTTGCCCTTCAGAAGTTTCGGTGGTGAGGCTGACTTTCCAACCTCATGATCCATCTCGATCATTTTACTGAGATTCAACATCTTTACAAAAAGTCAACTAAAGTCAAACAAGACAAGTTCGTACGAACTTAGATTAATTCGAACTAAAAAATTAAGTTCGAAGACTACCTAAGTTTGAATGGTGAAACGAACTAGTCAAACGAACTTGACTGCCAAAAATTCAAACTGTTCGAACTTAGCAAGTTCGAAGGCTTCAAGTTCGTACGAACTTACAGCTGTAAGTTCGAATGATATTTTCGGTAGGTTCGTACGATGCTTTATGAGTTCGTACGAACAGTTGTTGAAAAACTCAGATCTAAAAGATTTCATATCTGGGTTCGTTTCAACCGGAAAATTCGAATCTCTCTTGCACAATATGATACCAAAACACCAATGGAAGCCAAAAGTACAGTCAAATCATTCTTTGTCATCTCACCTTCGGTGTAGTAGTCAAATTTGGGCAGTTTAACGCCTGCAACATTCTCTTGTCGTGACCGAACTCTAACATAAGCACTTTGGACATTTTCAAGGACAATGTGCTTGATGTTCTCACCTGCAATGTACTTGGCTTCGGTTAGTCCAAAAGAAGAAAGTTTCATTACTGTTCCCATTGATTCTTTAGTTGAGACAATCTTCTTGAGAATTTGACGAAATTGAACGGTTAAAGCATCACTTTTCTTCTTTAATAGAGCATGACCTCTTGTTGCACCATTAAGGCGCGCTTTCATGATTGCAAGCATTGTAACAGTTGGAACAACGTTCAAACGCTGGCTTTGGCCCGAGATCTTGCCAAAAATTTAAACCTTAAAATACAAATTAATCAGGTTCTGGAAACTTATGATACTAAATTGAATTATTCATTGTATTATGAAATATATACGTTCAAGCAGAAGATAACTTTTGTATCCTACCCCGACTAGCAATAATAATACTCTGTATTATTCATTTTGTTTATGAAATATATGTGATGCGGTCAATCAAAAGTCATTTTAATTTGTACGTACTAACAATAATAGCATACGATAATAAACGGATGCAGTCTTTCCTGTTCAGCTTATTCGGGGTGGGCGAAAACTTTTACTCAAATGAACGCGGCCTTAACGGGGTATCCCGTGACCATTTTCAATCTTTTCTCTTACTACCACAAGATGTATAGCTAGTGAAATTTGAAGATGAGATATTTTGTAAGGATATCAGGACCGCACAACCACTGTGTGGTCAGTAGCATACTATAATAAATGTGAACATGCAAATTAAGGTGTACATAACGGATTAAACATTATTACTTTCATACAAGGAAACTAATTATATACGGTCAATTACGCTAATTAAGCACATAATAAGAATAACACCTACAAGGTTTGTAAGTAAATGCATTTGAGCCTTTACGATAATAATAAGATGATGTAATTGATATAATTTTTGTGAAACAGATCAGGGACATAAAAAAGTTCAAACCTTAACGATATGAAGGCTTTCTTCCAAAGTTGTGAGAGAAATTAGGGATGCGAGACGTTTTTTGGCTCATAAAATCATCGTACTGAAACGTATGTTTGTGTGCTCGGATCGGTGACATTTCGAAATTTTATAGGTTTTCCAAAATTTTATTAAGACCACCACCAAAGTCTTGAATATTTTCAGAACTTCTCAAAAACAGAAAACGACGTGTTATAAAGTGTACCATTTCACATAAATAATATACAGTTCGATTATGTACATCATTTCACATAAACATAATCCATAAAACGATTATGCATCTTTTAATCATATAAATAAACATTGTAACGTTGTAGAGGTCCAAGATATATAAACGTTAATAAATTCTCTTCAGTTTAGGCTTTCTTATCCTTCATAATATTCATAATGACACTGTGACAACAAAACTATAAGGACTGAAAGTGTAAATATGAATAACAGCAGGGAGAGCAAATGAAACATTTTCCTTTTTACCAATTCATTCGCCACATTTCGTTCAGCGAACCCCGCCACTTCATACACCATTTACACGTGGCAGATGAACAAAACTACCTACATGATCATCATTCCTGATTGCAATTCATTTTCTTTGTTTCTGTTATTATTATTACATCATTTTCTTTCTCTTTGTCTTGTACGTGTTTTAGATCTACTTCTTCGTTGTGTGTTTCAAATCAAGATCATCAACGCGCGTACAACACGAGGTAATTGTGATTACAATTATAATTTTAATTTATTAATTTCTCGAATTTAAATTGCGTATAGTTATCAAAATAGATGAATTGATACGAATCCTGATAAAATATATTATTATAATAATCAGATGCAACTTTCATGAGATAATTTAGTGTCCGTGTAATTAATCCTTCCGTACGTTAGTATTGATTAGAAGTGGCATAGTGGGCGGGGCGGGGCGGGCACGATCATAGGTAATAACTTTTATGGATGAGAATCTGGAAGTGTAATCAATTAAATTCTGATGTTCGTTTGGGGAGTGTGTATCCAATTACTCGGCTTTATATTGTACGTAAAGAACTTACTTATTTGATAGAGTAACCTGATAAATAAGTTGCGTTATTATTTTTTACTTTTTATTTCAACAAATATGATGTGTATTCAATTAGCCAGCTGTTGTATCCACGTCACTAAAAACAATTCACTTTATTTTTTTAATGTGATGTGTAAAAATGACTAGACTAAATAAAGAAATATTCAAATTAATTACTTCAAAATCATGTTTACTAACAAATACGGATATAGATGATGAAGCCACTCAACGCAATATTAATTATTTAAGAAGTAAATCATTGATACAATATACGCTCGAGTAGTTGGATACACACTACCCATGTCAGACTTTAGTTACTTACATTTTCGCGCACTTATCCCTAGCTTTTAGCTACATGTTAAAATTTGAAAAGAGACATGTTGGGTTCGCCCCGACGCGGAATACTAGAAATTTGTCAACAAATGTCATTTTCTAATGACATATTTAGGTATTTCTGTATTTGAGAATGAATAGTCAGCATTTAAGGTACTTACTTATTGTTTGGTAGATAAGTACGTTAAAAATAAGCAATGCTAAATAACACCTAAAAGTATATTATTACAGATCAATTGATCTTATTTCCTTAAAAATACACTCTGTGATTTTCAACTCGTTTAGCCAAATTGATTTGTTTTCTTATAAGCTAATTCACACAAATTCACCCCGTTAATGCGCTACAACTTACAAGCATACCATATACAAGTATACAACCCAATCCGACTGGTTGATAAAGTTAATGGGTTGAAACTGCCACGTTGGATATTTTTTTTCCCTTCAGTTTTAATAAGTTATGGAGTTCTAAGTGTGTTTGATTTTGGCAGGTAATACATTGCATATATAGCAGGAAGCAAGCATGACAGATGCAACAACAGAAGCTAAAACAAAAGCAAAAGAAAAATCGGATGTTGTTACAACGGAGTATGATGAGTACTTTGAGATGGTTCACAGCAGGAAGAAATTGTCTCCTTCATTACAGCAGAAATTAACTTCTGCTTTCTCTCGAATTCCCGTTTCTTCTTTTCCTCAAGTTCCTAGAGGCAAAGGTATCATTAATTTACAGCGCATTCTTTGTTTTCATGCTATCATATATATATATATATGTGTATTGTTTCTCTGATTTTTTCGTGACTGTGAGTTGCAGAGTCTGATACTGCTTTTTTTTGCAATCACATGGGACTAACTTTAATCCATATGTCACTATAAATATAAACCATATATGCAATTGTAAACCTTATAACCGAATGCTTCAGAGTAATATCTAAGATAATTTTTCCAGTGTATCCATGTATTGTGTTGATCACATTGACTGGTCCAACCATGTATATTTACTTTTTCAGTGAGTTTTATTCTCATTGATGTTGTTTTGTATGTGTTTGAGCAATCATGTATCTGTATGCAGTGGGATTAAGATCCTTTCAATGAAAGATAGGACCCCTTTACGTACTAGAATAAACATCCTTATATGACGTATCATGGTGTTTTGAATATGAGAGGATCCCAGTAGATACGCCCTACGTGGTGAAGTTTGAGAGCTAGTTTTCCTAACAATAACCTTCTAATTCGATATTGGTATGCATACTTCCAGTGAAATAGTACATTGAAATTGCTTTGTTTAACGTAACAATCTATTTTTTTTATTAACTTTTATGTTTGTCGAGTCAAACATATAACATATGACACTAGACACGTTGACATGTTTGGCGACAGAAGGATTTTAAACATCAGTGAGCAGCCCTCTTCATCTTTCTTGTAAAATGTGTATATCTTTAACGTGTGATTCATTGCATTGAAATTAAGAGTATGAATGCCACTACTAGAATGTAAAGATTGACACTGCTGTTGCCATTGTTACATGTGTTTCTAGTAATTAATTAGCTGAGATATTATTCTATCTGTAGTCATTGAAATTCAAGCCGACACTTCGATCGCGGATGCTGTCAAGATTCTTTCGGAATCCAATATAATATCAGCACCAGTGAGAAACCCCGATGCTGGGGACAGTACAGACTGGAAAGAAAGGTACCTGGGGATCCTTGATTACTCAACCATAGTTTTATGGGTGTTGGAAACTGCAGATTTGGCTGCTACTGCCTTAACTGCCACGTCAGCAACCGCCGCAGGACTAGGTGCTGGAGCTGCAAGCACTCTTGGAGCCATCGCATTAGGTGCCACGGGTCCAGTTGCTGCAGCCAGCTTAACTGTTGCTGCACTTGGCGCAGCTGTTGCTGGTGGTGTGGCTGCTGAAAAAGGAATGGGAAAAGATGCCCCCACTGCAGCTGACGAATTGGGGGAGGATTTCTATAAAGTTATCCTTCAAGAGGAGCCTTTTAAGTCTACCCAGGTGAGTTTATCTACAACCAACTATTGGGTTGACTAGAATATTGACTAAAAATAGGTATTGCTATTTTAGGTGAAGTCCATTGTGAAAAGTTACCGTTGGGCACCTTATATTCCAGTCTCAACTGATAGTTCTATGCTGAGTGTTCTATTGCTGCTTTCGAAGTATCGGCTGAGGAATGTGCCTGTCATAGAACCTGGAGAACCATTGATTAAAAACTTCATAACTCAGTCTGCAGTTGTTCAGGGTCTGGAAAAATGCAAAGGAAGAGATTGGTTTGATGCAATCTCTGTGCTTCCTATAACCGAGTTGGGACTACCGTTTGTTTCCAAAGAAAAGGTGAGAGTTGTGGTTTCAATTGGAGGTGTAGAGAAGGATGGGTTAGGCCGTTTGAGTAATGGGTCGAGATGGGTTTGAGATGTTGTTCACTTCTTGTTTGGGTCAAAAGTGTTACTTGGGTCAGGTTGACATGCAGACACTTTTTTTGTTTGATTTCTAATTTATTTATAAATAGTCGAAGTGGCTAAATATGATGACATAAATTATAATACTATTATTTACCATAATACTTTAAACGTGTTCGGCCCATAAAAGAGAGACTTGGGCGACTTTCAGATCAAACACATCCCATTTGACCTGCTCCAGTTTTAGCTAAATTGTTTGATATGACGCATTTCGGATCAAACACTACCCAAATTGCTCCATGCATAAGCAAATAGGTCAAATTTGTCTCTAATTTTATCCTAGTCCTCTTTTAAATTAGTGAATTTATACCCTCAAATTTTCCCATGATCAGGTAATAAGCAGTCAAAGCGATGAACTAGTTCTTGAAGCATTCAAGAAAATGAAAGACAACCAAATCGGAGGTCTCCCAGTGGTGGAAGGACCAATAAAGAAGATCGTGGGTAATGTGAGCATAAAAGACATCACATTTTTGTTACTTAAACAGAAGCTTTTCACCAATTTCAGGTATTCGATTTTCATCATTGTTATTCAGGTACTATATATTCTATCATGATCATTGTTTATCTTTGTGCTCTTCAGGAAACTGACACTTAAAGATTTCATGAACACGATTGCTACGACATCAGAGGACAACTTGAAGATTATTACACCAATAACATGCAAACTTGGATCAACTCTTGGTGAGGTGATAAGCATTCTGTCTTCTAAATGTGTTCATAGGATATATGTTGTGAGTGATGGTAATGCTGTCCTCGGTGTTATTACACTTAGAGATGTGATTTCTTGCTTCATCACCGAACCTCCAAATTACTTGATGGAGGTCCATGGGTCTGCATTCAATGAAATGTTAAGCATGGAGAAGAGTAGAAATTAATTCAGGTTAGATGAGATGTAACTAAAACTCACCAAATTGTTCATGACTGTTTACTGAATCACATGAAGGGTTTTTTTTTTTTTTTTTCTTATCTTCTCTTATCTATTTTAATTCATCTTCTCTAATGCGTTTGGTAGCAAGAAGATGGACATATCATAGCCCATTTCAAGACCGATTCGATCCGTTAATCATATATCATTGAAAGAGTCAAAACTAGAAATTATGATCATTGAAACAACTCAAACTAGAAATTTGAGTCTATTTGTAGGATTGGATCTTCAAATGATCGTACGATTTTAACCTGATCTTAGCTGCATAATAATCTTACGGTTCATACAATTCTAGGAACAGGGTTGCGATTTTAACAATATTAGTTCAAACATAGACAGCTTCAGTTCATCTCATGAATTTTATATGAATGCATGGTAATCATAATATGTCCGATGTGAGCTGCAAACCAGGACCATATCATTTGGTGGGTACAAGCGAGTGGATTTGTTCTACTTCTACCCTACGCCCCAAAACAACCACTATAGGTTGGGCAATTAGGCATTGTTAATACTAAAGGGCTTTTGGCCTAGCCGTATGTAAGGAACACATCAATTAAGAGATTGTGGCTTTCAAACCTCAAGGGAGTGGCTTTCAAACCTCAAGGGAGGCAACGTTTTTCTAAACAAAGTTAAAAATTAAGCATTATCAGTGACGCTTTAATTTCTCGGTTTGACATTCCAGGCCTCATTTAGGTGTTCAATTTGTTGGTTCTTCGATCAGACCATTCATTTGAACGTAACTTTGTATTTATCACTTCCTTTTAGGATCATTTTTGTGACATATCTGTCACGGTAGTTCTCGGTTTGGTCCTGGGAACGTCTAAATAGAATAATGGTCCTGTCTTTCTTGATGTTGTAAAACAACCTATACACTCATATGCTTTTATACAAAAGAGAACTCCTATTATAGTCATATATACATGCCTCCTAGAGTTGCAAGAGGTCTATTACAAGAGCCTAATTTTGACTGGTTCTGCCGAAAGTTTGGAGTTTTAATGTTTTGACAAGATTAAACTGAAATTTAATGGATATGATATCATGTGATTACAGTAAATCACGGAATCCATGGGATTCACGATTAATTAAAAAGGTGACCAGACAGAATCCGGAAGTCTGATAAATGACAAAAACTCTGAAATTGGGTTTCACACGAAGGGATTAATGTTGGTATCGTATGGAAATCGATGCTAACATACAAAGTTACTCCTTCTGTAACCAATTAATTATAGAGTGGAACGTGAATGTGTCTGCTGCTCAGGTAAGGAGATTATGGCTTTTCAAGGTCGGGTTTATTTCTGTCCGTTTGTGATGTAGTTATTGTTTACTATACTACTTTCATAAAAGGGCATGTGATGGTGGTTAGGATCCGTTCATAATGATCACTAGGCACCCTCTGGAACTTTTAAGTTCCATCTACCTATCAACGTTTTATTTATTCAGCGTGTGATTATTGGGAATTGGCTAGTGTTCAAATTTCATTTCAAGTAAAACTTCATAGTCAATGGATCATGTTGGACTTTAAGTAGGATAATTGGTTCCGTTATTTCCATTTATGTTCATGTGAAATGTAGTTGAGATCGTACATAATCTTGAACCCTTACAAATAACTATAACAACTTGACTTTATTCTCTTTCGATTATAACATTTATCTGGCCTTAGAAAATGCAAAAGGCGAAGAGATATTTGCCAGGAGTCCATGGATGAAATTTCCCCAACCCAACTGTATACCCATGGCCAACATATATACACCCATAGCTCGCTGATACTCCCCCGTATATAGTAGCTCCGGTTTCGTACGACCATAAAACACTCCCATTTTGGGCATCTAATGCATATAATGGACCCTTCGGAGCCACTGATCCTGCAAACATAACACCCCTGGTTAATGACACAGGTCCTTCTGCCGAGTCGTTGCTTGGGTTAGCCGTGGTCCATACAATCTGACCGGTGTTTGCATCCAAAGCCACCCATCCACCTACATTGGTGGTTTTGTTAGATGGTGCAAGCGTAAACGGTAGACGAGCAGCATTGGCTATGTTGGTATACACCCTGGTTCCATCCGTCGCTGCACCCCATATTCCTCCTCCCTCATTACTTCCTGGTCCTGCAAGCTACAATAAAATCAAATCCGAAAGTATCATCAGTAGCGACAAATAATTAGTTTCTGTCGCTACAAATAGGAATTCTTAGCGAGGACGATTTTAAGGAAGAGTTGGTGTTTACTTTGAACCAGACAATTTTGCCATTGTCACGATCCAGAGCCCAAGCGAACCCACTCTTTTGTACAGCTACGACAACATCACGTGATGTTCTGTTTGACTTGATTGTGAGCAACATTGGCGCTTCTCCAAAGTCAGCATCAGTGTTGGGTCCAGGTGGACAATCGGGATTATTTGGAATCAAACATGCAAAATAGAAAATATCGTAGCCCCCTAATTGTTGCGACCAAACAATTTTACCAGAATTAATATCCAAAGCAATTATCGAATTAAACCTAACATCGGGTCCAACACATTGATCGGGTTCGGTTGGTTTTGTAGTTTGATTGTTTTGCTTTTCTTGACATTTGGTCACCTCGGGTGGGGCGGTATATAGGTTGCCAGTAGCTACGTAAACAAATCCTCGGAAAACATCGATGGCTGGACTACTTCCCCATATGGCTCCACCTGAATAACCGCCACGCTGACCACCGTTATCAGGGACAGTGAACGTCTGCCATTGAATTGCTCCCGTTTGAGTGTCTAGCTTCACTAGGCTTCCTCGAAATGTACAACATTTGTTAGCCGGTAACGTTTCTTCCAAAGATGATACTCCCACATAAAATCCCCTGCAAAAGAATGAAACGAAACGCTCAACTTATGAACTTAAATAATTCAACACCATCGCAAAGTTGTCTTTTGCGGACTTAGCGTCCGAATTACAAGTACTTGATATAATTTTTGTTTTGATGAACTAACTCGTATACTCATTTGACAAAAATAGAGTGGTCCTAAATGGGGATGCAAATGAGTTGTACTTTTGTCGAGCAATTTGGGTCTCAAGCTTTTATCAAGTTCGAGTCTCAGCTTTAGCTTAAAAATCAACTTGCTCGAGCTTTTAAGAGCTTAACACGAGTTGTTATTGAGCATTGACTAATATGTATATGTATATGTATGGGGAAAGTGAGTATCTAGTTGTTAGGCATCTAGGTTGTATGCGAAACCATTCAAAACTACGTAATTGCCATTAATTAAATATCTAAAGAAATTTCTTTCATCCATGATATGGAACTCTACATCTCCTTCCCAGCCCTTCTCGCCTCACTCTATCTTCCCTAAACATCTACAAATCTCCACAGTTCCAACAATACACAAATACATATGGGAGGATGAAAAAATGTAAAGGGGAAATAACATATTTAGAAAGAAGGTGAGTTTTAGATTTAGAGGGTTTTCAATGGAAACTACCTATTTTTGATGGATAATATAAGTTACATATCTAACAATCTTATGAACATTTTTTTGGGTTAGTACGTATGTATGCATTTAATATTGATTGAATATGCGTAGTGTGTATTCAATTTACGGGTTGTATATTTAATGTATTCAACTTTTAAAAATGGTTAATTGATGTACTCTTTGACCGGCTCGACCCTTAGCTGGTCACCGGTTGTGTATTTTCAACGGTTCTGACATACCAAGACATTTGGTAAACGGATTCCACGTAGACATTTGCAGGTAAAGTGCATTGTTTGTGACTTTTAACAGGTTAAGTGCATTAAATACATTACCCATAAGTTAGGTACATACTACGCATATTCAACCAAAATTAAAGTACATTCGTACGCACTAACCCATATATAGATATATATATATATATATATATAGGGGTTGATCTATAGGGAAGGGGTAATCCTGGGGGAAGAGAGGAAACTAATCTAGGGCGTCCCTTAACATTCTTAACGGTGAATGTTAACCGGGAAGCTCCAAATCTTGAGAAATGAGGGAAGCAAATCTTAGCCTTTGATTTTTTTTCATAAATAATTGTTTTTAAAATTCATTTATGATGAAATCAAGGGTTGAGCTTTGCTTCCCTCATTCCCTAATTTTTTTTGCTTCCCTCTTGATCCCCAACCTATATATATATATATATATATATGGGAAGGATCTATAAGGAAACACTTTTTCAAAGAAAGAAGAAAGCATCAATATTCATTACTATGAATATTAAATATATCAATGGTGTAAATAATATATTTACGGTTGAATATTCTTTTTAAATCATAGTTATTGAATATGAATTTAATAAAACGTAGACATTTACTATCATGAATGCGAGTTAAAATTAATAACGATGAATGTTAAATTATAACATTAGTTGATTAAATTATTAACTTTTACATTCATCATCATGAATATTAACTAACAATTGCCGTGATGAATACTAACGATTTTTATAAATAATATTCATCGATTAATGTTATAACTTAAGTAAAAAAACATGAATAAAGCTTAATATTCATAGTATCGATTTTGATTACCAGTTATAAAATTTCACTTTTTTTTCTTGACATTTATATTGGTGAAAGTAAAAATTCGATGTGATAAATGTTAATGTTTCTATCCTTCCTTAGAAAGTATTTATCTTTGAATCATATCTCTCTCTGTATATATATATATATGTAAAATTTTGAATCTATTATTATATTTTGAGATTTACAAAGTCTTTGACTAACTTTCAATTTATTTTCTATTTTATATGTATTTGAAATCATTTTTGGTATTGATTTTTACTATTAACTAAGTAAATTTGAGTATTAAAAACTATTTTATATATAAAGGCGAGCTTTTCGAGCCGAGCTCGAAGTCATTCCAAAACATTTTCAAGCAGAGCTCGAGCATGCATTGCGAAAGCTTGTTAAGCTATTGAACCGAACTCAAGCTTATTCTAAATGAGTCGGGTCGAGATCGAGCTTGACTCGACTCGATTACAACCTAGTTGCAAATAGCGACGCATAAAGAACTTTTAGTGATACTTGGAGACAACTGATCACCTAGAATAAACGGTTCCGGATGCAGTGATGAGAGCAAGCGGACGAGGGTCAATAGTAGTAGACCAAACAAGCTGCCCAGTAACACGATTAATAGCAATCACAACAGCAGGCCCGTAGATGCCGACAATTAAAAGATCACGAGAAACAACAGGTGTTGCTCTTGAGACGGTCACATTTACCGTCACTCCAGTTCCTGGCAAGCCAGTTAGTTGGCTAAGATTCTGTTGCCAAATAAGAGCACCAGTGAAGGCATTAACAGCATACAAGAACCCATTCCAAGCTGGGAAGTACACGATTCCATCAGCAACAGCTGGCGTCGCTGATATGTCTTGTCCCGTGAAGAACTTCCATCTTAGTTTGAGTCTGTGTACCGTCGAAGGGTTGATCAGGTATTCGTTGGTAGCGAACCTACGGTTTGTTATATCTCCTCCATGATTCACCCACTGAAAATCCAAAAAAGAAAACAAATAGAGAAAAAAACAGTTAATCTTACTAGCATTATAAACACGAAAATGAAAGATATATGAATATAACATCTTAAAATATACTTCTGTAGCTGCATAGTTAACAAGCAAGAGCAGGCAAATTGGTATGATAAGGCTAACAAGATTTTGATACGCTGACATGATTAAAACTTTCATGAAAATGCAAATATTGTGATTAGATTAGAGTATATTTATAACCATTGATGTTGAATAGTTAGAGCCATGAGATATTTATTGACCATTTATCATACAATTTAAATGACTAAATGACTATTTGGAGCATCTACTTTGCTTTTGGTTGCAATCGATTCACTTTTAAAAATCACTAAAAAGAAAACACGATGCAGGGAATTAATAGAGTGTTGTTCTAAAAGGTGTTGGTTGTGAAGGTTTTACTGCTTTAATATTGTTTGATTTTTAAAAAATATGTAATTGATATTTGATAATCATTTTTTCTCTCTAAGATATATAATAAAATGATCAAAAAGGTAGGTAATTCCAGATAATTTGTTTAAACTTTGATTCAAGAATGCCATATATTGTGCTTGGCCTTTATTAAGGTAAAATCAATGACTTTTGTAAATTAAAGCACCTCTATTTTGCAATTAAAATAGTTTATTAATAAAAAAAATCAGTATTTTAGCTCAAAAAGTAAATTTGCCATTTATGAAACATGGGGTTGCAAGCAAAGCGTTGGGTATAAGTCTCACAAATCTTGTAATGCTTTATCGCAGACACACTTGTCTTGTTATTCAATCGTTAAGTAAGATTACCATTATCTTTTAAAATTTACTACAAAAATTACCATTATTTATTTAAATTTAAAATTATAGTTTTTAAATAGTTACAAGTCACGTTAGATCATCACATGATCCACAAAAAAGAGCCGCATACCTTATTATTATCATACTTACGTGCATTATTAACCATTCCGATTGTAGAGCGGGTACTAAACAATTGAGACTTTGAATCCTGACTTTAATTTTTATGAGTTATTTACTGGTTTTTATAGATTGTATCGAGTTGTAACTTATACAAGTCATAAATATAGAAAAATTATTAGTGTGATATCAAAATAAAAATAATAAAACAGATAAAAAGATTGTATAATTTGTTTTAGATTAACCAATTATGTCTATTGTACTTCAACGAGTTCACTATTAATTCTCATCTTACTCTACTAATTTTAGAACAATTTTTTTTTAAAAGTATCACCCATCCACGTACATCATAAATACTTATACCTTTATGAATTATAACAATTTACTTAAAATTTCAAATTTAATAAACTTTTACCGTTAACCTTGAAGGATTATAATTTATAAAATACGTTACTAAGTACGAAAGTTATGACTCTACAAGTGTCTATTTACATATTTATATATATGTATGTTATGACTCTACTAGTCAAGTCGCAAACCAAGTATGAAAGTTACATTATATATATGGGGTGGGGATCAAAAGGAAAGTAAAAAAATTAGAGAATGAGGGAAACAAATCTTAACCCTTTTCATCGTAAATGAATTTTAAAAATTACAAATAATTTCAAAATTTAACATTCATCACAAATGAATGTTAAAAACATTTATTTATGAAAAGATCAAGGGCTATGATTTGCTTCCCTCCTTCCCTAAAATTTGGAGCTTCCCTATTGATCATTTCCCTATATATATATATATATATGTATATACTATATATAATAATAATAATAATATATATAGATTTACGGGTAATTTTAGACTTAACATTATTTTAAAGTGGGTCTTACTAGACGTCATTAAAAAATTAATAGGTCTATATTGGTAGAGATGGACTCAACATTGAGTAGCCATTTGTCAACACCATTTCTTCAAGATAAAATTTATATAATATATATATTTATACGTTTTTGTCCTTTTTTAGTCATTTTTTCTTTTTAAACGTTTTTGTCGTTTCTTTTGGTCATTTTTGGTTTTTTTCGTTTTAAAATTGTTTTTTTTCGTTTTAAATGTTTTTGTCGTTTTTAAACAATTTTCAGACTTTTTTTCGTTTTTGTCATATTTTCATTTTAAACGCTTTTTGCAACACCATTTGTCTAACACCATTTCTTCGAAATAAAATTTATATAATATATAAATTTTCCTGGGCCGCGGCCCATTTTGATTGAATTTACAATGAGCTACTGCCTCCGAGTATCTAATTAAAAAACTTATTAATTATTTCTCTTTTTTCCTTAAAATTTAATACTCAGCTAATAGATGATGAAAAAATCTCAACTTGCCCCTTAATTAATAACATATTTTTTCATTTTAATCAAATAAATACTTCAATGATATCAAATAATATTTCATATATTTTTCTCCCATTATTAAAATCCCACTTAATAGCCTTCACAATGAACGGCTTCTTCAGTTGGCATTATGTGCAATTCTTATAAAAATAGTCCATTACAATTTTAGCCATTGCTAAAAATCTGCATAAACTATATAATAACTTATGAGAAAAATTAGCCAATCATTAACATCTACCTTTCACAATTTTGACACTCATATGTGTATAAATAGTAGGCGAAATGACAGAGTAACAACTACAATCAATTTGAACATTTTGATACTTACCATCACACGACAATGGACTCTAACAATGACTTCGACAATTCTGTTCCTGTTAACACTGAGGTCAATGCATAGTTTGTTGTCATACCATAGGTAAGAGGCCTCATAAAATCCAAAAATATATAAATATATTAATTTCGTTTTTCAAGTATTTTTATCTCAAAACATAAGAGTCTCTTTTCTTTGATTTATTGTATTTCACAAATTGATCGAACTCAAAGAAAAGGGAAGTGTAAAGAAAACTTACAAAACTGGAATTGGGACAATATTTTAAACATCGACAATTTTGATGATGAGGAAAAAGTCCCTCTATCAAATGAGGGTAAACCATGTTCCGGTGTTAAAGCAAAGCAGAGTTTACGGCTTGATTGATGAAATAATTGAGGCTGATAGTGAAGTTGATAATGAAGCTGACAGTGAAGCTGATGTCATCACGGACAATGAATCTGATGATGACCCGGACAAAGAAGTCGATGAAGACTAATAATAACCTAAGATGCCGAAGCATCAAAAAGATTTATGTTGATTTCCTCTTTCATTATTATATTTTGTATTTTACTTTATGGTAATCAATTAGAACCCCAAGTAATAAAATCAATGGTTATTTTGTTAAATCAACTGTATTTGATTAGTTATAGTATTAATATTTATGTTTAAAAATATCATTTCACGTTACCACTTTGTAGTCCAGCGTCAGGATAAATTGTTACCTACACGAGCAGTAGAGGACATGTTCTAGCAGCTACTATTCCCTGTATTAACATATCGAAAATGCTTCTTACTAGACTTGTAATAGTGACAGAGGAGGCTGGGACAAATTGTTACCTGCACATTCTAAAATGTATCTGTTACGTACATTTTAAAACTAAAACTAATATTTAGTTAAAGTGGTTTAATCTTTCTGTGACTTATGTTATTTTAATAAGGTAATTTACATAAGTTGTTTTAATATAGTAATTTACATAAGTTGTTTTAGATGTTATTGGATACATTGTTAAGGGCAAGCTTAAAAGACACGATGTTTTTCTTATGGGTTCGTGTCATCTAACTCTGCAAGATTTGATGTATATTTATATTTGTTGTCAACTTTTTTAATATTCTAAAGTATAATAACTTGAAATAAGAATTTATTATAATTTTTATTCCTAACTTATTGTTGCTGAAAGTCCCTTTGAACGGATCCAAATGGGATTACAATGTGTATTAGTTTGCGGAATGGTATAATACACAAGAAACAACAATAAAACAAGTAATTGCAAGTGTTTACAATGTAGGTTCGTATAGATTCGAAAATAGCACAGTATATTCGAATATATCAGTTTCCAAAAGCATACAAATAAAACATTACAAGTTGGTATTTATACCCAGCAAGTTCGTACGAACTTAGCTGGTCCTAGGTTCGTACGAACTTACATGTTCGTACGAACTTCCTAGGTTCGTACGAACATATAGGTTCGTACGAACTTCCACTACAACTTACTAAAAACGGCTAAGTTAATTAAACAGACTACAAATTAACTATAAAACTAATTACAAAACTAATAATTACAAAATAAGAGTTGTTGTCACAAAACGTGCACCAACAGACTCCCCCTTGACAATAGCTCTATCTGTCTTCAATCTTCTGGCTCTGTCGAATCTTGATTCTCGATCAACTCTGTCGACTCTCAGCCCATAAGCCTTTTTCAACACACACCTTCACAATCTTCTGATACCTTTGTCCTTCATGTCTCCAACTGTCTCTATACAAGATCTTGTTTACATGAAGTTTCATCAGATCGTCCTTCGACAAGTTTACCAGATGTAAACTGTCATAAACTCTCAGCAGCTCCTTTCCTTCACAATCTTCCATTACTGCCTCAGCAGTCTTGTTATCCACGTACCACCACTTGAGATTTGCGAATGTTATGTGGCATTTTCTTCAGCGGAACCCTATTCAAGCATTTGACTGGTCTGTAGACCATCTTCATCCACGGCTTGTTAGTTAGTGGATCAATCCGGGTCAGATCAGGAACTCTTTTTCCCGGCTTTGGCTTTAGACTTTCAAACTGATTAGATCTTCCTTCACGCTTTAAGATTCTTTCTAAGGCACTAGCGTAAGGATCATCACCAATATTCACCAAGTTTATCCAAGTTAGCTCCTTCAGTTCAATTTTAGGCAACGAGCTAAAGGTCTTCAGCTTGTTCTTCAAGTACTGAATCCCATCATATCTTTTTAGTATGAACAGCTTCAGATTGCTGTCATAGAACCAACTTATGATGCCTCGCTTCAGCTTGCCCGATCCTCTGACCCTGATATCACCTTTATATTTGATTTCCAGTTCCTTTTCAACCTTTTTGAACCATAACTTCTTTAACTCCTCTCGAGTTGGTTCAACTTCTTCAGAATCTGAATCAACTTCAGGAGCTAAGTCCTGTTCCAAGTTGATCACTTACTCCACAGCTTCATCCTCAACAAATACTTCAGTTACTGGTTGCTTTGACACTATGAATTCATCAATATCAGCATCGTCATATGGAATAATTTCATCATCGGATTTCCAGTATGCAACCTCCTTATCCAAAATCTCTCCTTCCTCTAACTCAGATCCCTCACTATCAGAATCGTCCAAACCAAGCAACGCTTCAATAGTTTCAATCTCAGCTAGATTCACTAGAGTCTGCTCAGATCCACTGCCAGCCTTCTCAGGTTCGTTTTCATTCTTCTTTGCACCCCATTCTGAATTCTGGCTGCCACCATCATCTGCCGCTGCACCAACACCAGACCCTGATTCTGCACCCCAACCACCTTTCTGATCCGTTTTTTCTTCGATTTTCTTGCTCCAGTCTGACCCTTCTCCTGGTGCCTCACTGGACTCTTTGTTCCACCCTCCAGATGGTTCAATCTCTTCTTGAGGCTTTGTTGCGCCTTTTCCAGATCCGCTCATACCAGAACCTTGACCGGACTCCCCCTGAGCTATTACTGCACCTTGCACTCTAGATGAAGAGCCAGGCAGCTCACCTTCTTTGGGTGCACTTGGATCATCGTCACGGTCATTATCAACTTTAAGTCTCAGCTCATCTTCCTTGCATCCTGTTGTCTTATCCCCCTTGAGCGACTGGCTCTTCTTTGGAAGATAGTAACCTCATTTAGCCGCACTTGAACTTCTACCTTTTCAAGGTTCTTCTCTAAGCGCCCATTAATAGCCGTCAGATTTGTGACTCCTACTTCCTGGCTTGTAACAACAGCAGTCAAAGCAGTCACCATATCCATCAAGCTAGTGATCCTGCCCTCAAGATAGGTAAACTTGTCCGGATCGGAGAGAAGAGCAGCCGGGTTGGGAACAGATTGGATGGGTTGAGTGGTAGGAGGGGCAGTAGCAGGTGTAACCGATGGAGGTGTGGGTGGTGTGGTTATGGATGTAACCGGTGGTGATTGAACAGGCAGTGGAGTGACGGTTGATGGTGAATGAGATATGAGTTGAGGAGCTTGATCACCCTCTTCAATAACAATACCAGAGGAACGCGGGCGCTTACGAGCTTGCACCCGGAACCGGTCTGGTTCAGATTCGACATCAGAATTCACGGGAATATAGTCATCGTCCTCCTAGACCTTTCTCTTTCCCTTCTCCTTTTCCCTGGCAGCTTTGGGGTCACGCAACACCCCCTTAGATCCCTGGAAAATGATCATAGGATGATCCGAATCACCATCATCATCCCCATCATCATCATCATTATCATCATCTTCAGCATCAGACTCAGTGGCCTCATAATCATGAGCTGCATCCTCATCAGCTTTACTTGGCTCGGAAGCATCAATACCTTCAGAGAAATACTTGTCAACATCTCTAAGTTCCTCCTCAATAGATTGGTGTTGAGAGCCCGTGGCCGCAGTACTTGGGCCAACACTGCCCCGCAGAAGATTTCTGACCAATTCTTCAGCAATAGCAACATCAACATGTTCTCCCTCAACAGGGTGCTCTACTTGGTGCAGAATCTCTTCAACAACCTCCTGCTGTTGCTCAGCACCAATTTCCATATGATCTGCCACGAGGGCCGGACCTGGTTCTTAAAGTGAAACCTCTGCATCTGCCTGGGGCTTGGGCACATCCAACTAACCATCATTTGGTGGTGCCTGATAGTTAGCATTGATAATTGCGCCAAATAATGGCACAGCCTGAGGCCTATCAGCAACCGCTCTCCTTTTGTTGTGACTGAGGCAATGGCCGAAAATTTTCTTATTCCACCGGCATCAGATGAACAACCGGGTTGATAACTGGAAGATTTGGAAGCAAGGCATTGATTACCATCATGACAAATCGAGGGTATAGAATAAAATGCTCCTTCACACTCCCCTTGATCTGTTGAACCATCTCATCGAAAAAGTACTGAGAGAAGCAGTAGGGTTTGTTGTAAACAAGGGAAATCATCCCAGACTGCAGCTTGTGGTTCATAGTATCGAACCCTGCCTTCTTTGGCCCGAATGATACTAGCAGAATGTGCATGAGATATCGCCATTGGCTGTACACCAAACTCTTGGTGTGTTGGGTGTGGGTAACGTCTCCCACATAAACCATACGTTGAAATGCGCCAGCACGCATCTCAAGGGGAAAGGTAGTTGGACCGTCTTCCAGTTCTTCAGTCCCCAACTGCAATACTTCCCTCAGAAACTCAGCAGAAAATTCGATATCGACACCATTCACGGTAGCCTGTATCCCTGGTGGCTGAGGCTCACAATCATGAACCGCCGTTGCCCAGAATTGGCTGAGATATGGAAAACTCAAAGTCGGCGAATGAGTGAGAGCATGAAACACACAAGAGCGCATGAGAAAGTCCAACATGCCTCTAAACGACTCTGTGGCCGGATTAGCCAGATCAAAAGAAACTGCCACATTGTGCTTGTTAAAGAACTCACGCACTTGATCAGCCATTTAAAGATGCGGATTATGATTGTGATGAAGGTTAACGGTTTGGAATTGCAAAATAACATCCAAAACTTAATTTTAATTTAAAAAATATCAACAGCGGGTATGTTCGAACGTAGGTTCGAATGACTGAGTAGGTTCGTACGAAGTTAGGGTTTTTGAGAAAAGTGAGGGTTTGACTGAATGTTGACCCTTTTATACCCCAACTCTAAGTTCGTACGAACTTAGTCTTCGAACATACATCCTAAGTTCGTACGAACTTAGAAAAACATAACTCAAATTTTAATATTTTCAACTTTAAAACACTTTGGGCTAACCTAAATACTTAGACTAGTAATAGATCAAAGTTTGAGCAATTACACAACCAAAATGTAAATTGTTCCCAACAAGAAAGAAATTTTATTCATTTAGTTATTTAAACAATGTAAAATAACATAAAAAGTAAAATGCAAATATGAAATTGTTCATATTTGAAAACGTACAATCTTTTTGTGAGTGTCACTGATACAAAGATCGAATTAGCCATGATGAGAACAATACACAATTAGGAATTTTCATTTATTCCTTTGATTATTATTGTTGTAAAAAATAGATCACAACGATTATCGGTATTGTTGTCCACTTAAACATTCGGCATTCAGAATTCTCAAGTACATATTAGATTATTGTTCACGATTTCCTGTGTATCTTATATTTGATATACCCTTAAGATCTAGACAGTCAGGAATAACATGTATCGAATAGTTTTCATTTTTATGTCATCTTTAAAGTCAAGTCATGTTGCTTTAACAGCAATGTACATGGGTACATGTTTCAACTATCAGACAAGACTAAGGTTAGAATCAAACAAATCTAAAATCAAACCAGAGGTGACAGGTCTGTACTTTCGTACAACAGAGCGACTTAGTTTGACTAGAGACCTTGAACACATTATTATTGTTTCGTGGTCAAGTTTGTTCCAGTGTAAGGAAACACTGACTGAATCTAAGTCAGCATATTTCTAGATGTAGCAGAAGAAACAGTCAGTGAACCCCCCAGATGATTTATTTATATTTTATATCCAGTATCAAGCATTCATGTACGATCTATCTCCTAAGAATTAAGACTTAAGTCGTACATCAAACTAAAGAGTTCACAGAAAAGATCGTATTATTTATTATAGATTTAGTACTTGAAAACCATTATATCTAATGCCTACCAATACATCATCATGTGAAGTTATCAAATACGTTGTATTTTGGGTACATTTAATGTGTATGTCCTGCATCTAAAAGCCACACATATAAAATGTTCTAGGCATGGGTAATGATTTCATCATTTCTTTGCAAGTAATACAGTGACCCTCAATTTCTATCATTTTTGCAAAGACAGAAAGTAAAATGAACTAAGAAAGAAAAATACAATAAGTTCTTTTGAGGAAAAATTTACTCAGGATTTCTCATCCCATTTAGTTGGATTAAAAGCTCAAACCGAGACCTATCAAATGCCTTGGTATAAAGGTCGGCAAGATTGTCATCAGTTATCACCTTAACTA
Source organism: Logfia minima (assembly GCA_963921325.1). NCBI lineage: Eukaryota > Viridiplantae > Streptophyta > Magnoliopsida > Asterales > Asteraceae > Logfia > Logfia minima. Next base: position 19,957,651 of record OY992769.1, read on the forward strand.
ATTTAATCAGATGTTTTTCAGCACAGTCACGAATAAAATGATGTCTAATGTCAATGTGTTTCGTTTTACTATGCTTAACCGGATTATTAGTTATGGACATTGTAGATTGGTTATCAATCATAATCGGGGTACTTGTAAAGTTTAAACCATAGTCACGCAGCTGTTGTTGTATCCACAATACTTGTGAACAACAACTACCGGCGGCTACATACTCAGCCTCACAGGTTGAGATTGCGACCGAGGTTTGCTTCTTACATTGCCATGAGACAACGCGACCACCTAACAACTGACAACCACCTGTAGATCCCTTAGGATGGATATTTTGATCAATTCGAATGGTGGAGACAAACACAAACACAAAGAATATAAAGCTTAAAAACAATGAAGTGCAAATCAATAATAATACTTTATATTTCTTTCTCAAGTATTCTCACAATAAATACAGCAGCCAAACAGAGAATAAGTGTGTGTGAAAACCCCCAAAAAGTCTTTTTCTAAAACCCTAACATTTGGGTATTTATACTAAACAAACTGGCCGGATTATGCGACACAAGCCTTGTGTCGCATAGATCACTATTGCGACATAATACTTGTGTCGCAACTACAACTAATGCGACACAAGCCTTGTGTCGCATAACACAGAAAATGTAATTCTAACTAGCTCAATTACATTAACAAACACATTACAGACTTGACCAACTGACAGACACACTAAGATGCATCAACACCACCCGAGGTGGATTTCCTATTCAAGTTACACCCTCCATAGTCTGAGTCAGTATAGGCAACAAAGTCAAAATTGCCACCCAAGGGATACCAAAGACCTAACTTAGGTTTGCCCTTAACGTAACGCAAGATTCTCTTTGCCGCTTTCATGTGTGATTCCTTTGGATTAGCTTGAAAGCGAGCACACAAACAGACTGCAAATGTTATGTCTAGTCTAGAAGTAGTTAGATACATGAGAGAACCTATAATGGCCCGATATTGAGTCGGATCCACATCTTCAGTGCTCTCAGTATCTGGTCCGAGATTATGATTCAGTTGAATCGGAGTGCCATATGACGAACTGTCTGTCATGTTGAAGCGCGTGAGCATTTCATGAACATATTTCGTGTGATGAATGAAAAAGCCATCCTTCTTTTGATCAACTTGTAATCCTAAGAAGAAGTTCAATTCACCCATTGCACTCATCTCAAATCTCCGTTTCATAACTTGCTCAAAGTCTCTGCACATTTTCTCGTCAAATGATCCAAAAATGATATCATCAACATAGACTTGTACAAGTAGGAAATCCTCCTTCTGCCACTTGATGACTAATGTGCTATCTATCTGTCCCCTCTTGAACCCGTTTTCCAAGAGATAGGTAGATAGTGTCTCATACCAAGCTCTGGGTGCTTGATGCAGTCCATACAGAGCCTTGTCTAATTTATAGACTCGATCTGGATAGTCTGGATCACTGAACCCCGGAGCTTGTTGGACAAACACCAGTTCTTGAACTTTACCATAAAGAAAGGCACTCTTAACGTCGAGTTGATATACTTTAATCTTCTTATGTGCAGCATATGCCAGAAACAATCGAATTGCTTCTAGCCTTGCTACTGGTGCGAACACCTCTATATAATCAATCCCCTCTTGTTGGTTAAATACCTGAACTACTAGCATTGCCTTGTTGCGAGTTACAATTCCCTTATCATCACGTTTGCACTTAAACACCCATTTGGTGCCTATTGCATATTCTCCCTTGGGTAAGTCAACTAGCTCCCATACTAGTTTATAATAGGTTATTTGTTAATCATTGTAATCATTATCTTTTGTCTTATATGTATGTTCGTACGAATTTAGGTAGTAGGTACGAACTTAGGAGATCATACGAACTTAGTTCGTATGGGCTTCGAAGTGAGCCAAGTTCGTAGGGCCCAGTCCATACGAACTTAGCTATTAACTGGTGTTATGTTGATAGCTATTGCTCAAGGCACATGATCGGGAAGAGGCAAGTGCTTCAGATGCTACAAGTTCAGTAGAAGATATAGCGACTGAGGGGGGGACATAATCAAATATGGGATGACAAATTCCTCAAACGATAATCTAGTTGACCTAAGGCTTTTGGTAAATCACGTTTTGAGTTGTTTATCTATCTTTATATTTTAGTATTCTTAGTCAGTTTGAAAAACTATAAAAATTTGAGAGTCACTGTGATGATGAAAAGAAATGAAGAAAACGTTACCCATGCCTAGAACTTTATTAAGTGTGGGTTTAAGATGTAGTACTTACACAGTACAATGTACCATAATCTCAACGTGACTAATAGCTTCATCATATGATGTATCGGTAGGTATCCAACATAAAGGTTTTTAAGTGCACAAAAATAAACTCAAGTAAGGAAATTATCATGTGAAAACTCTCTTTTGATGTATGACGTTAAGTCTTAATTCTTATGTGGTAGATTATATCATAACACATGTTATTGGGTACCATAAAGACTTCATCTGGGAGATATACTGAGTGTTTCTTCTGCTACATCCAATAACATGTTAACCTAGATTCATTGAGTATATCTTAAGATAGAACAAACTAGACCAAGAAACAAGGATACCGTTATCAAGGTCTCTTGTGAAACTACGTCGCTTTAATGTACAAAAGTACAGACTTGTCACCAATGGTTTGATGTTAGATTTGTTTTGCTCTAACCCTAGTCAAATTTTAATCATTAATCTTGTACATAGGTAATCGTGAATAATAAATTAAAACAACACTTAAAAATTCTGAATGTTGAAATGCTTATGTGGACAACAATACCGATAATCGTCTTGGACTATTAGTTAGATAAATAATAATAAAGGAATACAATAGTTCCTACTGTGTACAGTCTACATCATGACTAATATGATGTTCGTAACAGTGACTCTCACCAAAAGAATGGGAATTCCGTTAGTATTAATAAAATAATTATATTAGATTACGTTTTAAGATTGTACAAATTTAAGTTCTTACTAGCTGGGGAGATAATTACTTTTGATTGTTTTATTCTACGATTGGAGAAACAACTAGAACGAAATTAGTTCAAAGCCTAGGTGTCAGTTCCTGTAATCTGGATCCACGAGGTAACAAGGATAATTGAGTGTAGAATCCTCAATTAAATGTAACAATAATAAACAAGTAACACGAATATGTAAAGAATCACTTTTATTGAACCTTGAATATATTCAACCTAAGACAAAACACTAGCTAAGTATTCGAACTTGCTTTTGTTATGCCTTACACAATGCTAAAACAACTGATTAACTTCAAACATGTGAAGTTATATATATAAAACCTAAGTTCGTATGGGCTGGACCCTACGAACTTAGCCAAGTTTGTATGATCATAAGTTCGTACCTAGTCTAAGTTCGTACGAACTTACATACAATATTAACAAAAGTAAACAGTTACAAAGACTTAACAAAATCGACCTACTACAAACTAGACGATGTTGTCACACAAGATGTACCAACAGACTCCCCCTTGACAATAGCTCTAGTTTCTTGAGTCTTGATCTTGATTCTTCTTTCAGCTTAGTTGCTTCTTGCCCACAAACCTCTTTCTACACAAACCTTCACCACTTTCTAATATCTTCGGCCTTCGAGTCTCCAACTATCTTTGTAGAGAATCTTGTTAACATGAAGCTTCATTAGATCATCTTTGGACAAGTTTACTAGATGTAAGCTGTCATACACTCTCAACAACTCATTCCCTTCAACATCTCCTATCATCGCCTAAGCCGTTATGTATCAAGATACCACCATTTCAACTCAGCAACAATAATTTGTGACATCTTCTTCAAAGGAACTTTCTTCAAGCAGTTAACTGGTTTATAAACCATCTTCATCCATGGCTTGTTCGTAGTTGGATCTATCCTAGTCAAATCTAGAACTCACTTTCCAGCTCTCGGCTTCAAATCAACAAACTTATTAGACCTTCCTTCACGCTTAACTAATCTTTCCATGGTTCGAGCATAAGGATCTTCTCCAAGATTATCAAATCTAGCCAAGCTAGTTCTTTAAGTTTAATCTTCGGTAGCGAGCTAAAAACCTTCAACTTATTTTCCAACTTATGAACAGCTTTATGTCGCTGTCATAACACCAACTTATGATGGCTTTTCTCAGCTCACCCGATCCTTTGACGTTGATATTTCCTTTGAATTTAAGCTCTGGTTCCTTCTCGATCTTCTTACACCACAAATCTCTTAACTCCGCTCTTGATGGTTCTTAGTCAGCATCTAAGTCACTTTCAGAAAACTTCATCATCTTCTTACGAGTCCCTCACGGTCTATCACATTTTCACCGGCTTCATCCTCTATAAATACTTCAGTTACAGGTTTCTTTGTCACGACATGTTCATCAATATCAGCATCAGCGTCCGATATGATCTCATCGTTTGACCTCCATTCTACAACCTCTTTCGTCAAAATCTCTCATTCCTCTAACTCAGACTCACTAATATCATAAACATCCAGATTGAGGAGTGCTTCAATAGTGTTAGTCTCTGTCAGGTTTACTGGAGTTTGCTCAGATCCGCTCCCACCTTGTTTCTGACTAGACTCCCCCTGAGCTTGTGCAACTAGTCTTCCAATTGAAGAGCTAGGCAACTCACCTTCCTTCTATGCATTGGGATCATCGTCTCTATCTTCATCACTCTTCTTTTTCAACTCATCTCCCTTACATCCTGTCATCTCCCCCTGGGCTGCCTCTCACTTTATAAGTATGAAGATTAACATCTCATTGCGTAGGCCTTGCTCCTCTAAACGTTCATTCAAAGCAGTAAGATTGTGGATACGGGTTTCTTGACTAACAACAACCGCAGTCAAAGATGTAACCGTATCCATTAAGCTCATAATCCGGCCCTCAAGATAGAGAAATTTGTCTGGATTAGAAAGGTTTACTACGGGGGTGGAGACTGACGGTGTAGTTTGAGATGGAGGTGGAGCGGTGGCTGGTGTGGGTGTTGGTGTTGAAGTTGTTGCGGGTGGAGTAGGTGTGGTGGTTGTAGGTGGTGGAATATCAAGTTTCTCGCGGATAACAACCCCACTAGGACGTCTTCTCTTGGGCGTCCTAATCAGTGGTAGGGTGTCATCATTATCAGAATCATGATCTGCTTCATCCTACAGCACAAACTCCTCGTCTTCAATCATCTTTCGTTTACCCTTTCTTTTCACAGAATGAGCCCCGGAGCGAGTTCCACAGACTTTCGAGCGATAGACATCCAAAGGAGGAAGGTCATCACTATCCTGGTCACTCACGGTCTCTTCCTCATCCCTTTCCAAACTCCTCATCACATCATCCATTGATCTTAGCTCTCCGTCGGCACCTACAGTATATTTATCAATATGTTCAAGATCATGGTCAATATCTGCCAGCGGACCAATGACAAACGCATCCACATCGGGCAAGACATCAGTGCCTCTATCACCCCGAAGAACATCATCGACCAAAGCGTCAGCAACATCAGAAAGAATTCGATTGTCCTCCTTGGGATGCTCTAATAGGTGCAAAATGTCCTCAACGACCTCTTTCTCGGGATTAGTAGTAGCAACCGGAGGTGGTTCAAGAACGTGTTCTTCAGCCGCTGCCTGGGGCTGTGGCTCATCCTACCAACCATCGTTCGGTGGTCCCACATATTCAGCATTAAGTACTGCCCCAAACAGTGGTGTTGCCTGCAACGGTTAGCTTTTGGTCGGCGGCTGCTGTGACTCAGGCAATGAACTGAGATCTTCTTATCAACAGTTGAGAGATACACAACGGGATCGACGACCGGAAGATTCGGTATTAATCCATTAATTATCATCATAACAAACCATGGATATAGTAGAAACGGGTCTTTGACATTGCCCCTTATTTGTTGTACCATTTTGTTAAAGAAAAACTGCGAGAAGCAGTAGGGTTTGTTGTATACCAATGAAACCATGCCTGATTGCATTTTATGGTTCATGGTGTCAAAACCCGTATTCTTCGGGCCAAAAGAAACTAGCAGTACATGCATGAGGTACCGCCATTGGCCATAAAGATGCCTCTTTGTAAACTGGCTGTGAGTGACGTGTCTGACGTATGCCATATGCTGAAACGCTCCAGCCTTCAAATCCAATGAATATGAAGTTGGGCCATTTTCTTGAGCTTCAGTACCCAGTTGGAGAAGGATACGCAGATATGCAGCAGAAAACACAATATCTACATCATTGACCCTAGTCTTGATGACCGGGGGGTTTGGTTCACAATCATAAGCAGCATTCGCCTAGAATTGACAGAGATAATCCTCAACGTCGGTGAATGTGAGCGCATAAGAAAAGTTAGGATGCCTCGGTAATGCTCGGTAGTCAGATCCTCGAGATCAAAGGAAATGGCCAGGTTGTGCTTGCTATGGAATTGTCTAACATGATCAGCCATACCTGCAAGAAAGACATGCAAACACATCAAACATAGCCAATAATAAAGTTAAATATAAATGTTAATGATTCTAAGAACCAAAGGCACGGTTCAGATTATGACAAACAAGATATATTAATTTATTTAAAAATTCATTTTTCGAACAATGGTAGGTTCTTACGAATTTGACCAAGGTCAAGCTAGGTTCGTACGAACTTGCAACAGTTGTTTGGTTCGAACTTACAACAGTTACTAGGTTAGTACGAATTAGACAAGTTGATACAAACTTGTAAGTTCGAACGATGAACTGTGAATCCCAACTTTTAAATTTTGATTAACCAAAACATGATCCATGAGTTAGGAAAGATGCGTCTATATGCGATTAACATAAAACAATAAGTATGTTCGATTATACTCCACAATCTGAATCACTATTTTGATTTTATTTAACCTTTTCTTGAAAAACTAAACTAATCCGAATCCTGATACTTTTTATGGATGTAATATCGAATTTAGTACTTATTTATATGCGGAATGTTGAATAGATGATATGTAAAGGATTCAAATCACAATCACATATCAAATTTACTGATCTCAGGTTCAGAATCAAGCAGTAACGTAAGTTCGAATGTATTTGGTAAGTTCGAAGGGTTTGAAATGGTGAGGGTTTTGACTTGGTCAAACCCTTTTATACCCATCCGGTCCAAGTTCGTACGAACTTGGACCTTCGAACTTGGTTCTAAGTTCGTACAAACTTGTGAACTTAGACCTTAGAAATTGGATTTTTCGAACTTATGATCTTCTAGCGCGACACTAAGTAATACTTGAGGCTTTTAATTTATCCAGCGTTAGTAACCAAACATTTATTTTATATCTCCCGTACAAAACAGAACTTAACTAGAAAATAAAATGAAAATCTAACAAACAAATATGAAATTATTCATATTGAAATGCACATTCTTTTTGGGAGAGTCATTGATACCAAGAATGTATTAGCCATAATGCGTACGATACACAGTTAGGAAATTTAATTATTCCTAGTTTATTATTCATGTGACCAATAGTTCAAGACGATTATCGGTATTGTTATCCACTTAAACAGACAACACTCAGAGTTTGTCAAGTACGATGTTAGTTAGTATTCATGATTATCGATGTGTGCCTCACGTTTGACATGCTCTTAGAATCAAGATATGTCCATAATTAGGTATTGGATATCCTTAATTTACTTCATCTTTAAAGCCAAGTCCTTAATATAAGATAAGTGTAATATTGTATACGTGAAGTAACTAGACTTGACTAAGGTTAGACACAATCAAATCTAAAATCAAACTAGAAATGACAGGTCTTTACTTTCGCACAACAAAGCGACTTAGTTGGATTAGAGACATTGAAAACGGTATTCTTGTTTCGCGGTCAAGTTTGTTATCTTGTAAGATCTACTGACTAAAACTAGATTAACATATTTTGGGATGTAGTAGAAGAGTCAGTTAGTCTCCCAGATGAATTGCTTACCTCAATCCAATACCATGTATTATGGTACTATCTATTACATAAGAATTAAGACTTGATGTCATACATCAAACTAGATGAAGGTATGCATACATAAGAATTATGTCGTATGCGTACCGATACATCATATGATGAAGGTATTAGTCATGTTATATTTGAAGGTACATTAGACTTTGTATGTACTACATCTTAAAGCCATACATTTAATAATGTGCTAGGCATTGGAAACTAACGTACAACTAGATAGAAGTTCATATAGGATATGTCTGTCAAAAGCCTTAGTATACAAGTCGGCTAGATTATCGTATGTGGGAATTTTAACTATTTTAATCGTCTCTTTTTCAATACAGTCACGAATAAAATGATGTTATATATCTATATGTTTCGTGTTACTATGCTTAACAGGATTATTAGTTATTGAGATCGTGGATTGGTTATCTATCATCATAGGGGTGTTAGTTATATTTAGACCATAGTCACGCAGATGTTATTGTATGTACAAATTGTGAACAACAACTACCGGCTGCGACATAGTCAGCCTCACAGGTTGAGATAGCGACCGAGGTCTGTTTCTTGCATTGCCAAGAGATAATGCGACCTCCTAATAGTTGACAACCTCCAGAATTTGATTTCCTGTTCTGGTTACATCTGACATAGTCTGAAATCTGTATAGGCCAAGAGGTTAAAGTCGCATCTTGAGGGATACTAAAGACCTAACTTCGGTTTTCCCTTCAGATAACGCAATATCCTCTTTACGGCCTTCGTATGAGACTCCTTTGGATTAGCCTGAAATCTAGCACATAAACATACAGCAAACATTATGTCAGGTCGTGAAGGAGTTAGATACATAAGAGAACCGATAATGGCCTGATATTGTGTCGGATCCACATCTTCGGAATTCTCTGAGTCCAGCCCAAGATTGTGATTCTGGGGAATAGGTATGCTGTCGGCCATACAAAACCATGCAAGCATTTCATGCACATATTTGATTTGATGGATGAAGAACCCATGCTTCTTTTGATCAACCTGCAATCCTAAGAAGAAATTCAGCTCCCCCATAGCACTCATCTCAAATTTCCGCTTCATTACTTGTTCAAAATCTTTGCACATGCTCTCGTCGGATGACCCAAAGATTATGTCATCCATGTACACCTATACTAATAATGTATTATCTATCTTGCCTCTCTTGAACCCATTTTCCAAGAGATAGGTAGACAGTGTCTTATACAATGCCCGAGGTGCTTGATGCAAGCCATACAGAGCCTTGTCTAATTTGTAGACTCGGTCTGGATAGTCTGGATCAGAGAACCCTGGCAGTTGTTCGACATGCACCAATTCTTGAACTTTCCCATCAAGAAACACACTCTTTACATCCAGCTGATAGACTTTAAACCTTTTGAACGCAGCATACGCTAGAAACAATCGGATTGCTTCCTGTCTTGCTACCGGTGCAAATACCTCTGTTTAGTTTATCCCTTCTGTTAAACAAATTCAAGCAATATGATGAATGATTGAGAGAGTTTTACTTGGAATGATTTTCAAAAAATGATTTTACAAGGTAAGTGTTACAAATGATTAAGTTTAGCTACCTATTTATACTATAGAAGCTAATCACACGATTAATCACTAAACAAGGTTTACAATCTATATTTTAATACCTAACAATCTCCCCCTGATTGTAAACTTCGCTTGGATAGTCTTCATTTCAAATATGTATCTTTTAAGCTTGAACTTCGAGAATCTTTTGTAAGCTGAAAACCACGTTGAAGCGCATTTTTGACTATTTTGTCTCAACTTTTATCTTTGAAGTTCACTCTCGAAAATAAACTTGAAGACAAATCCTTTTCTTGATCTTCAACGGCAACTTCTCATCTTGAATGTGTTATTAGAATATTTCTCTTGAAAGCTTGCATTTTGAACTTACCTTTTACTAGTCTTGATCCTGAAAGTATATCCCAAATGGTTGGTGCCGATGAATTTTCTTTTGTCAATTTGATTTTAACGTATGAAAGATTTATAATTTTATATTTGCAATGTCACACCCCGATAAAATCGTTTCATGAGTAACAAGTGCGGAAGCTCGGGGGCGTGACGAGAATGATCAATAAGCGTATGATTATCGCAAACATATAATTAGAATACCATAAATAGTTTAAATAACACGGTTACATGTTCGTCGTGTTTACAAAACAATAGATGTTTAGCAAAACAATATGATTAACATTTTAATCACAAATCATAATTTCAAGATTTATCAAAAGGATGGTATCCTATTCATCGTGATGAGCAAGGGTCCCAAAATATGCATGCATAATCTTACATCGCTGCTAATTCCCTGAAAAACATATTTATAAATCGTCAACAAAATTGTTGAGTGAATCCACAGGTTTAAGACTCTATCATTAAACCTTTACTTGTATAAATCAATTGTTTGCAAGCATAAACCTTTGCAACATTATAAGATAAATAACATATTCATTTAAACAAAGCCATGACTGTGATCCCCCATAGACTAGCTAGGTCATACGAGTTAATGTGACAACACCTATGTCTATAACCAATCCACGACTCGCATTACTTGCTTGTGCCTCTCAACAAACTAGATATACGATCCTTATTTCGATACAACGTCGACAGTTAGCGCGACTAACCGATAACAATTATGGCGGGTAGTCACCCCGATAGTACTATCCGTATATCCACATGGCTAGCGTCATCTAGCTAATGGTCATATTGTGTAAGCAAGAGGACTTCAATGCACTACATCATGTTAACTTAGGGTCGCACAAGATTCATTGTCATGTTTTACAAGACAGTTCATATGTTTTTCACCCCAATTTATAAAGCAGTAAAAACAGTAAAAGAGGGGCTGCGAACTCACCTGGTGAGCAAGAGTGCTAGCGTTTCAAAAAGTATCTTTTGCCCAAATAGAAATAGCCTCCTAACGCCCTATACGCATGAGGTCAATTATATAAGTAGACAGCTCTAATGGCCTGTCTATGCTAGTTGTTCACTCAACTAGTAGGAGTATTACTTGCCATTTAAACGTATGTACGACTCGTTGCTGATAGTTTCGTATGCATACTTGTATGTTTCTCGAAAACATAATTACTTTGCTATTACAGTGTACATTTAAGGTTTTTAAACCTAAAATGTATATCGTTAGTGAAAACGCGATTCTTAAATCGATTAAAAATTTTCATTATCATTTGTTCAAAACCGTGACGTTTAAATACATTTATCTATTTGTTCAAGATTGGAAATTGTTGGATTTACAGAGTTTAGTGTTGTTTTCGTTAATGTTGTTAGGCCAAAGTTAGTGTTGTTAACTCACAGTTAGTGTTGTTAGTGTTGTTAAGTCTGTTAGTGGAGTTACCACTGTTAAGTCACAGTTAACACTGTTAGTGCAGTTACCACTGTTAGTGCAGTTAGTGCTGTTAAGTCACAGTTAACACTGTTAGTGCAGTTACCACTGTTAGTGCAGTTACCACTGTTAGTGCAGTTACTACTGTTAGTGCAGTTATCACTGTTAGTGCAGTTAGTGCTGTTAAGTCACAGTTAACACTGTTAGTGCAGTTACCACTGTTAGTGCAGTTACTACTGTTAGTGTAGTTAGTGCTGTTAAGTCACAGTTAACACTGTTAGTGCAGTTACCACTGTTAGTGCAGTTACCACTGTTAGTGCAGTTAGTGCTGTTAAGTCACAGTTAACACTGTTAGTGCTATTTTCATTTTTGAACAGATTTTGCCCCTTTATGACCCTTCTTTGGCTACGGTTTTGACTAGTCAAATGGACTTATTATGTTATGAAATTTTTATCATATATTCCCCTATGTCTTAGGTTTACAGAAAAGTAAGATTCATAATTTTTGAACAAGTATAAGGGGTTCAAAACTATTTATTAGTACGCAAAGGTACAACAGCTATTTTTCTAGATAGTTGTTAAGAAAATCATTTGTTTACTAAGTTAGACTCATCTTCACAAAACGTGCCCATACTACTTTTAAAGCTAAGACAAAATGTAACCTTTAGGAAAAAGATTCATCTCTTTTGGATCTATGGATAAAAAGTTATGGTCTCTCAAAGTAGGACCAAATCTCGTCTCCTAAAGACAGATTAGACACATGTTTTTGTAAAATCAGTTTGGGGTATCAAAACTTGTCCAAATTGCATGAGACCACTTGGGTTGGAAACCTAACTCTTTAAACTTAATTTTAGACTCCAGAAACAATAAATTGGGTTAATTTTTGACCGAGTTATTTACTTCCAAAGTCAGTCAAAGTTTATGTCCAGTAAGTTTCTTTGAGTTTTGTGTTTATTTAGTTCTCTTTTAACGAGTTTTCGTCATTAGTAATACATATTTATGTGTATATTAGTTGATTTTAACATAGGAGTGAACATCTAGCATGTGAGTATTTAAAATGAATGAAATGAATAGATCAAGAAGAGTTTCCTTACAATGCTCTAGGATGAAATGGTAAAAAGAAGAGAACTTGAAATCTTCAACCCAAATCTCTTTTTTTTTTTTTTTTAAATACTTAATGATGATCAAGAGCTTGAAAGGAGGTGAAAAATGAGGTATAAAAGGTGGTGGTTCATGGTGGTTTGTGGTGGTTTGTGGTGGTTGTTCTTGAAGGAGGTGGTGAAAGTGGTGAAATGAGAGGGAAAATGAGAGAGAGAAATGTGCAGAATTTTTGAAATGAAATTGTGAAGTGTGTGTACGTAATGTTTTTTCTTGTTTAATGCCTTTCTTAAATGTGAAGCAAGAGGAGGTGGTGATGGGAGGTGCTTAGTCTTTCAATCAAATCAAGGGAGCAAGTGGCGTTGGATTATAAGCAAGCAAGTAAACATGTGAGTGTGAAATTAAGCAAGTAACCAAGTAGGAGAAAACATATGGTTGAGAAAGGAGCTTGCGAAGTGAGATCACGTAGAAAAGGAATCTGCATTTGAATTAAGTGACATGCTAGCTAGGTTGCTTGGATTTAATTAAAGCTATGTGCTAGCTTGCTTGGTTAAATTAGAGCTATGTGCTAGCTTGCTTGGAATTATTTTGACATGTTTAAGCTTCTAAATGATTAGTTTAAGTGGCATAACAATATAAGTAGTTAACTACTAATTATATTCAATAGTTTTATACCGTTCGGGAAAAAGTTATCACTAACGTTCGTGTTTATCGGAAATCATCCGATTTATATTGTGAAATTCTCAATAATTACTTAAACGAAATGCATCAAGCATTAAAGTAGTGTGAACCAAAACGTGCAACGTGGGCGTGTGCTAGACTTATCTCAGTTTAAAACACGTTTGATTTCATTAAAGGGAACTAGCGTAAGAATGCATGATTTTAAAGTGCACGGAAAGTACCGCTTTTCGAGGGTTGTCACATGCAATCTTGATCTTTCGTTAATACTTTGCTCCCTCTCAATTTAATACTGATCTTCAGGAGCTATCAACTTCTAATTGAACCATTTTCAAATCCTAACTTGCTCCCCCTCAAATCAATAATCTTTTCATCTTCTGAAGCCTTTTCAACTTCTAATTCAAACCTTTTCATATTCTGACTTGTTCCCCCTTAAGCAAATTATCTTTTCCCAAACTTGTAGAAAGATGATATTAATTTCTTCTTTGAAGCTTTATCTTTCATTAATCATATTATCTTCAAAATACAAACTCTTTTCTTCACTTATCTTCAAACACTAACTCTTTTCTTTACTATCTTCAAACACTAATTCTTTTCTCCCCCTTCATGATGATTATGATACATCATGAACATCATGAATATGGTGTAGCACAACGTGTTTGAAGAATAGTAGTATGCACAAACTTTGTTGAATAGTTAATAAGCACCAGATGTTACAACTATGATATTTGCTTAAAATACTATCAAATCAAATATCTCAAGATAATGATGCGGAAAATGATAGTAAACTTCAAGTAAACATCAATTTCGTAACCATTTGGGTAAGACAACTATTTACTTGAGTAAATCAAGAAAAAGTTGTTTGTATTTTTAGAAAACACATTCATGAAAATACTATAACTCCTGGATCACATAGATTACCAGTTTACACATCAATTGAAAACATCAAATGAATCAACTGAGTGACCTACTTTCAATGTTGGCTTTGATGTTAGCATTGGTAGGATTTCCATTCAATCATTGTGGAATACCATTTTAGGTATAACTATGAATGTTCCGGCAATATCACATAGATATGCATAATGTCACTTAGACATGGTGTGTAAAAGTACACTTTGTGTCCTAAAAATAGTTTTATATCTTTTGGCTCTAGACTCGATTTGTGCATTAATTGAAGTTAGGGACTGGAGCAGACTGTCCTCTTGTTTCAATATTAACAATCTCCAAACGAGATGTCAACAGATTATGTGCTAAATCTCCGTGAGAAATTGAAATAAGGACTTCTTAAGAAGTACTTGAGTGGTTAGGAGGGTAATGTGCAATGCATCACTGGGTCCATGATGTCTTCTTCAATACCAGAAATCAACAAATGAAATCCGATAGTAGATGTGGCAACCCGGCGATTTCTTGTTTAGTGAGGGTTTTTCTTTTTCTTTTAACCCTTTCACACACTCCTCACTCAATTTCTCACATTTTTCAACTCCTCCCTCTTTTGCATTTGGCATGATTGAAATTATGCTGATCTGCACTTTAATCTCCACCAATCCTCTCTCTTACACCTAAAATACCCTCGCATCCTAAAATTTTGGAAGATGACTCCTGTGGTAGATCCATCTGGCTCTGGTGGATCAAAGGAGTTATTTTTATTCTATAACACTCAGTGCAGAGATCAGCATATGCCAACAATTGATCATGTATTGATCATTGTATCACAATGTTGTGATATGTGAACTTCGTCGGTTTGATGTTTCAAGAAAATTTCCTCAAGGTGAGAAACACTGATAAACGTTGAAAATCTTCCAAAGTGTTTGATAAAGACTAGTAGTTTTAACACTTGGAAGTTTTGATTTTGTATGAGCTCCCCCTCGAATATAACATACATTTCTCAAAAGAAAGTATAACGGGAGCTCGATCTCAAGCTTGGAGCTCTTTCAATTATAACGGGTTTGAACTGAAATGTTCATAAACCATTTTCATTTGAAGAATGAGTTATGAACTGATTTGTTCATAAGTCATTGAGTCTTTTAAAACCTAGTTATGATTGAGTTGTTCATAAGTCACATTCACTTTAAAAAACGAGTTATGAACTGAGTTGTTCATAAGTAATTGTGAAACTAGACAACAACTTTAGGAACCAATTTAAGAACAGTGCCAATGGGTTTTGAGAATTTAGAAAACCATTTGTAAGTTGTGTCTATTTGGTTTAACGACATTGAATTCCATTTAGAATTGAAACTCGGTGTTTCATTTAGAAATAGGTTTCGTGGAATCAATGGTGAGTGAAATCTTTTGGGAATGGGAGATACAAAATCATTCATTCTTTGCACCGGATAAAAAACATTTTGTGTTGCAAGTGCAAACATTTTCGATCTTGAATAGTTGAATGACTTTGGTTGGGAAGATTGTTCAGAAAATCTTTGTTTTGGTTTCCAGTCTTTGGTTTTCTTTGGAATTTGAGAAACCGATTTACATGAAGCGTTAAAAGCATAAGAATCTGAGTGATGTAGATGCTTTTGAGTAAACGTTCCACGTGATTGTGATTTCTTAGAGTATCCCTTATTTTTTTGCAAAGAATAGTTGGTGAACTGAGAAATCCTTTTTGAAAGTGGTTTGGAAGACTTATCCATGTAAGTCTTCACTGGAACATTCACTTGAGGTTTCAAACTATTCTTGACATTGAAAGCTTTCTTTTGTTCAAACTCTTTTCCTAAGGTCTTCTCAAATTCAAGTTCATGGGTAGATTTTGATAATGATGCTGAATTAGATGAAGATGAAGTACTTTGGAACTGTTCAATAGTTTGTAAGAGAGTTGTTCGTTCTTGATCAAAATTTAGTTATAGAGTGGTTATTTGTTTTTCAAGATCAAAAATTTTATTTTCCAAAATTAAATTTGGAATATAAAGTTTTGTGTTAACCACTTATTCTATAACCTCATCTTGATCAATAACAGGTGTTGAACAACTTGGAAAATAATCCTCAGAAAGAGGAATTTTCCTTGTGCCATAACTCGCATTTAACTCTCTATAATTGAACGAAAATTGTGCATTTTCAGCTTTAGCTCTTTTAAAGTTCTCAATAACTTCTTCTTCATTAGTTGTTTTTACAAAGAACATTTTTAAAATACTTCCCATGTCATCGTAGTTATACAAGGTAGGTACTTTAGAAATAGCTTTTTGTAAATAGCAGGGATTTTCAAAACCTAATCCTTCTCTTGGATTATAGAATTTGATATCCTTAGGTTTATTGAGAAAAATGGTTTGATCACGTTTAAACAATTTGTCTTGAAGTTCTTTGATCTTGCTTTCTAATCTCAATTTTTCAGCAATTGCATGGTCATACCTTTGTTTAACACGATTTTCAACGTCTTTTGATGCTTTACATTGTGATGAACATTCAAGAATTTCCTTTATTAAGGACTTATTTTCTTTTTCAAGTTTCTCGTTAGTAATTATATATTCATCCTTGTGAAACTTAAAAACATCCCTTTCCCGAGTCACATTTTTTAATATATCAAGATTATTTGCAAGCTCCTTTTTCAGGTTATCAACCTTTTTGATTTCTGAGTTTATTTTGTTTTGACACTCAGTTAGACTTTTAGAGTGTACCTCAGAGTATGTTTCCATTTGAGTATGTTTCCATTAGGTTTCTTCCCAATACTTCACTTCCCAATCATGATTAACACTTTCTAACTCTTTACTTCCCAATCCTGATTTAAGTCTCTCATTTTCAGCCTGAAGTGTTTCAATTTGCTCTTGAAGATTCTTAACTTCAGCTGACTTCTCAGTACTCCATTTTTCAACCCTTTACGTTGAGGTAATGTCTTTGAAGTTCATTTTCCAACATCTTAATAAACTCTATTAAATCGAACAATAAATGTCGTGGGGGTTCACGATAAATGTCGTGGTATCTCTCCCTAGCTTTAACAATATATGAAAACATCATAAAATCGTTGCTTGAATGGATCTTTTAAAGATTAAAGATTTTGAAGTGTTTAAACTATTGATAAGTTCGCAAAAGTATATGAATGCGACACTACTGATAAAATCGCAAAGATAAAGTCTCAGCTAAAGTCTCATGAATAAAGTCTCATGAATAAAGTCTCAGCTAAAGTCGCATGAATAAAGTCTCAGCTAAAGTCTCATGAATAAAGTCTCAGCTAAAGTCTCATGAATAAAGTCTCAGCTAAAGTCTCATTAATAAAGTCTCTTACACTAAGAACACCAAATCTGAGATCGATCAAATGATGAATTTGGTAACTGAAATCACTTCCAATTTGATCCTAAACACTTATGAAACAAATTGATCGGTTCAATTTGTCAAATCCACTTCAATTTCACTTCAAATTGAACAACCACAGTAGCTTTTCATAATACCCATTTTGATGAATTTTGATCAAATCTATGCATTTGTGAATGAATTTCCAGAAATTGATGCTCGATTCTTGTTCCTTAATCATTGTACCGATAGATCTTAAGAACACTTAAATACCCATTTTCATGAAATCTTCAAATTTGATGAATTTTGAATTGAATTTTATGAAATTTATGCTCGATACTCGTTCCTTGATCAATAAGCTTCAATTCTATCGGATTACTTTCACTAAAACACAAACAAATCTCTGAATTTGATCTAGAAATCACGAGTTTGACTTTTCTGTTGACTTTCTGATTTTGAATTTCGATTCATTTTTCTTAAATCTTTAATCACTCAAGCTCTGATACCAATTGTTAAATATATTCAAGCAATATTATGATGAATGATTGAGAGAGTTTTACTTGGAATGATTTTCACAAATTGATTTTACAAGGTAAGTGTTACAAATGATTAAGTTTAGACTAAAACACCCATTTGGTGCCTATGGCAAACTCTCCTTTGGGTAGATCAACTAGCTCCCACACTTTGAGCTTTTCGAACTGTGCAAGCTCCTCTTGCATCGTTTCAACCCATGAATTGTCCTTGAGAGCCATTTGCACATTCTTTGTCTCTATTTGTGAAATGAAGCAACTATACAGACATTTATGTATTATCCCAATGTCTTGGATCGATACATAAAGACTGCTGCTTTCAACAATTCCTCTACGTGTCTTAACATTTGAACTAGGATCACCAATTATACTGTCAATTGGATGAGCCTTGTTAACCCGTGTCGAGATAGTAATGTCAACAGGTATATCAGACCCAAGATTCGATCCTATCTCCCCCTCAGCCGTTATATCTTCTTCAAAAATTTATTGTTCAAAACTTGTAGCCTCTGAAGAGTGACGTTGGTCACTTGAACCTGGATCAACTTCTTCTGTCTGCTCGATAACAATTTCTTTACCTTCAACTGTTGTAGTGACTGAACTTGGAATACTGGATGTTGGTGCGAAGCCATTATCCAGTATAGCATATTCTAACCTTGATGTTTCCCCTGAAGTGCCAGTATCACTCAAGAGAGGAACATTAAAGGTCTTGAAGACAGTGTCATAATCAAATAACCAATCAGGACCTGTTTGAACTGCTGGTGTGTAAGAGGTGACTTGTATATTGAATACAATCTCCACTCGACCAGAAGTCTTATTAAAGACCCGTTTGTTTGGTGAACCAATATCATAACCTAGGAAAAATCCTTCGTAAGCCTTTTCACCAAATTTTGGTTGATTCCTTGTTTTGAGTAGTGTACAAGGAACTCCAAAAGGTTCAAACCCGGTTAAATTCAGTTTTCGACGGTGTAAAAGTTCATAACATGTTTTGTTAAGACTTTTACAATTTAAACCCTATTTAACACGTGACCGGCTGTATTCACAGCTTCTCCCCAGAAAACGACAGGAAGCTTTGAATTAGCCAGCATGGTCCTTGCTACTTCAATCATAGTTCTGTTTTTCCGTTATGCGACTCCATTTTGTTGTGGCTCATAGGGTGCACTGAACTGATGTTGAATTCCCTTTGCTTAAGGAATAGACATGCAACACTGCATTCTTGAACTCTAAGACATTGTCGCTCTGAATCTTCTTGATGTTGAACTTGAGTAAAGAATGTCAACAGTGTTTGTGTTGTCTCATCCTTGGTACTCAAGAAAAATACCTATGAGAATCTCGAGTAGTCATCAATAATAACTAGGCAATAATGTTTACCGCCTATACTCCTTGCATTCATTGGACCGAATAAATCCATGTAAAGGAGTTCAAATGTTGTGGCAATTGAGTTCTGAGTTTTTGACTTATGAGGCTTCTTGTGATGTTTCCCTTTTTGACACAGCACACCTTTGTCCTCTAGCCCGAAACTCTGTACTGTGACACCCTACACTAATTCATATCGGTCAATAAAGTTCATTTTCCGAAAGTGCAGATGTGCCATCCTCCTATGCCACAATTGAGATTCCATTTTAGAAGCCTTGGATAGCAGGCATGTTGACGCCGATGAAGATTCAACAACACTCATGTCCATCACTTAAGTGTCATTCCTCCATGGTGCCCTCATGACTATCCAATCTTCTAGGATGACAAACCCCAGTTTCAGGATGAGTGCCTCTCTATCTGTGAAATGAATAGGATGTCCTTTATCACAAATATGAGAAACACTCATGAGATTATGCTTCATCTCCTCAACATAGTTGACTTGCTCTAACGTTATTTTTCCCATTTGTTGCATTTCCTGAAGCCGTGATTTGTCCTCCTTTCGCTCCAGCGAAATTCACATGTCCCCCTTTCTTTTCCACAAAGTCCACCATTATCTGCCTTTCCCCTGTCATATGCATGGAGCAACCGCTATCTACGTACCACCATTTAATAGCTCATCTGGTCAACTCCTGTACGCAAGATATAAACATTAGTTATCAAGGGTGACCTAAGCCACGACGGTCTTGGGTCGACCATTCTCAACAAATGTGAATTCCTTCAAATATGCAACTCTCTTATCTTGAGACTTGGATACTGAGGGATTCGCACGTGTTGGTGAATGGTGGGTCTTTCCCCTAGGCCTTCTCTCAGGAGACTTTTGGAACAGTCTCTGATTAACTGGCCTTGGGTTAGATGTAGCTCTAACCTTAGATGGATATGTATAATGTGAATTATGATAATTCCTATTATTATTACGCTGACTAGAAACATTTCTTTTGGGGGTGTGAAAACGTTGTGGAGTCTTCGATCTGATGGATTTTCCAGTGGAGCTTCCTATGACAGGAGAAGTACTCCTTGTCACGTGTCCCTTTTGATGGCATACGAAGCACGAACGTTTTACCAAAGCTTTCTTAGGAGCCTTGGTATTAGTTTGGTATTCCAAATTAGTTGATGTCAGAGAACCTGTTCTATTTGTTTACCGTTATCATTTTTATCATTTTAAGTTTTAGGATCAAGAAATTCAACTATTTTATTAGACTCCTCTTTTTCTAAGTTTACTTCCATCACACCTATACTCTCAAAAGATACTTTCCTTTTAAGATTTGGTTTAGGTGTTGTGGAAGACTAAGTTAATATTGACTCTTATATTGGTCTCAGCTCTCTCTGACTTAGTCGACATATTACTGGCTACCAAGTCAGAGACTACCAATGAATTCTTAGAGTCAACACTGTTTGACAGCTTAGGTTTAGTTGTTAGATATGTGTAATTATGGGTATACGGTGGAGAGACTTCATTGTATCCCATTTCACGATGATCACCTGGCTGTTTTCCTATAGTTAGCATAGTGTCTAAGGTTTCAACTGAAAATCTTCTTCATTCAATTTTTCTTTTGAGATCTGCAATTCTAACCCTAACATCTGCTAATTCTTTTTCTTTTTCTGAAGTTTTTCTAGTCAAGTCTGATACATGTTCTCAAGCTAAATCAATTATTTAACTTTGCTCATTAACACTGTCTTCTAATTTTTAAATATCTTCAGTATCAAATTGATACTTAACTACTAATTCAGAGTTTCTCTGTTTTAATGCTGCGTTTTCTTCTTTTAAGTGATTTAGCTGAGCTATCATCGAGTTAGATGACTCTATTAATTTCTCAACCTCCCTTGCAAGGTTAGTACATAATACACATGTATTAACTACAGAGTCCAAATTTAATAGTACCTTTTGCTTCTCAGCATCCAGATTGACCATGTATGCGATGAAGTCTTTTGTACTCATCGTATCAGTCGTTTCCAGCCTAAATACCCTGGACTCTGAAGTAGGTACCACACGTTCAATCTTCTGCTCTTCTTCATCCTCTGTATCAGTTTCAACTTGTCCATCCCTCTTATCTCCATCTATTGAGGCCATGAACGCTTGAGGTTCGTCAGCACGAGTATTCCAGTCATATGAACCATCTAGAGATTGAACGACCAAAGCTTTGGAGTTTGAATTATTCCCAGAGTTTTGATCTCTACTAGAGGTTCCTTGATTCATGTTTGCTCCTTCTTTGGTCTCTGACATTCCCTTGCAAAGTGCCCGAAATCCTCACAATTATAACACTTCACCTTGGTCATGTCATACCCGAACTTGCTTCCCACAAACTTCCTACCCATGTGATGTGTCCCAAACAGTCGGTTTTTATCGCGGCATGTCGTCGTCGGTTGTAGACGCCAGACGGTGACCGAATAAAGCGCACCACGTGGGTAGTTTTATTATTTTTATTTGCTAGGTACCTAAGTGTAGTATGGCTAAGGGAAATATAGCTGTAAGTATGACCTTGGGTCGTTCTTCAAACTACAACGGGCATTGGAATTTAGGAAGGTTCGTTATCTTTTGTAATTTAGCTGGGGGGGTTTTTATAATAGTTGGATAGGTGGTTGTTTTGTTTTCTGTCTAACTAAATTACTAAAACATAAAGATAAATGGGAGCGGACATTTATGTAACACCTAAGGATAAGGAAGACGTGGTTCACCAAGATCTGGGATAGCGTATTTCTGGGATGATGTTCATTATAAAGATAATCGGGGACATTCTTAGATAAAAGTCAGATAAACTATCGGTGTAAACACTAGCACCCTACAAATTTAGTCCGGTTTCTAAATTGGTATGTCACTGAGTACTAGGATATCATGAGTCTAATCAGATCAGGCCGTTCGACCTCCAACACTGTCCGATGAGGACTAATGACCCATCTCGGATAGATTTCTTGGGTGCATGAATAAGGTAACGGACTGTTTTATAATATATGACCTTTCTTAACACCTAAGTCTACTTGATTTCATTAGGGCATGTATTAATTGTTTACTATGTATGCTTCCACGAATGTACTACACTCAAGGGTGTTTCCATCGCTATACCATGTACTTAATCGATTTACGGTATTTCTGTTGTTTCATAGAATAACACAGATAACTACCTACCGTAATTTAGACTTAAAGATTCTAATACTAAAGTAGTAGCCACGAGAAAAACTTGAAAGCGTAATCCAAAAATTAAGTCTAGTGCATGATGAGTTTAGCTAAATACACAGCACAACAATTCCCAATTATATATTTTAGAAGATTAATTTCACATCATCCCTAATTACAACTATCTAAGTCATGGCAAACGTACAAGCAACTACTCAGAAAACATGGCAATGAGCATTTCTAATATTAATAAATCACAAACATCAAACAAGAACATTATGACGAATTAATAATAGAAAGGATAAAAATTACCCGTAGTAATGGCAAGCATAATAACAACTTGTATTTCTTCTGAATAATATCCCAAGCATTACAATGCTAGCTCTTACTAATTACTGTTACATATCTAATCTCATACTTAACTCTCCCTAAATTAGCTAATTAAACTAATCTAGGAAGAGAAAGTAGAGAGAGAAACAATTAACTAAATGTGTGTAAGTAGTGTGTGTTTGAGGGTGTAGAGGTGTGTTGAAATGAGGAGGTTAAGGGTGGTATTTATAGGCTAAGGCATGCCCAAAGTACACCTAATCTTCATCATACCCATATGGGGGTGTAGTATAAAAATCCAATCTTGCACTAAAATTCGACACCCCACATTGACACCTTTCAGAGTTTGGGTGTATTCCCAAGACCAAATCAGGAGCACAAATCACCCACAGGAGTTGAATGCACCCATTTGGGAGGGTGTACTACGCCCTAATGGTGGTATATGCCCTCCTAAGACGCCGTATACGCCCTCCAAGGCCGTATACGCCTTTAGGTGTGGTGATGTGCGGCTTCGTGCGATCTTATATCTTCGTTTGGTCGTATCTTCTTCGTTACACGTCCGTTTTGAACGATTCTTTCGCCCACGTTCTCATAATTACCTGAGGAAAATTATGAGACTAATTAAGAATAATTTATCATTTTATAGCATAAGGATAATTTTGAGGCTGGTGAACCGAGCATCGAGTTTGCCTTGTTTTGCCCGTTATTTAGTCGTTTTCATTGATTTTTAACGCATCATCATTATTTCAACCCTTTTTATGAATTTAAGTAATTAATGGTTTAAATCAAGTGTTTTCATAAAATTAGGGTTGAAACATGATTTTTTACGTTACATCACTGTGCGATTCATAAACCTGTGCACCCTCTTAGCAACCATGGCATTTGCCATTGCTGATCCATCTCCTCCAAATCATCAGGGTCAAGTTGGTCATAATCCTCATTAACCATAGTAGGATCCCTGACCTTTCCCTGAATGAAATTTCGTGAGATGCAACAAATGATGCTAGCATTGCCATTTGTTCCTCCGCTGAATTCATACTCATCGACATAGACTTGAACCCCTTTTTAATAACCGATGGTTGGTTCCTCCTTGCTAGAATCTCCAGATGAAGCAATATAGTAGACCTTGCTTCCAGAATTTCTAATAGCATCGTCTGTCTCGGCTTCCCCAGTGAAGAACGTTGTGACCCCATTACATGTTGTTGCAGCAGAATATGACTTTTTCCCGTGATAAACACTTGGATCTTGAACCTGATCAGATCTAGTCTCTTTCTTTTGCATATTTAAGTCGTAGACTTTCAGCTTCCCTACAACTTCATCAAACGTTAAGTTTTGATACTCTCTGTTTTCCTTTATCATCAGAGTGTATATATCTCATTAGGAGGTAACGCCTCTAGAAGTTTGTTATTCTTCACAGTGTCAGTATACTTAAGCCTGATATTGTGTATCTCTGTCATCAAATGATAGTATTGTGTGATAATATCCTCTAATGATTCATTCTTCAAATGCTTAAAAACATAGAACTATTTTGTAAGCAAGTCAGCTCGACTTTCCTAGATCTGCTCATTACCTTCAAACCGCTTTTCGAAAGCTAACTAGAGCTCTCTAGAAAAGTTGTACTTCTTGAAAGTATGCTTTATTTCTTGCGGTAGACACATAGTGAGAGCAGTTAACGCTTTTTTTCTGCTTCATACATTTTCCTGTCTTTCTCCTTCGAATTCGTATGTAGGTGGGTCACAACCGTCGGTGATACAGATCCACATTTTAACATCATTATATTTCGCAAACGATTCAAAACGATCTTGCGTAAACTCGACATTTTGAATATTAAAGTGTACGAACTTGACTGGTAGGTTGGTAGAAGAAAAGTCAAGTAGTCAACTTTGTACGAACTTGACTAAGTTCTAAGAGCAGGTCAACGAACTTGAGGTAAGTTCGAAGAGGTCAAGTTCGTACGAACTTACAAATTGCAAGTTCGTAGGATAATGTACAAGTTCGTACGATACGGCGCAAGTTCGTACGATTAATCTGATAAACCCTAATTCGCAAAACTTCAAATCTAGGCTCTTCTAATCTCGAAAACTAGTGATCTTAAACACCTTAAATGTCAAAGTCTTTCGTATTCTCTTGTTCTTTATCGTTTATACCCCGAACCTTTAACGAATGATTCGTTTATTGCTCTGATACCACTTGTTGGTTCCTGTAATCTGGATCCACGAGGTAACAAGGATAATTGAGTGCGGAGTCCTCAATTAAAGGTAACAATAATAAACAAGTAACACGAATATGTAAAGAATCACTTTTATTGAACGTAAAACTTGATTATATTCAACCTAAGACAACACTAGCTAAGTATTCGAACTTACTTCTACTATGCGTTACACAATACTAAAACAACTGATTAACTTCGAACATGTGCAGTTAATATATATATAACCTAAGTTCGTACGAGCTGGACCCTACGAACTTGACTATTCTAAGGCCCCAAGTTTGTATGATCCTAAGTTGATACCTACTCTAGTTTGTACGAACTTACATACAATATTAAGAAAAGTAAACAATTACAAAGAGTTAACAAAATCGACCTACTACAAACTAGATGTTGTTATCACAAAAGATATACCAACACTAGGTATAACTAAGTGTTGAAGCTAGAAGATCTAAATTCGAGGATGATATTGGGGTTTGCGTGTGAACAGACCGAGAGTGATGATGAAAGTGATGATGAAGATGATATTCCACCGTTGGATGAATCTCGATCTAAAAATACTATGATCTCACTCCGTGTCTTGTTTTGCTATGGATAAATGTGAAAATAAGTTGAATGAAGACGATGATTATCTATTGCAAGATGATGATGATGATTCTGATATGATACCTTATTACTAACTAGAAGGTCCACAAGAAGATGATCTAGTAGGGTTGTCATTAGTGAGCAGACTGCTCAATCCACAACCACCACCACACCCACAATTACAACAACAATTCCAACCACACCTATTACAACTATTTCACCATATGATCTAGCCATCGCTTAGGGGGAGATAAATCCCTTGTTGAAGAGCGCGGCAACTCAGGGGGAGAAGACTGGTTTTAAAGAGGATGAGTGGAGACATGGAACAGAGACAGAGACTATGATCCTAGGGCACCAAATGATGATGACCAAATGATATGATGGTGAGCTGACTAACTCTTCAACTGGAAGACTTGGTACGCTTGAACAGGTTAATGGGGAGTCTAGTAAATCTAACAGAGATAGATACCATTGAACTAACGAGTACAATAGTGATGAGTCTGAGTTAGAGGAAGGAGAAAATTTGATAGACCTAGAGGAATTAAGATCTGAAAAAGATGAAATTCCTGAAGGTGAATTAGAAGCTGAAAAGATTGACCTACAAAAGTTGTCGAGGGTGTATGACATGATCTGATTAAGCTTCATAAAACTACAGAGATAGTTGGAGATATGAAGGTTGAGGATGTCAGAGGGTAGTGAAGATTTTGTTAAAAGTGGATTGTAAGCTGGAAGTCAAAAGAGCTTAACAGAATCAAGATCCAAGACAATTAGAGCTATTGTCAAGGGGAAGTCTATTGGTATATCTTATGTGACAACAACATCTAGTTTGTAATAGGTCATTTTGTTAATCATTGTAATCATTGTAATCATTATCTTTTGTCTTATATGTATGTTCGTACGAACTTAGGTAGTAAGTACGAAATTAGGAGATCATAGGAACTTAGACAAGTTCGTATGGGCTTCGAAGTGAGCCAAGTTCATAGGGCCCAGTCCATACGAACTTAGCTAGTATATATAAATATGTCCGTAGGTTTTGTGGTTATTGATTGTGAGTTCGTGAATTCAGTCATAGGTCTTAGTGCACGTGCGCAAAAAGACAATTGAGAGAGTTCATTGATCCAACACCAAGGGAACCTACATGATTTTGCCAAATGACTTCTCTTATTTATTTGCAATAACGAATACAGAAGTTACAATTAAGCTCTCTAATATCGCCTAAATTAGACATATTTATAGGTACGATATCGGTCCAAATTATATATTAGTTTAGTTAATTTCATGAACTATTGGTACTTAATTAGTTTATAGTTTATTTTAGGTTAATAACTGAGAAGATCGAAGAAAGAATGAAGAAATGACGGGTTAAAACGAAGAAAAGAGAAAGAAAGCGAAAAGCAGCAGAAAACTGCCACTTCCCGCCGGGTACACATTACTCGAACGGGTAAATTATGGTTCAACCAGGAACAAAGTGGACAGAAAATTGGCTTTGATTTATACCCGCCGGGAAATCTCAGTACCCGTCGGGAACTCATGTAATCCCATTTAAGGAGTGAACCGAGTACTGCACATCCAACCGGGCAGGGAATGATCACTACCCGCCGGGTACTTGAGGCTGTTACGGGCTTTTTGCCTTTTATTCCCATGCAAACCCTAATTTTCAGAAACTTTTGATTATTCAATATTTGGTGGCCGATTTCTGGAGCACTTGGAGAGCTTTTGGGGA
Organism: Logfia minima; assembly: GCA_963921325.1. Lineage (NCBI taxonomy): Eukaryota > Viridiplantae > Streptophyta > Magnoliopsida > Asterales > Asteraceae > Logfia > Logfia minima. The sequence goes on from OY992769.1 coordinate 19,984,808, forward strand.
CACCCTAAGCAATTCTTCATACTCTTAATCATCATAGAAGTTAAGGTTTGTATTTTTTTTATTCGAATCTTTATGGCATATGTTTGATTCATCTTTGTAATAGATTATGGATTATTCTTTAATTATGAATGTTTGTTTGATTGAACCCATGAGAATGGGCTAAATCCTTTGTGTTCATCTAGGCTAATAACCCTAGATGTTGGACTTTTAATATTTAGATTATGTTTAGCATATGATATGATGTTTGATTGACGAACCATGTGTATTTAATTTATTTAGCTTATTCAATTGGTGTGATAATAGTGCTAGACTATCTCTTTCAGATAGATCCTAGTTAGCTTATCCATTTTATCAGTTTCTTTGATGGCAAGAAAGTGGGTTGATTTTGTCAAACGATCAACAATCACCTATATAGTGTTAGCTCCAATTGACGTCCAATTGACGTCTTTGGTAGCTTAGTAATGAAATCCATTGTTATTGCCTCACATTTCCACTGTGGCATTTCGGGTTGTTGCAGAAGTCCTGACGGTTTTTGATATTCGGCTTTGACCTTTGAACACATCAGACACTTGCTAACGTAACTGGCTATCTCTCTTTTCATGTTCGGCCACCAATAAAATCCTTTGAGATCTTGGTACATTTTGTTAGCACCTGGATGTATTGTGTAGTTAGACTTATTAGCTTCATCCAATATCAAATTGCGCAATTCCTCAACACATTGTACCGAAATTCGGTTCATGAAGTATAACGCCTCATCCTCCTTGGATTCAAGTTGCTTTTCTGTTCCCCTTAGGGATTCTCCTTTTAGGCGTTCGGTAGTGGGAGCTATTAGTTGTGCCTCACAAATTCGTGTATTGAGGTTTGTGTGAATGGTTATTTCTAACGCACGTACCCTGCGGGGCTTAACTCTCCTTACAACTTAGGGCCTCAACTACCACGTTACCCTTGCCCGGGTGATACTTGATTTCACAGTCGTAGTCGTTTAGTAACTCGACTCAACGTCGTTGCTCATGTTGAGTTCTTTTTGATCAAATATATGTTGAAGACTTTTGTGCTCGATAAAAATCGTACAATTGGTACCATATAGTGTCTTCAGATCTTCAATGCAAACATGACTGCTCCCAATTCTAAGTCATAAGTTGTATAATTTTTCTCGTAAATCTTCAACTGACGAGAAGCATAGGCAATGACTTTGTCGTTTTGCATTAACACACAGCCTAGTCCTCGGTGCGAAGCGGCACTGTAAATGATGAAATTGTCCACCCCTTTGCGTAGAGACAAGATAGCCGAGGTACACAGCTTTTGTTTTAACAGTTGGAAAGCGAATTCTTTTTTCTGGCCCCAATCAAATTTCTTGTCCTTTTGAGTTAACGAAATAAGAGACTGGGCTATTTTGGAAAAGTTCTCAATGAATCGAGGGCAATAGCCAGACAGTCCAAGAAATTGTTGTACTTCAGTTGGGGTTTCCCAGTTTTTGATTACCTCGATTTTGGATGGGTCCACATGGATTCCCTTTTTGTTTATTACGTGACCAAGGAAGTGGACTTCTCGCACCCAAAACTCGCATTTAGAGAATTTTGCATACAATTTCTCCTTCTCCTGCAGTTCGAGGATTAACTTCAGGTGACGTTTGTGATCCTCTTTTGTTTTTGAGTATATGAGGATGTCATCGATGAATACGATGACGAATTTATCGAGGTAGGTTTGCATACTCTTTTCGTGAGGCCCATGAATACAGCTAACACGTTTGTCAATCCGAAAAGCATGACTAGGAACTCGTAATGATCATAGCGAGTGCTAAACGCGGTTTTCGGTACATCTTCCTCTTGAACTTTCAATTGGTTATAATGAGAACGTAGATCGGTCTTTGAGTAGAAGCTGGAACCTTAAAGTTGGTCAAATAGATCGTCGATGCGAGGTAATGGGTATTGGTTCTTGATAGTTACTTTGTTCTACTCCCGATAATCTATGCAAATTTGCATCTATGCATTCTTCTTCTTTACAAACAACACCGGAGCTCCCCAAGGTGAAAAGCTCGGTCCGATGAATCATAAGTCTAGGAGTTCTTGTAGCTGTGTAGACAACTCCTGCATCTTCGATGGTGCAAGACAATATGGCGAGTGCACGATTTGTGCGGCTCCGAGTACTAGATCGATATCTTTAGGAAATACTCCCAAATGATCTCGTACGTCGGTATGTCGTCTATTCGTCACTCCTCGGGTTTCTTTTCTACAACGTGTGCCAAGAAAGCTTGATATCCTTTTCGTAAGTACTTGCGAGCTTTTATGCAAGTAACCATCTTCAGGGCACTCCTTCTCTTCTCTCCTTGTATTATTAGGGTTTCGCTGGACAATAACGGGATTCGTACTATTTTCTCGAAGCATAGAATTTCGGCACGATTATTGGATAGCCAATCCATCTCGATTACGATATCGAAGTTTCCTAGTTCTACAGGAAATAAGTCTATTTCAAAAGGATAACTCTCGAGAATCAGGGTATATCCCGGTACAATTTCTTCCGACACAATCATTTTACCGTCTACTAGCTTTACGGTATACTTAGTGTCAAACTTACGGGATTCTATTTCCAATAGTGGTCTAAATGCGATAGACATAAAGCTTAAATCAGCACTAGAGTCAAATAGCATAGAGGCATAGCGGTTATTTATTAGGAACGTACAAGTGACGGTATTGGGGTCCTAGCGTGTCTCTTGCGCTGTTATCACAAAAGCTCGTCCACGAGCAGGTCGATTATTGCCATTGTTGTTGTTGTTGTTGTTGTTGTTGTTGTTGTTATTGCTGTTGTTGTTGAGTTTAGGGCAATTGTTTCGGAAATGATTGGGGTTTTCGCACTCAAAACACCCAGTCGTCCGTCGTTCATTGTTTCCTTGGGTGGGTGCGTTTGTTCTGCAGACTTGGGTCGGGTGACCCCATTTTTTGTAGTTTCCACATTGAGTGCACCTGCCCTCATGGTTCTACCCACATTTATTACACTTGGGCTTACTTCCTTGTAAACTCTCGACCCTGATGTAGTCACGGTGTAGGCTCTCATGTTTCCCCGCGCCTATCATTCCAGTGACCCTATCGGTCATTTCTCCCCATATCCCATTTCCTCTTCTCTGCCTCAAAGCTTCTCCCTTCAATTTTGTTTGGTCCACTAATACCCGAAATAGTCTTCTTTGTCAGTGAACCCATTCTCACTTCTTCATTCGTCAAGCTCTGCGCTAAACTCACTGCGCCAATCCCCAAACGTATCTTTCAATGCGTTTGTATTCAGGACTGACCATGTGTTGTACTAAACGGGCCAGCTCCTGAAACTTTGTGGTATAGGCGGTGACATTAGAACCAATCATCTTTATATCCCACAATTCGGTCTCAATTTTCTAGAGTTCGTTGCGGGGACATTACTCTTCTAATATCATTGTTTTCATATCGTCCCAAGAGATGGAGTTTGCGGTTTCTCGTCCAAGAGTTTGGACTTGGGCATTCCACCAGGTTAATGCCTCATCAGCTAATGTGCAGGTAGCATACTTCACCGTGTAGTCTGGTGAGCAGTTGGTTATGTCCAGTACGGACTCCATCCTTTCAATCCAGTAGACTATTCATATGGCGCCTTCGTTTTCGTGAAAGGCTTACAGGCCAGGAATGTTTTGTAAGAACACCCTCGTTGGGCATTCTCGGGTTCTCTGGTTGTGTTGGTCCTTTCACCGATTCGATTCCTCCCAACAATGTTTTCCGTAGTCTCGTTGCCGTTGACGCCAATTTCGCGAACGCGACTTGCCTCATACTGAGTGATAGCATCGGCTACTCGTCTGGCGATGAGTTCTACGACTGTTTCTACGTTGGTGCTTCCTGTGCTACTTCGGCGGTTCATGGTATTTCAACGTTTGGGCGGCATGATTTTTTTATAAAACACACGATAAAGATGAATAAGATATATAATCAATGCCAACACAATAGATGCGAAATATAAACAACCATACACTATATCATACATAAACATGCGAAATATAAACATTCATACATAAGTTTTATACAAAACGTGATGGGTTCTTCTAATCCCATCAAATATAAGTTTTCAGTACAATATAGCGTAGGCACAACCCGACATACGTAGTAGGTCTAATGAAAGTAAAGTAAGTACATCCCCATAGCTGTCATTAATCCATTCATCATCAGGCTAACCCCGGCTACGATCTCTACCGTAAGTGCACGTCCCTCTAGTGCCTCTACGCGTACCGGGTTAGCATGGCCTACGTCTTTATCACCAGTCATGTGGCCCTCTATAGTCTCGAGGCGCTCATATTTGGAGATGATATCTCCATCTAGTTGGGAGGTGTCTCTCTGTAGCTCCATAACGAAGGCACGTATCTCAGCAAGGCTTACTTAGGTTCGTGTAAGTATAGAGATGATTTCTATCGGTTTAGAATCGTCTAACACGGATCAGATTGCAAGATTAAGTCCGAATATAATGAAAATAGTAAGTTCGAATGTAAGTTCGAAGGCTCCAGCTAGGTTCGTACGAATGATAGGTTCGAAGGGTTTTGAAAGCATAAGGGGTTTAACCCGGTCAGCCCCTTATATACCCACCATCCTAAGTTCGTACGAACTTAGGCATTCGAACATCTAAGTTCGTACGAACTTAGATATAATTAGCCATTTTTCAAATTTTCAAATTTTCAATTTTTTCAAACTTAAACTCATGTTGCAAAAACTAATATACTTCGACACTTAATAGAGCAGGGTTTGAGCGACGAATCGAACTGAATGTACGTATTTCCCGTAAACGAAAAACCTTTATAAATAAAATAAAATAAAATAAAGTAAAATAAAATAACTTAAAATTTAAAATGCAAATATGAATTTGTTCATATTGCTAAAACGTACATTCTTTTTTAGAGTGTCACTGAGATAAAGATCGGATTAGCCATGATGAGCACAATACACATATAGAAATCTTGATTTATTCCATTGTTATTATTTTTTGTAAATTATAGAACACTACGATTATCGGTATTGTTGTCCACTTAAACATCTGACATGCAGAATTCTCAAGTACATATTTGATTATTGTTTACGACTTACTATGTATCTTACAGTTGATACACCCTTAGAACCTAGAAAGTCGAGAATATCATGTATCAGATATTTTCCATATTGTTATGTCATCTTTAAAGTCAAGTCATTTTGTATTATAAGCAATGCACATAGGTACATGTTTCAGCTATAAGACAAGACTAGGGTTAGAAGCAAACAAATCTAAAGTCAAACCAGAGGTGACAGGTCTATAGTTTCGTACAACAAAGCGACATAGTTTGACTAGAGACCTTGAAAACGATATTCTTGTTTCGCGGTCAAGTTTGTTCCAGATTTAGGATACACTGACTGTGTCTAGGTCAGTATGTTTCAAGATGTAGCAGAAGAAACAGTCAGTGAACCCCCAGATGAATTATTTTAATTATTTGTCCGATAGCAAGCATTCAGGTACAATCTATTTCCTAAGAATTAAGACTTAAGTCGTACATCAACATAAAGATTTCACAAAAAAATCTCATTATTTAGTATAGATACTTAAAGTGAAGCTATAAAATACTTTGCATTTTAGGTACTTTTACTATGTATGTTCTACATCCAAAGGCCACACATTTAAAATGTTCTAGGCATGGGTAATGATTTCATCATTTCTTTGCAGTAGTACAGTGACCCTCAATTTTCCTTATTTTTGCAAAGATAAAATAAAAGAAATATAAGATAAAAGCAGAAATAAACTACAACTAGACAAAGTTCTTGTGGGAAATAATTACTTAAGATTACTTATCCCATTTAGTTGGATTAAAAGCTCAAACCGAGACCTATGAAAAGCCTTGGTATACAGGTCGGCTAGATTGTCATCTGTGGGTACCTTAACTAATCTAATCATATGTTTTTCAGCACAATCACGAATGCAATGATGTCTCATATCAATATGTTTCGTCTTACTATGCTTAACTGGATTATTAGTTATGGACATGGTTGACTGATTATCAATCAAAATAGGGGTGTTAGTAATATTTAAACCATAATCACGTAGCTGTTGTTGTATCCACATAATTTGTGAACAACAACTACCAGCTGCCACATACTCAGCCTCACAGGTTGAGATGGCGGCCGTGGTTTGTTTCTTGCGACCACCTAGTAATTGACAACCACCCATGGTTGATTTCCTGTTCAAGTTACATCCGCCATAATCGGAGTCGGTATAGGCTACAAAGTCAAAATTGCCTTTGGAGTGATACCAAAGACCTAACTTCGGTTTTCCCTTCAGATAACGCAATATTCTCTTTGCCGCCTTCATGTGTGACTCTTTAGGATTTGATTGAAATCGAGCGCACAAGCAAACTACAAACATTATGTCAGGTCTTGAAGCGTTTAAATACATGAGAGAACCGATAATGGCCCGATATTGAGTCAGATCCACATCTTCAGTAGTCTCGGTATCTGGTCCAAGATTATGATTATGTTGAATCGGAGTGCCATAAGACGAACTATCTTTCATGCTGAAACGAGTGAGCATTTCATGCACATATTTCGTCTGATGAATGAAGAATCCGTCCTTCTTTTGATCAACTTGTAATCCTAAGAAGAAGTTTAACTCTCCCATGGCACTCATCTCAAACCATCACTTCATCACCTGTTCGACGTACACTTGTACAAGTAGGAAATCATCCTTCTTCCACATGATGAATAACGTACTATCTATTTGACCTCTCTTGAATCCATTTTCCAAGAGATAGGTAGATAGTGTCTCATACCAAGCTCTGGGTGCTTGATGTAGTCCATACAGAGTCTTATCTAATTTATAGACTCGGTCTGGATAGTCTGGATCATTGAACCCCGGAGCTTGTTGGAAAACACTAGTTCCTGAACTTTACCATATAGGAAGGCACTCTTCTCATCGAGTTGATAGACTTTAATTCTTTTATGTGCAGCGTATGCAAGAAACAATCGAATTGCTTCTAACCTTGCTACCGGTGCGAACACCTCAGTATAATCTATCCCTTCCTGTTGATTAAATCCTTGAACAACTAGTCTTGCTTTATTCCGTGTGACTATCCCTCTATCATCTCGTTTGCACTTAAACACCCATCTAGTGCCTATTGCAAATTCTCCTTTTGGTAGATCGACTAGCTCCCAAATTTTGAGCTTCTTGAATTGTGCAAGCTCCTCTTGCATTGCTTCTAACCAAGAGTTTTCTTTAAGAGCCATTTGGATATTTTTCGGCTCTATTGAGAAATAAAACAGCTGTACAAGCATTTATGCATTATCCCAGTATCTTGGATCGACACATAGAGGCTTGTGCTGTCAGATATTTCTTTACTAGTTTTCACTCTAGAACTTGGATCACCAATTATGTTATCAATTGGATGATACTTGTTCACACGAATCGAAATCGTAGTATCAACCGGTAGGTCAGATCCTAGATTTGATCCAATCTCCCCCTGAGGTGGTACTTCATCCTCAGTAATTTCTTGCACTGAATTTGTAACCTCTGAAGAAGATGGGATGTCATTCAGACTTGGATCACTATCCACAATAGGATCGACACTAATTGCTTTCCCTTTATCAGTTGAGTCTTCAGAACAAGGAACACTAGATCTAGGCGCAAAACCATTGTTCTCACTATCATCCAGTATTACATGTTCTAATCCTAAAGTGTCAATGTCACTTAGGATAGGAAGATTAAACGATTTGAAGACAACATCATAATTAAATAACCACTCTGGTCCAGTTTGTACTACTGGAGTATAAGATGTGACTTGTATGTTGCATACAATCTTAACTCTACCAGATGTTTTATTAAAGACCCTTTTGTTTGGAGACCCGGCTTCATAACCTAGGAAAAATCCTTCGTCAGCCTTTTCACCAAATTTTGGTTGATTTTTGGTCTTTAATAAAGTATAATGAACACCAAACGGTTCAAGACCAGTAAGGTTTGGTTTTCAACCGTTTAGAAGTTCATAACATGTTCTGTTATGTCTTTTGACGGTTAAAACTCTGTTAAGTACATGACAAGCTGTATTCACTACTTCTTTCCAGAAAATGACAGGAAGCTTTGAATCAGCCAACATTGTCCTTGCTGCTTCAATTAAGGTTCTATTCTTTCTCTCAGCGACTCCATTTTGCTAAGGCTCATAGGGTGCAGTAAACTGATGTTGAATTCCTTTGCTTAAGCAAAAGAAATTCATCACCGAGTTTTTGAACTCTAGGCCATTGTCACTTCTAATTTTCTTGACTCCTCGACACAATTGATGTTCAATCTGGGTAAAGAATGTCATCAGCATTTCAACTATCTCATCCTTTGTTCCCAAAAAGAATACCCATGAAAAACGCGAGAAATCATCAGTAACAACTAAGCAGTAATGTTTACCTCCTATACTCCTTGCATTCACAGGACCGAACAAATCCATGTGAAGAAGATCAAAAGTTGAGGCAATGGAATTTTGAGTTTTCAACTTATGAGGATTCTTGTGTTGTTTTCCTTTTAGACAAGGTAGACACTGTTCCTCTAACCCAAATTTCAGCAATGGAACACCTTGCACTAGTCCATTTTTTACTATAAAGTTCATCTTTCTGAAGTGCAAGTGAGCCATTTTCCTATGCCATAGCTGTGAATCAGTGTCAGAGGCTTTGGATATTAGACATGTCGACTCCTGAGAAGATTCAGCAACAGTCATGTCCATCACATAAGTGTCATTCTTCCTAGGTGCCCTCATGACAATCCATTCCTCTAGTATGACAAATCCTGGTTTCAGTATTAATGTCTCTCTATCTGTGAAATGGACGAGATGTCATGTATCACAAATCTGAGATACAATCATGAGATTATACTTCAGCTCCTCAACATAGTTGACTTGCTCTAACATTATTTTCCCATTTGTGACATTACCTACTCCCGTGATATGTCCACCTGTTGCTCCAGCAAAGTTAACATATCCTCCTTTCTTGTGCACGAAATCCACAAGATTTTGCCTTTCCCCCGTCATGTGCCTTGAGCAACCGCTATCAACATACCATTAGTTAACATATCGATTTTAGTATTAACATTTTCATTTTCAGATTGGGGTGAAACAAATTTAGTAGTTTTATTTAATGTCTCCTTGACACTTTTTTTTTCCATCACATCCTCTTTTACAAAATTTATCTTTATTTCTGAAATGGGTGTCTTGGAAGTGTCAGCCAAGATTGATTCAGGTTCAGTTACGGTCTCAGCTTTCGCAGGTCTAACAAATTGCATTAGCCCAGGAAACAGAATCATCTATATTTGACATCTCAACATCATCAGAAATAAATGTGTAATTGTGATTAAAGGGAGGAGCGCTTTCTGTGTAACCCATCCCTCTGTGATGACCAGGTTGTTTCTGAACACTAAGCATGTTATCTAAGGTTTCGATAGAAAATTTCCTTAATTCTAGTTTTCTATTAAGGTCTGATATCCTAACCTTAGCATCAAACAACTTCTTTTCTTTATCTGCAGATAGTTTGGTTAATTCTAAGATATGTTTGTGAGCTAAGTCATTCATTATACTTTGCTCATTTACCCTATCTTTTAAAAATTTCATGTCTGCTTTCTCAGATTTTGATTTGTTTAATAGTTATTGAATTTCTGAGTTTCAAAATAGTGTTCTCTTCTTTTAAAGATTTGAGCTGAGATGTTATCATATCAGATGATTCTACCAACTTCTCAGCTTCTTCTTGAAAGTTAGTACAAAGGACACATGCTTTAACTACCAGATCTAGATTAAGTAGTACCTTTTGCTTTTCAGCGTCCAGATTTGCGATGTACGCAATGAAGTCTTATGAGCTCATGTCCTTAGTTGACCTCAGTGACTTGATTCTTGTCTTAGCAGCTGACATCTCAATCTCCATTTAAGTAGCTATTTTCTTTTCTGAATCAGATCCCGCATTACTTTCCTCCTTATATTCATTAATGGAAGCCATGAATGCCTGTGGCTCTTCAGACTTAGAACCCTAGTCATATGCTCCTTCTTGAGACTGAACCACCAAAGCTCTTGAAGTATGATTACTTCTTGAGCTCTGTTTGTTACCAGAGGAACCTTGACTAAAACATCTCTAATCGTTATGACTAGGAGTTTTCTCTCTCTTAGGTCTTTGACATTCCCTAGCAAAATGCCCAAAACCATCACAGTTATAGCATTTCACTTTGGACTTGTCAAAACCTAGTTTGCTGCTCATAAACTTTTCCTAGTCCTATTCATGAATCGTTGAGCTCTTCTTGCAATCATGGCCATTTGCCACTGCAAGTCAATCTCCTCTAAATCATCTTGGTCCAATTGATCATAACCCTCGTTTATTAATTCGGGATCCGTAATCTTACCCTTGATGAAGTTTTCTCAAGAAGCTATGAATGAGGCAAGCAGAGCTACTTCCTCCTCAGCGGATTTCATACTCATGAGCATTGATTTAAGACCACCAGATGTCCTAGTTTTAGGTTTTCTATCAATCCCTGAATCTTCAGATGAGGCAATGTAACAGACGTTGCTACTAGAATTTCTGATAGCCGAGTCTGTATAACACCCCTCATTCTATATAAGAATATAATATTAATAAACTCGGAAGCATGAATTTAAAATACATTACCTTAGAATATATTAAACATTATACATAAACAGTTAACATTTTTTCCATATTTACACAATATCTAAATTGTTTAAAACTACAAAAGACGGGGTATTATAAAATTCACAAAACAAGGTTTATTACAAAAACCATATCAGAGTCCTAAAGCGCAGTCAAACATTCCCTGATCAACCATTCACCTCCTGCACCCACAATCAATCAAAACATATCCTGCAGGAAGTAAAATGAGGGGTTAGCACGAAGCTAAGTGAATAGATTCATCACACTCCATTCAACTTAGCATAACTAGCTGTTTGCACCAAATAATCGTAAACACACATAATTCAATGAGGATCGGTGGCTCTTGGGATATCATAATACCCGAGGATTCCCCAAGAACACTTACCGTCAATCCGTATGGCCAATACAGAATAGACCGATAACTACTGGTTATTAAACTCATACACAGGTCTCAAACACAACAAATGAATCAAAACCTGTGTAAATCACATAATAACCAGAAGTCCAACTACACGTTGACCTCAATAACATGAATACACATTGGTTCACATATCACGTAGATCAATAATCAATAATCAAGACTAAACAGTCTAACACACATATACCTTTACTTGTTGTAACCAAATAGTTACAACTAAATCAAATGATGAGTTATGAATCCACTCACCGATACCTTTGATGTCTCCACACTCAGGATTCTTATATCACTGAGTCTTACGTTGATTTCTTTTTCTTTCTTTTGAAAATGAAAGGATGGATAAATTTGATGAAGATTAGGATATAGATGATGATGGTTATGATGCTATGAATTCGAATTTACAGAAACACAAGCATGAATCAAATTTGGCTAAGGTTTCTTTTTCAATTTGCAAGTTTATCAAATGAAAACTAATAGAAGACATGAGAACATATATGTTGGTTTACAAGGTCGGTTTGCAACTGACTCAACAATTAAAGGGTATAATTTTATACCTGTCCTAAATCTTTTGTCTGGAACTTAAATACCATTTGCGAGAAATATTATTTTATTTTACCGTCATCTATAATAATTTAAAACGACCAACATTTCACTAGTCACAATAAGTCAAAGGACTTATTTATCTACGTTTTTCACAATGAAACACATAATATTAAATAATTTCTAAAACAATTAGATAATCGATTAAAATAATAGAAATTACCAGACCGCAGGAGAGGATGTTACAAATCTCCCCTCCTTAAGGAGATTTCGTCCCCGAAATCTCAACACTATCAAACAATCTAGGATATCTGGTTTTCATTGTTTCTTCGGTCTCCCAAGTCAAATTTGAACCTAAACTATGCCTCCATTTCACTAACACCATAGGTATCTGTTTCTTTCTAAGTTTAGTAACTTTTCTATCGAGAATTTCAATAGGTTCTTCAACTAATTTCTGGTTCTGGTCGACTTTTAAATCTGGTAAAGGAAGAATCTGAGATTGATCCTCGACATTACACTTTCTCAAATAACAGATATTAAACGTGTCATGAATACCAACAAGCTCAGGAGGGAGATCCAGTGAGACTGATTGATCATTAACCACTTGACGAATTTTGAAAGGGCCAATGTATCTGGGTGCTAACTTTCCTCGCTTTCCAAATCTAATCACGCCCTTCCAAGGTGAAACTTTTAAATAAACCAACTCACCCTCGGAGAATGTAACTGGGCGCCTACGCGGATCTGCATACTGTTTCTGTCTGTCACGTGCAGCTTTTAACTTTTCTCGTGCGATAGCCACTTTGTCAGCTGTGATTTGTACAATGTCTGGGCCAGCAAATTGCTTTTCTCCAGTTTCTAACCAACACGTGGGCGTTCTACAACGACGTCCATACAGCATCTCATAAGGAGGCATACCAATACTGGAGTGATAGGAATTATTATAGGCAAATTCCACCAATGGTAGATGAGAATCCCATGAACCGCCATATTCCAGAATACAAGCTCTCAACATATCCTCAAGTGTTTGAATCGTACGTTCTGATTGACCTCAGTCTGAGGATGATAAGTTATACTGAGATTTACACGTGTACCCAATTCTTGTTGTAAACTTTGCCAGAAACGAGAAATAAAATGAGAATCCCTATCTGACACAATCGATAATGGAATACCATGTCGGGAAATAATCTCATTAATATACAACTGAGCAAGTTTAGTCAAAGATGTTGTTTCACTTGTAGCAATAAAATGAGCACTTTTGGTCAATCTGTCAACGATAACCCAAATCATGTCGTTACCTCGAGATGTACGTGGGAGTTTAGTTACAAAATCCATAGTGATATGTTCCCACTTCCACTCAGGAATTTCTAACTGTTTTAATGATCCATAAGGCTTTTGATGTTCAGCTTTAACTTGAGCACATATATGACAATTTCCAACAAACCTTGCAATATCAATTTTCATTGTAGGCCACTAGTACAAAGGTTTCAAGTCATTATACATCCGCGTACAACCAGGGTGGACAGACAATCGAGACTTGTGAGTTTCAGTTAAAAGCATATCTCGAATACCACCAATCAGAGGAATCCACACTCGAGACTGAAAAGTCTTCAATCCTCTAGAATCATCAACTAATAACTCTTTTCTTTTCAACATGATTTCTGATTTTAAATTAGGATCCAATAAAGCTTCCATTTGTGCATCTCTAATTTTATCCACTAAGTCAGAAGAAACATCGACTCGTAGAAAATAAACTTGGTCAGAGATACCTTTTCTGCTCAAAGCGTCTGCAACTACATTTGCTTTTCCTGGATGGTAACGTATTTCACAATCATAGTCTTTGATCAATTCTAACCATCGTCTTTGACGCATATTCAGTTCTTTCTGTGAAAACACATACTTAAGACTTTTATGATCAGTACATACAATGCATTTAGTACCATATAGATAGTGTCTCCAGATTTTCAAAGCAAACACAACAACTGCCAACTCTAAATCATGTGTTGGATAATTCTTTTCATGTGGTTTTAATTGTCGAGAAGCATAAGCAATGACTTTATCTCTTTGCATAAGAACACAACCCAAACCCGAGTAAGATGCATCACAATATACAATAAAATCTTCAGACCCACTCGGTAATGCTAACACTGGGGCTTGACACAACAATTGTCTCAGAGTCTGAAAGGCATGCTCTTGTTGATCATTCCACTCAAACTTTTCATTCTTACGGGTTAATTTAGTCAACGGACCGGCTATTTTAGAAAAATCTTTAATGAACTTTCGGTAATATCCCGCTAAACCCAGAAAACTTTTAATTTCAGAAGCATTCTTTGAAACTTTCCAATTCATTACGGCTTCTACCTTAGAAGGATCAACTTTAACCCCATCATTGCAAATAATATGACCCAAAAACTGTACTTCTCGAATCCAGAACTCGCATTTAGAAAATTTGGCATATAATTGCTCTATTTTCAATGTTTCTAACACTATTCTCAAATGCATTTCATGTTCTAATTCAGATTTAGAATATACCAGAATATCGTCGATAAACACAATAACAAATTTATCGAGAAAAGGCCGACAAACACGGTTCATCAAATCCATAAAAACCGCTGGAGCATTAGTCAAACCAAAAGGCATAACCAGGAATTCAAAATGACCATACCTGGTGCGAAAAGCAGTTTTAGGAATATCCTGTTCACGAACACGAACTTGATGGTAACCTGATCTCAAATCAATTTTAGAATAAAACGAAGATCCTTGCAACTGATCAAACAAATCGTCTATCCGAGGCAGAGGATATTTATTCTTTACTGTTCTTTTGTTTAACTCCCGATAATCAATACACATTCTAAAAGACCCATCTTTCTTTTTAACAAACAAAACCGGTGCACCCCAAGGAGAAGAACTAGGTCTAATAAACCCTCTGTCCAATAACTCCTGTATCTGATTCATCATTTCACGTATTTCAGAAGGAGCTAATCTATAGGGAGCTTTAGCAACAGGCGAGGAGCCGGGAACAAGATCAATCTGATATTCAACTTCTCTAACCGGTGGTAAACCAGGTAATTCATCAGGAAACACTTCCGGATATTCAGACACAACCGGAACATCGGAAATGGATTTCTTTTCTAATTTGGCATCAATAACATAAGCTAGATAAGACTCACAGCCTTTAATCAACGACTTTCTAGCCTTCATCATGGAAATCAGAGGAATACACCCACTATCCCGTTCTCCTCGAGCCACAACGTATGACTCTTCAGAGATTGGGATTCTAATCAGCTTATGGTGGCAATCTATACTTGCTTTAAACTGACTTAACCAATCCATGCCAATAATCACATCAAAACTTGGAATTGGCATTAATAGAAACGAAATTGGAAAAGTCTGGCCGTCTATCATAATATTAAATCCAGTCACCGAGGTGGTAACAGGAACTAACTTGCCACTAAAAATCTCTACTTCTAAGGGCTTAGTTATCACAGTAGGGATCAATTTCAACTTATCACAGAAACACACAGATATAAAAGAACAATTTGCTCCAGAATCAAATAAAACACGAGCTGGTACAGAGTTTATAAGAAAAGTACCAGTAATCACATCATCTGTGTGGACAGCCTCATCGACTGTCATCTGAAAGGCCCTACTCGTCGCTGGCGGAGGATTCTTCCGTTTTTGACCGGAAGATGACGAACTCCCGACCGAAACCGAACCTTGTTTCCTTTGTGGATCCCAATCTTGAATCTTTTAATCAAATCGCATGGAGGAGACAATCACAAGAATATAAAGTTTAGACAATGAAGAACAAAAGGAATAAAACTTTATATTTCTATACTTAAGATATTCTCTCAAAGATGTAGCAGCCAAAATACAGAGAATAAAGAGTGTGTCAAAAAGTCTTACCCTAAATATCTCTAACTTTGATATTTATACTAAATAAACTGGCGGTTTTGCGACACAAGCCTTGTGTCGCAAAGATCACTATTGCGACACAAACACTGTGTCGCAACTATAACTCATGCGACACAAGCCTTGTGTCGCAGAATACAGAAAATGTAATTTTCACTAAGTCTATTACATTTACAAACACAGTACAGACTTGACCAACTGACAGACACTCTAAGATGCATCAACAAACTCCCCCGTGTCTTCAGCTTGGTCTTTAAGATCTTCGTTCAAACCCAGCCTGCTGGAAATACACCCCCAGCGTGTATTCCATGTGTCACACACACATTGACAATCCTCTGAAATTGAAGTGCGATCTTCTTGTTCATCACTTTCTTCTCATTGAAGCGAATCGGATTGTCAAATAGCTTTCTCAGAGAAATTTATTAAGCTCATCGGATCAAAAACTCTGAATTGAGTTTTCTTCAAGTTATAAAGTGAGCTCATCTCTGGTTGCTCTGTTTCAGGCACAAATATCAAAACTGCTTCACCAGTATGAGCATCCAGTTCCCAGTAATGAAATCTTTTTAGAAAGTCCAAGGGAACTGTCTCTAGAGGTATCTTCTTCAAGCACTCAGCCGGAGGATAACGCATTTTAATCAATGGTTGTTTGGTGACAGGATCTAACCGTTTCTTGTAAATAATTCTAGTTCCCAATGTCGGTTTGATGAAGCTGTACCGTTTAGTGCGAATTTCTCGTTGAAGCGTAGACTGAATGAAGTTGGCACGATCGTCTCTCGAAGGATTAATCAAAGCAAGCTGAGCGAGACGATTGATTTCTCCTTTTGGCAAGGTGCTCAGCTTTGAGAATGATCTTTTGAAATATTGGATACCATCAAGCCTTTTGATCATAAACAATCCATTTGAGATCTTCCAACTCTTTATCAGTCTACGCTTCAACGAGAAATTCGCACAAAACGGTACAGCTTCATCAAACCGACATTGGGAACTAGAATTATAAACAATCCATTTGAGATCTTCCAACTCTTTATCAGTCCAGTATACAATCTAGTGACCTTGTATGATTTGAAGGTGACCGGCACTTGTTTTCTATCTTTTCCGTGCGGCCACCATCTAGCAAGTCTTTCAGCCTTCGTCTCAATCGGTTCATCATCAGGAATAGGAGTCTCCGATGTTCCTTCATCTTGAGTCTCAGAAGTATTTTCAGTTTCGTCTTCAGAAGAATCTGACTCAATAATTGGAGCATCATCATAGAACTCATCATCATTAAGTTCTTCCTCCTCAACTTCAAAATCAACATCTTCTTCAAAATTTTCACTCTCATTATCAGAATTGACTTCGTTTATCATGCGTTGAATAAACGAGAGGTCTACACAAGAATAGTCTACAACCAATGGTCTTGGTTGGCCTGGAATCCGGTGCACAGGAAAATACTCTAAAGTGGGCATTTCATTAGATTGTTCAATATGTACATCTTCAGTTACAGACTCAGACCCCGGTCCTATTAGTTCTATAGTTAGACCAGAGGGAATAGACTCCCCCGGACCAATAGACCGGGTCTCAAACTCCCTAAACTTATCCTCTAAGGTCGTAATTCTAGAAGTTTGAGCCTCGATAAGTGCAGCTTGAGACTGAATGATAATAGCCTGGTCGTTCATAGTCTTCTGCATTTCCTCCATCCGTTCCAAAAGTTGCTTTATAATATCCGGATGAGGGTGCACTGGAGTCTGAATTTCTGAAGGCCCTGCAGACGAAGAGGTGCGAGGTCGACTGGATGTTGGTATGTCGTCAGAGACAATGTAAGTGACATCCTCACGTGGCCTTTTGCCCGTCGACCTGGGAGGAGAGGGGCATATGTCATCAATATCCCTCATGAGATCTTCAAATTGAGGATCGGGATTGATAGCTTGTTGTTGTTGTTGTTGTTGGTGATGCTGTTGTTGTTGTTGTTGATGATGTTGAACCGGTGCCTGTGGCGGAGGTGACAGTGGCCTAGGAATAGGAGCCGGATCGGCGAATTCATCACCCTCCGGAGGCACATAGGCCTCATCTACAATATGGCCAAAAAGTGGCACGTCAGGCGGGACCGGTGCACCCTTAGCGTATTGACCGGAAACCACGAAAATTCGAGTATTCATCGGTGTCGGGCGAAATTGGTGCTATGGGGCCACCGGTAAACCTGGGAGCAAGTGGTTGATGAGTAGTTGAACGAAACGTGGGTACAAAGCCCACTGACCCTCGCCTGCCTGAGCGTGGTCCACCATTGCTCGAAAAATGTAGCCCGAAAAGTTATAAGGCTTGTTATAAACGAGAGCCAACATTGCGAACGCAGTTGAATGGCTAATGCCATCGAAACCGGCTTTGCGTGCTGAAAGGCACACTATCATGATATGCATCAAATACCGCCAGACTTTGGTAAGAAAAGCCTTGCGATATTGATCTCTGGGTATAGTAGGATAGCCTAGACGGATCATGCCTCCAGAGATAAAGGCATTCGAGAAAGTAACCAGCATTTCTGAATCATCCGGAAACTCAAAGAAATCCCTGATAGTCTGTTCAGATACGATGATCTCACGATCGTGAACTCTTGATATAAGTCTTGTATACGGGAGATCTGAGTTAATCGTCGCGTTGAGCCAAAAGTCCGTGACATGATCACGGTAAATAGCAGTGGTGGCCGTGATTGCTTTGTATATCCTGGAGCGGCGAAGGAAGGCAATCATCGGTCGATATGGCGCGGCCGATTCCTTGTCATCGTCTAAAAATGCGGTGACATTGTGACGTGGTTCCCAAAATAGAGCATTCACATTTATATCTGCCATATCTGTAAGAACACGAGAAACTTGGAAGCCGTTAGTTTCAACAAATAACATTGACATTTTTGAATTAAAAAATGTCTTGCGACACAAGCCTTGTGTCGCAGGAAGAGGAGCGACATAACGCGTTATGTCGCAGTTTTGGAATTAAATCAATTTAATGATTAATCAGCGACATAAGGGTTGTGTCGCGCAATTAGTATGGCGACATAGCCGTTGTGTCGCATAGAATCTAGCGTCATAAGGAGGCGACACAATAATTGTGTCGCATACATGAGCAGCGTCATAGACAGCGACACAAGAATTGTGTCGCAGCAATGAGCAGCGTCATAAGACAGCGGACTGCGACACAACGCTTGTGTCGCAAAGATGAACACAATGAAACCCAGATTTTGCTGTTGAACAAAAATTAGGGTTTTTGAGTTTTAATCGAGTCCGAAGGTGTACCAATATAGCATGAACATAAATCAACAATTATTACGCATATTATAACACATTAAGGCAGTCAATTGTTGTAAATACCTAAAACCTAAATAACCGAAACTTTAAAATCAAATGCTCGATTGAATACGCAATTAAAGTTGTTAAAATTGGTACCTGTGGATGCGTTTAAGTGAGTAGAACACGATACGAGCGAAGAAAGCAGCATAAACCCACAGAAAATCACGAAATAATCGAAAAACGAATCGGGTTTGTTGTGTCGCAAGTTTATCTTGTGTCGCTGGTTTTGAATTATTGTGTCGCTGATAATTAGATACTAATTACAGCGACACGAGGGTTTTTATACCCTTGACACAAGGCAGCGACACAAGCGTTGTGTCGCTGAGTGGGCAGCACAATAGGCGACATAATTGTGCGACACAATGGTTGTGTCGCGGGGTCACAATGTATGCGACACAATGCTTGTGTCGCATGGTTGGCAACACGAATATGCGACACAAGGCTTGTGTCGCATAAGTCAATCAAGGGTTCATGTTTTAAGATTGTTGTATTTGTGACACTTAGAGAACAAAGTAAATGAACCAAATATCAGAATAATAAATAAAAACAGAAATGAGCAGTTTGAGATGTGTCATTGTAGGAATCATATTAGAAAGACAAATTCGCAAGACAATATCAAATATTAATTCGATTATCAGTATAGTCGTCCAAATTTAAATTTATCAAGCAAAGTTAACAAGCCAGAGAAGCAATCTGTAACAAGACGATTATCGGTATTGTTTGTCCATTTAAACATGTAACACACTCAACTTCAAGCTTAGCAGTTATTATGAGAGTGAATAGATCTCCGTGACTCCCACATAGATATACTCTTAGTATCAAGACATGCCCAGAACTTCGATTAGTTAGAGAAAGTATTTGAATTCAACATTTTTAAGAATCAAGCCAGCGGTGACAGGTCTGTACAGACGTACAACAAAGCGACATAAACTTGATTCAGGTGTAAGCAAAACCAGACTTGGTCAAACCATTTGGCGACCTTGTAAGTAATCTTTGATTTTATAAGATTGGAAAGTACTTTGACTCTTGTTTGCTTAGTTTTTGAAAGTATACTCACTGAGACCAGGTCTGTACGGATGTACAACAAAGGAAGCAGACAGCATAAATCCCCAAATGTTGTCATATACAGACTTAAGTTAATTGAAGCATGGAAAGCTAATACATAAGAATTAAGACACATTGTCATACATCATATGATGGTTATCACAAAAGATTAAACACAAATTAAAGTATTTCTTAGTTGCTCAAAGAAGAGTATGAACATGTCTACCAATACATCATGCAAGTAATTAGATGTTTATAAGAGCAAGTATAACATATACAAGATAAACCTACTGATATATCAAGGATAAAACTTAAGATTGTCGTTTGAGGAGTGTCTCCTAATGTACTATCATATCCCTAGTTGTTTACAGACACAACTAAACGTCTTTTAACAAATGTTGCAACATTGCTTTTCTTAAATGTTAAAGAACATAAAGAATGGCTATTGCATTTTTTTTTTTTTTTTTAATAATAATAAGAACATAACAGACTAAGGTCACAAATATTACTTTTGAATGGGAAAGAAACGTAACCCTATCATGTTGACTAGCTCATCGAAACGAGCACGGGAAAAGGCTTTGGTGAACAGGTCGGCATTCTGCTTAAGGGTATCTATTTGGACCAGATCAATTAGGTGTTTTTCATAGCAATCACGAATGAAATGAAACCTAATTTCTATGTGTTTGGTCTTAGAATGTTGGACAGGATTACAAGTAATACATATAGCAGCAGTATTATCTATATGAATAGGAGTCATAGTTAAGAGTAAACCGTAATCGCGCAACTGGTGTTGTATCCAAAGAACCTGGGAACAGCAACTAGCACCAGCAATGTATTCAACATCTGCGGTTGAGGTAGAAACAGTTGTTTGCTTTTTGCACTGCCATGATACGAGCCGAGGTCCAAGAAACTGACATCCACCAGAAGTGGACTTCTTATCCATATTGCATCCCCCATAATCCGAGTCCGAGTAAGCAGTAAGCGCGAAGGTTTTCTCATTAGAATACCAAGAGTTGGTCTACATTTGAGATAACCGAAGATTCGCGTAATTGCCTTCATGTGAGACACCTTCGGTTTAGCCTGATACCTGGAACAGAGAGAGACTGCAAAGACAATGTCCGGACGCGATGCAGTAAGATACATCAGAGAACCAATCATAGATCGGTAATCCTTTTCTGGACAGTCCTCTTCATCTTCCGCTGGACCAAGGTGATGATTCAGCTCTAAAGGCGTCCCATAGGATTTACAGTCAGTCAAGTTATACCGCGTAAGCATATCATTGACGTACTTGGACTGATGAATGTAAATCCCTTTAGCAGACTGTTCAACTTGTACGCCCAAGAAAAAATTTAGCTCCCCCATTGCACTCATTTCAAATTCTGACTTCATGATCCGCTCGAAGTCGCGACACAGTGCATCCTTGGTGGAACCAAAGATGATGTCATCCACATAAACCTGTACTAATAACAAGTCCTCCCCTGCATGCTTGATGAAGAGAGTACTGTCAATCGTTCCTCGTACAAAACCATTCTTCAGAAGATGAGTCGCAAGCCGCTCATACCAAGCTCTAGGAGCTTGATGAAGACCATACAATGCCTTGTCCAGCTTGCAGACGTAGTTAGGATGAACAGAGTCTTCAAAACCAGGCGGATGCTTGACATAGACCTCTTCAACCACTTGACCATACAGAAATGCACTCTTAACGTCAAGCTGGTAAACCCGAAATCCTTTGAATGAAGCGTACGCCAGGAAAATGCGGATGGATTCCAAACGAGCAACCGGGGCAAATACTTCATCGTAGTCCAAACCTTCAATTTGAGTGAAGCCCTGGACCACTAGACGTGCTTTGTTGCGAATTACCACGCCCCGATCATCCTTCTTCACACGATATACCTAACGAGTGCCAATAGGATGAACACCCTTGGGTAAAGGCACCAAAGTCCATACTTGTAGCTTGTTTAATTGTTGTAGCTCTTCCTGCATAGCCTCAACCCCGTATGGATCCTTTAACGCATCAGCTATCTTTTTCGGTTCTACTTGTGAGAGAAAGCATTCTTCAGTTTCCGAAGCAAGACAAACAGGATCAGTGACGGTAACAGGAGACGGTGTCAAAACAGATTGTTCAGCAGCAGCAATCTGTCTTCTCGTTAAAACACCTTTGTTTAAATCATCAAGAATGGCATCAACTGGATGTGACACATTGATCCGAGAACTCGGAATTGCAGCCGGAACGATGATAGAATCAAGGTTTGTAGAGTCAGCTTCAAGTTCGAGTTGAAGAGCAGGTAAATCTTCAAGGTCAGGTGCAGGTGATTGAACAGAATCCTCAAACATTTGTTCCTCATCATTTGTAGGATCAGGAACATTCTCATTAACGAGTGGAGGTGGAGTCTCACAAGTAGCAGCAGGAGCAGTTGCTGGTGTTCCTGTAGGTGGTGGAGGAACAGAGATGGGTGGTGTTTCAGAAGCGATGTCCAGCCCATGAAGTAGTGTCACTATATCCTGTTCTTCATTTTCCTCAGGAATATTGAAAGAATCAAACAGTGTTTGATAGTCAAACAAATATTCGGGTCCCTTCCCCTGAGGGTTGTCAGTGTAATGGAAAAAGGTGACTTCAAAATGTTCTTCCACACGCTTGGTCACTAAGTTATACACACGTTTGTTGGGTGAGTTATTAGAGAATCCTAGAAAAACACCTTCACAGGATTTCTCACCAAACTTAGCAATTCGTTCCTTGGTTTGCATAATAGTGCATAGACAGCCAAATGGTTCAAGAAACTGTGGATTAGGCTTTCTGTTGTTGAACAATTCATAGGATGTCTTGTTCTTCTTCTTAACCATTAACACCCGATTCAGAACATAGCAGGCCATATTCACAGCTTCGGCCCAAAATGTGATTGGAAGCTTAGAGTCAGATAGCATTGTACGTGCAGCCTCAATCAAAGTCCTATTCTTACGTTCTGCAACCCCATTTTGCTGTGGAGTCCTTGCGGCACTGAATTGGTGTTCAATACCATTGCTCAAACAGTACAACTCTATAATCGAGTTCTTAAACTCTGTACCGTTATCACTCCTTATCTTCTTGATTCTCAACTCACAAAGATTTTGCAGTTTGTCGAATAGATAGATGAGAATCTCAGGCACTTCATCCTTGGTCTTCAGAAAATAAACCCAAGAAAACCGCGAATAATCATCCGTCACAACAAGGCAATACGAAGCTCCTCCCAAACTCTTCTTTCTGACTGGCCCGAATAGATCCATGTGAAGCAGCTCCAAGGGCTTCTCAGTTGAATTGGCCAGCTTCGGTCTGTGAGACTTCTTGTGTTGCTTTCCTTTCTGACAAGGGACACAATGATCATTCAGTCCAAAGGATTTCTTAGGGACACCTCGCACTAGATCATTCTTGATCAAGTAGTTCATACTGCGAAAGTGCAAGTGTCCCATACGCCTGTGCCATAATAACGATTCCTTCTCAGGAGCTTTAGATAGAAGACATGTGAGCTGTGTAGTTTCCACAGTACTCATGTCAAGAATATACGTGTCTCGCTCCCGAGGTGCCCTTAGAAGCACCCATTCTTCAGGGATAACAAATCCCGGCTTCAATATGCAACACTCGGTGTCTGTGAAAGTAGTAGTGTACTTTTTATCGCACACTTGAGAGACACTGAGAAGATTGTGTTGCAATTGTTCTACAAAATTCACCTTCTCAAAGCTTACTATTCCATTAGTAAGCGTACCCTGACCAGAAATAACTCCCCCTTTGTCACCAGCGAAGGCCACATATCCTCCATTGTAGGCATGAACCTCAAATAAAAGGGAAACATCACCGGTCATGTGCCGAGAACAACCGCTGTCGATATACCATTTACTATTCTTTATAGCTTCAGGTTGCTGCGGCACCACAAACAAGGTAAATTAGTTAGAATTGGAGACCTAAGCCTTTATAGTCTTGGGTACTCCAGTAACATCATCAACAATGACCACATCAGTCAAAACTTTGTTTTCAAAAAGTTTAGAATGTTTTACTGATGAGGAATTGTTGGATGTAGAATCTTTGCAAGATTCTTTAATCTTCCAAACCTGCTTTGGTTTGGATGCTTGCGAGTCAACAACTTTGAGCTTCAGGTTTTGCAAAGTATTTTGCTCAACTTTGTTGACTTTGACAACTGGGACAGGAGTCTTTGAGCCTTTCATTGAAATAGACTTCTCTGAAGGATTCTTAAATTTTGAAGCTCGCGAAACCTGTTTCCCATAATGTTTCTTCGCAAGCACGGGACAAAGATTTATCAAATGACCTTGCTACTTGTAGTAGAAACAGGATCGATGCTCAACACTTGATTGAGATTGAGGAATAAACCGATGAGCTCGACCAAAAGAAGCATGTGTTGAACAGTCACATTTACGTGAGCATTCAACAAGAGATGCTTTAGAAGAGTTTTTAGAAGATTTATTTAATATAGTTGTTTTAGAAACAATCTTCTTTTGAGGTTCAGCCATAGCTTTACCTTTTCTTTTTGTTATAGCCTGTTCATTTTGTTCGATAGTAATTATATGATTTTCAGGCTTGACGTTTTTCTTAACTGGTCGATACTCTTGATCAGTTATATCCTCAATTTCAATTTGCTCTTCAATAATACGAGGAAGCACAGAAAGAGTCTTTCCTAATTTAGGCTCAACTATATTTTCAGATTTAATAAGTTCAGTCTGATGAATCTTGGCCTTAATAGGTTTAACTTTCTCAACCTTTTGAGTCTTACTTGTTTCAGACTCACTAGTATTAGCCCTAACTGGCTCGGGCCTACTAGTTTCAGGTTGTTCACATGCAATGATGACATTTTCAGCCTTAACTAGCTCAGACTTACTTATATTGATGCTCACAGTAGGTTTGACAGTTTTAACATCTATCTTAGTAAAGATAGGCATCATATCATTGACATTATCCCTAACAGGCATAGGTAAATAATCCTTAGGAGGTGGGACTTGATGAAAACCAAGTCTTGCCTTACTCTTAGTGTCAGTTCTCTATGCCTGTAGGATTTCATCAAAGACTTGAGAGGATGTGGAAAAGTTTGAAAGCTTTTTCTTTAAATTTAGAACCTCAGTTTGAGATTCAACAAGTTCCCTTTTAACAGATGATAGCATGTCAACATAGCTACCAATTTCATCTTGTTGTTCAAAAATTTTAGCTTTTAGTTCATTTTTCTCTTCCAAAACAGCTTTTAACTTTTGATCACTGGCCTTATCACTGTCACGTAACATACTATTTGTTTCATTTAAATTTTCGATGACAGTGTTAAGGCGTGTGGTATCCTCTCTATACCTGTTTAGCTGGTTAGTTAATTTAACACATGATACACAAGATAATGGTTCATCATGTACCTCATGCACTTCAGCCATCAGTGCCCGTTCTGAATCATCTTCATCTGGGTCAGACCATTCCCAAGCATTGTTGGAAAGCAGTAGCGCAGCGGAAACCATCGCCTTTTCGTCAGATTTGGTCTTCTCGGATGAATTCGACTGAGAGGGCTTGGATAAACCGGAAGGTGGATTCTTCTTTCGGTCACATTCACGAGCAAAGTGTCCATAGTTGTGACACTGGTAGCATTTCACCTTGCTCTTATTGAATCAAGACCCTTCTCTTCCGGATCAGTGACATTCTTCCTCCCAGTCTTTAAGAAATTCTTGACGCGTCTTGTGAGCATAGCCATGCTCCACTTCAAGTCCATTCGTTCAAGCTCTTCTTGATCAATTTGACTGAAATCTTCTTCAGTCATATTCACGGTGCTGTTCTTGTTGGATAGGAAGTCATCATAAGCTGACATGAAAGCTGTGAAGACAGCTGCATGTTCTTCAGCAACTGCAGGAGATGCTCCTTTAAAGTTGGAGTAAGCACCACCCCCACTAGAAGAGTTGGCGGTAGTATATCCAAAACTAGTAGATGTATTTAGAGCACCAGAACCCCCAGAAAAGAATGCAGCCCCAGCAGCTTGAGTTGCTGCAGCAGGAACATCCACACCATATAACATAGGATTCTGAATATGTGCAGTAGCCTTGGTCTCCTTCTTCTGCATATCCAGGAGATCAGCAGCAATATGTCCGATCAGATCATCGAGCTCCATATCCATTATATCCTCGTCTTTTTCCATCAGCAGCACTCGAGTATTCCACTTCTTGGGTAAGGAACCCAAAAGCTTTTTGTTTACATCGGTTTTGTCAAGATTGACACCACCCTCGACTAATTCACTTACGAGCTGGGAGTATCTATTACACATATCCTCTAGAGACTCAGTAGGTAACATGTCAAAGACCTCAAACTGTTTCTTAACGAGATCCAGTTTGTTTCGCTTGTACTGGTCACTACCACCACATTTCTTTTCGAACCCCTTCCATAGATCATAAGCGGTCTTGTGATGCCGTAGTTGTCTCAATATTTGTTGAGGTAAAGCCATGGTAATTGCAGAATATGTTTTTCGTTCAGTATCGAAGGCCTTACGTTCTTCAGGAGTCATTGATTTAATGGACTTTTCAGGAATAGGTCCATTAAATATACCAGTTCGAACAGGGCGTTCATATCGTTCCTCTAAATAGATCAGCATCTCAGCATCGTTGAACGATACAAACGCTTCAAACCGTTGACGCCAGTCGAAATAGTTCATACCAGTAGTGTACATCGGTGGTTTGTTCGTAGAACCCACCTCACTATTGTGCTTTAACATTGCCCCAACCTGTTGAAGTGATGTTGATGTAGAAGCAGACATGGTAATGGGCTCGAGAGACTTTTCAAAAATTCTGAAAAACTTAATAATGCGACACTAATGTTGTGTCGCAGGAGTTATGTCGCAAGAGTGTTGGTACATTTAGTGTGTCTGTCACTTGGTCTAGAGTTTGAATTGTAATTAGTTAGTCAAATTCTGATGTATCCAGCGACATTGACAATATCGCTATAGCGATATTGGCAATATCGCCTAGGCGATATCATCAATATCGCCTAGCTGATTAGGTGATAGTATAAATACCTAATTAGAGTTTCGGTTTTGTTGCTGCTGTGGTTGATATACGAATTTGTGCAGCTTGTGTTATTCTCCCTGAGCATTGTTCTGTAATTCACAACTGGTTTGTTTGATAAATATATTATTGTGATTACTTGTGTTGAATTTGTTCTTTAAACGTACTTTGATTAAGCTTTTGATTTCCGCGCTTAAGCTTTTGTCTTATTGATTCATTGTTAAAGGTCTGTACTTTAAAAGGTCCTACAAGTGGTATCAGAGCCATTTAATCATTGGATTAGTGGTTTATTGAATCAATATTCGTACGTTTAAAAGTCTTTTTAACTAGTTTTGCGTATAAACAAATCGTTTATTATTCTTAAAAGCTATTTAATCAGTACTTTTAGTGATTTCTGGAGTTGTGTTCGTCATTTTTTAACCCTATTTTTATTTAATTCGTAAAGATTATTTTTTTTAGGGGTTACAGCCGTTTTAGCGATATTGATAGCGATATTACCATCAATATCGCCACTAGGGTTTTCAGCGACATTGTCTGTTCTGTGCTCATTAATTTGAGCGATATCACTAGCGATATTACTGATATCGCCTAGTTGATCTTAGCGATATTGTTCTCAATATCGCCTGTGGTATCGCCCTTTTAGTCTGATTTGAAAAAAAAGGCGGGAAAATTCGGCAATTATCAAAATTTGAATTTGAGCTTCCCGTTCCCTAATTCTAGTTTGAGAAAATTTTCATTTTACTCGAGCAAAAAATTTGAAATTTTTGGAGGGAAAAATTCGTTCGGAAAAATTCGTTATTAAAATGACTACATTACAAGCTGTTAATGCAATGTTGAAACACAATGCCGAGGTTGGTTCTGCAAACAAACCTCCATTCTTTGCTCCGGGAATGGAGAATTCTGAATGGCGTGGGAGATTCTTATCGTTCGTTGCGTTTACTGACCCTGAAATGGAGATACCTTTACTTGAACGATACGTTAGACCGGTTGCAGGTGGAGAACATGTGGGTATACCTCCTCCAAAAACCATTCGTTCAATGACTGCTGAGGAACGTAAGGCATGGGAATGTGAACGAAAGGCTCACTCTGCTATAACCATGTCTTTACCTGCCGATGCTATGAATATGTTCAAACACCATGATAAAGCTTATGATCTGTGGAATGGTATAGCTGAAAGATGTGGAGGTACCACTGAATACAAGCAAATTAAGCTTGAATTTGTAAAGAAACAGTATGATCTGTTTGATATTCAGAAGAACGAGACGGTTAAGGACTTGTTCTGTAGATATTCACGTGTTGTGAATGAGCTGACTGAGGGTGGACACAAATTTAGCTCTATGGAGGTCAACAAGAAACTGCTAAATGCTCTACCTCCTTCTTGGGAAACTCGAGTATTAATGATGGAAAGTGATCCAGACGTATTGGCAATGTCTTTGGATCAACTTATTGGAAAATTAGAAACATGTGCTTTGGATATCCAAAAGAAAAGCACAAAATCTAGCTCTTTGCTTCCTGATAATAGTAGTTTTGGATATGAAAGTACAGCTCTTCTATCTGGGCCGTCTACTTCTGAATCTAAACCAGGAACATTTTCTTCTTTTTCAACCCAACCATCTTCTTCTGCTACTGCATCACACAATGAGCATGCAGTAATCTTCAATGCGTTTTTATCATCATATGATGAGTTTTTATCGAAGAGGATTAGCTCGGTAGATCTTACCGATGAAGACTTTGCTCAAGTTGATCCTGATGAGCTAGAGAGAGTGGACCTTCGTTGGAACATGGCTATGCTTACCAGAAGAACGAAGACCTATTTGAAGAAAACAGGAAAGAAATCTCTTGAAGACATCACTGATCAAACGAGCATGGGTTTCGATAAGTCCAAGATCAGATGTTATAAGTATCAAAATCTGGGACATTTTGCTCGTGAATGTGAGAAGAGTAGACAACCGTCTACTGGATTTACTAAATCTTCTCCTTACAAGAAAGAAACTGAGGTCGCCAAGGCTGCTCTACTGATGGACGATGAACCATATGATTTTTCTGCTACGGATAACTTAGCTCTTATGGCAGATGTCCAAAATGAGGTAGACTGTGATTCTTTTATTTGTAATTCTTGTATCAAACTAACTGGTAAAATCAACAGGTACATAGTAGATAATGATCGTTTGAATACAGATCTAACAAGTCTTATTCAAGTGAACAGAGTGTTAAAAGATAATGAAAAAGTTTTTGAAATAAATCAAAAGACATTTATTGAAGAAAAGAAAGAGTTGAAAGCTATGATCTACAGCAAACAAGATGAAATTGATAGCTATTTAAAACTAATTGCTCATCTTAAAAAGGATCTTGCTCATACTCAAGCTGATAATATTGATTTAAAACGAAGACTTGCAAACATTTCAACATCTACTATGGTCTTTTCCGACATCCTGCAAAGTCAAAGGACTGATACAAATAGTAAGGCAGGAATTGGTTATCACAACCAACCTCCTCCCTCAAACTTGAATCAGCCCAGTCTCTCACAGGATGAAATAAAAGATTATGTCCCTTCTGTTCTCAAGAAGGATACAAACCCTATTGTGAAACCAGTTACTGTTAAAGTTGTAGAGGTTACACAGTCTAAGCTTGTTAAGGCTGTTGATGTCAAGCGACCTGAGTTGCTTAAAGTCCCGAGTTCAAATAAAAAGAAGGTTGAGCTTATTAAGCCTAAATTTGAACCTATTTTGTTTGTGCCTTCAACAAATGTTGAAAAGGTGGTGGAGGTGGAGGATGTAACTCACGAGGTTACAAAGAAAGTTAAGAAGAATAACAACAAACCAGAAAATTTAATACTTACTACCGAAGGTAGAGGTCAAATATTTTCTAAAAAGATTTCTTCAACTGCAAATACATTTACTCCTTCATGTTCACATAAGTGTTCATGTGCTGTAAATGTACCTGAAAACAAGCCTCGTAAGTCACCTCCTTCACCGAAACCAATGTCGAGGGATGACCAAACTTTCCGAGAGAGACGATCATGTTTCTATTGTAAGAAGCAGGGTCATCTCATTAATCAGTGTCCGGTGCTTGCTAGAAAATGGGCATCAGGAAATGATCCACGCCATACTAAATATAGAAACTTTCAGAGATCAAAACAACATGGGTCATCTCGTAATTTTCAAATTTTAAAGGTTAATAACATTATACCTTCTCAACCGCTGGTTAGAAAGGTTGATGTAGTTAATCAGCAACCATCTTCATTCAATGTTAAGCAGGTTTGGAAACAAAAATCCACAAACAATACATCAATGAAATCAAGTGACATGTTAAAATATCATAAACTCGTTGATGTAATGATTATGGACGCTAATGGAAACCCCAAGACTATCAAGGCTTGGGTGTCCCATAAAATCTAATGTTTCATTGTTTGTGGTGTTGCAGTCAGCTCTTTGATAGATTATATTTTTCTTGACTACAAGGATGCGTATTGTGGAAGTTAGGTGTGGTGCATTGTGATTGACTGGATGAGATTCTCAAAGCTTCGAGACGGCATAACGTGGTTAAAAGCATTTGATTTGACTTGATATGTGATTTTGGAACTTTTATTAGTACTGCAACAACCACTCTTTATACTTTTTAGTATCAAAGAAATGTAACGTTGCGAAATTTATTAAATTAAAGAAATTTTATATATATATTTAAACTTTTATATATATATATATATATATATATTTAAAATTAGTTTAATTTTTAGGGGATAACCTTTGAATTAAAATTGAGAAAAGAATTTGCTGTTCAGGGGGAGTAATTTTAAAACATTAAAAAATTCTGATGATTTCGATCAGAAATTTGAACAGCAAGATTCTTAATTCTGGAAGATTCTTAATTCTGGAAAACATTTTGGTTTGTGTTTGTAAATACCTTGGGATATGATAGTTCATTAGGTGACATGTACACAAAATGGAAATTTTAAGGTTTATGTTTGATGTGTCAGTAGATTTATCTAGCATACTTGAACTGCCTTCTCTAAATATTAGCTTCATCATATGATGTATTGGTAGACATCTAACATAAAGGTTTTAAGTGCACAAAATAAACTTAAGTATCAAAATTATCATGTGAACACTTTCTTCTGATGTATGACGATAAGTCTTAATTCTTATGTGATAGATGGTAGTCCATAACACATGTCATTGAGTATCCTAAAGAATTCATCTGGGAGATATACTGAGTGTTTCTTTTGCTACATCCAGAAATATGTTAACCTAGTTTCAGTCAGTATATCTTAACATAGAGCAAACTAGACCAAGATACAAGAATACCGTTATCAAGGTCTCTAGTCAAACTATGTCGCTCTGTTGTACGAAAGTACAGACCTGTCACCTCTGGTTTGATTTTAGATTTGTTTGTTTCTAACCATAGTCAAATTTATTCTTTAATTGAATACAAATGTACTTGAACATTTATTCATGATTTGACTTTAAAGATGGAATACAATAATCACACTCATTACATGGATGTTATGCATGTATCCTGATCATAAGAGTATATCAAAAGGGAAGCTTCTCTGGTAATCATGAATAATAAATTCAAAATGCTCTTGTAAATTCTGATTGCTAGATGTTTATATGGACAAACATACCAATAATCGTCTTGAACTAATATTTATACCCGGTGATTTAAATATGCTAAGTGAATTTAAATTTGGACAAATATACTGATAATCGAAATAACTCTTGCTATTTCCTAATAACTGCATGTTATCCTGATATGATCCTTAAGCAGACATATTACAATCTTATCCCTGTTTTTATTTTCTTTTTGGTATTCTTTACTTTCAAATAATAAAGAAAAATTACAAAAACATTTTATTTCTATGTTGTTTTATTCAATATCACATATCTTGTTAAAGTCAAATATTGAAGATATAAAAGATGTTGGTTATTCTCCAAAGACTGTGAAGATAAATTCTATTGGAGAAGCTGCTAAAGATTGAGAGATGGTCATATAGTTTGAAGATCTTATCGTATGAAAAAGTGTGTTAGTCACATGACTCTAGACATCAAAATTCTGAAGACCATGCTATCTCAATGGGGGAGTGTCTAATTATTGAAGACATAGAGGAGTTTGATTGAAGACTTAACTGAAGATTATTTTTGAAGACCAAGCTGCAGACATGGGGGAGTTTGTTGGTACATTTAGTGTGTCTGTCACTTGGTCTAGAGTTTGAATTGTAATTAGTTAGTCAAATTCTGATGTATCCAGCGACATTGACAATATCGCTATAGCGATATTGGCAATATCGCCTAGGCGATATCATCAATATCGCCTAGCTGATTAGGTGATAGTATAAATACCTAATTAGAGTTTCGGTTTTGTTGTTGCTGTGGTTGATATACGAATTTGTGCAGCTTGTGTTATTCTCCCTGAGCATTGTTCTGTAATTCACAACTGGTTTGTTTGATAAATATATTATTGTGATTACTTGTGTTGAATTTGTTCTTTAAACGTACTTTGATTAAGCTTTTGATTTCCGCGCTTAAGCTTTTGTCTTATTGATTCATTGTTAAAGGTCTGTACTTTAAAAGGTCCTACAAAGAGGACTAGAAGCGACACAAGAATTATGTCGCAATTGAACAAACAGCGACACAGTTGTTATGTCGCAGAACTATGTCGCAGGATTAAGGTCGCAAGAACCTTATGTCGCAACACTATGTCGCTGGATTAAGGTCGATGAAACCCTATAGCGACACAATATTATGTCGCAACCTTGTGTCGCAGAAACGGCGCTGTCAGTGCGAAAAACCTCAAAAACGAAAATTTTCGAAACCTAAACGTTTTTTATCGAAAAATCTTGTACAAACAGAGATTTTTAGGTTCAAAAACACCAAAACTCAGCTCCAAAATACCTACAATGAAGATCTAACACCAAATCAAATGTTAAATAATCAAAATAAGTATTTAATACTTACCCAAATGATTTGATACCACCAATAATCAAAGATTGTGGATCCCAATCTTGAATCTTTTAATCAAATCGCATGGAGGAGCCAATCACAAGAATATAAAGTTTAGACAATGAAGAACAAAATGAATAAAACTTTATATTTCTATACTCAAGATATTCTCTCAAAGATGTAGCAGCCAAAATACAGAGAATAAAGAGTGTGTCAAAAAGTCTTACCCTAAATATCTCTAACTTTGATATTTATACTAAACAAACTGGCCGTTTTGCCACACAAGCCTTGTGTCGCAAAGATCACTATTGCGACACAAACACTGTGTCGCAACTACAACTCATGCGACACAAGCCTTGTGTCGCAGAATACAGAAAATGTAATTTTCACTAAGTCTATTACATTTACAAACACAGTACAGACTTGACCAACTGACAGACACTTTAAGATGCATCAACATCCTTGCCTCAGGACACTGTCCCATACGATGCCCTTCTTTCTTACAGTTCCAACATACAAAATTGGGAAACTTACAATTCTTAAACTCATGACCCAATTCACCACATTTAATACATTTGTTCGTCTGAATTGTACATGGGCCAGTATGTCTGGATCGACAAGAATTGCACCAGATAGAATTTCCAGATGAACCACTTTTATCACTGAATCTTTGACCCTGACGATTACTCTGACGATTACCCTGCCACCTGTTCTTTCCTTTACCCAAAGAATCTGTTCTAGCTCTTGGAAAAGAAGAAGATCTCTAGCTTGAGACTCGCGAAAACCTCTAATGTCACTATCAACCGAGCGTGCAAGAGTAAAAGCTTGGGATAGATTACTAGCTAACCTCACTGTAGTACGGTAATTATGAGGTAAAGTTTCCACAAATTGCTCGATTTTGGTTTTCTCATTGGGAACCCACTGTTGTACAAACCGTAGTTTCTCCGAAAACTGTGCTATTAACTCATCAATGGTCATCTTGTCAGTTAATTTGAGGTTCACAAACTCTCTCCTAATGCGTGCCATATCAAAGTCGGAACAGTACTGATTACAAACAGCTTGATGGAAGTCAGACCATCGAATAGCTTCTCTCTGTTGTTGAGCCAAATGACCAGTAATCGAATCCCAACAAATCATGGCTTCATCTTTTAAACATTGAATAAAATAAAACACTTTGGATTCTTCTTCACAACGAGTAACATCAAATTTCCGCTCAATATCCCTTAACCAATTTAAAGTTACAGATGGATTTGTACTACCTCTAAACTCCGGTGGTTTACTTGCCATGAACGTTTTGAATGAACACTGTTTATTTGTCTGAAAGGTAAGAATATTACCAAACACAGGTATCTGTTGCTGAAAACGTTGTTGAGATGAGGCAGTTTCAGTCTGCCTTTTAAATTCTCTGAGATTCATCAACTCATCTTCTAGTTGAAAAAGGTAATTGTCTCTATTCGATTCTTCATGAGCAGGAATAGAAGTACCCTCATGATCATGTCTCTCATTATGAATATCTGAAGGAGGAACATCGATCCTAGAGGCATTGTTAGGGTTGGTGGTCGGTTGCTCGTTATCTGCCATATCTGTTTTCACAACAACAACTCAAAACTTGTTAATCGTTAGTACTTACCTACTAACCAATTCATAACCAATGCTAAATCCCATACTCAGGAATGTTTGACATAGCACGATTCAGATTTGGGATTGAACACTTACTAATGTACAATTCACCCAAATCTATGCTCTGATACCAACTTATAACACCCCTCATTCTATATAAGAATATAATATTAATAAACTCGGAAGCATGAATTTAAAATACATTACCTTAGAATATATTAAACATTATACATAAACAGTTAACATTTTTTCCATATTTACACAATATCTAAACTGTTTAAAACTACAAAAGACGAGGTATTATAAAATTCACAAAACAAGGTTTATTACAAAAACCATATCAGAGTCCTAAAGCGCAGTCAAACATTCCCTGATCAACCATTCACCTCCTGCACCCACAATCAATCAAAACATATCCTGCAGGAAGTAAAATGAGGGGTTAGCACGAAGCTAAGTGAATAGATTCATCACACTCCATTCAATTTAGCATAACTAGCTGTTTGCACCAAATAATCGTAAACACACATAATTCAATGAGGATCGGTGGCTCTTGGGATATCATAACACCCGGGGATTCCCCAACAACACTTACTGTCAATCCGTATGGCCAATACAGAATAGACCGATAACTACTGGTTATTAAACTCATACACAGGTCTCAAACACAACAAATGAATCAAAACCTGTGTAAATCACATAATAACCAGAAGTCCAACTACACGTTGACCTCAATAACATGAATACACATTGGTTCACATATCACGTAGATCAATAATCAATAATCAAGACTAAACAGTCTAACACACATCTACATTTACTTGTTGTAACCAAATAGTTACAACTAAATCAAATGATGAGTTATGAATCCACTCACCGATACCTTTGATGTCTCCACACTCAGGATTCTTATATCACTGAGTCTTACGTTGATTTCTTTTTCTTTCTTTTGAAAATGAAAGGATGGATAAATCTGATGAAGATTAGGATATAGGTGATGATGGTTATGATGCTATGAATTCGAATTTACAGAAACACAAGCATGAATCAAATTTGGCTAAGGTTTCTTTTTCAATTTGCAAGTTTATCAAATGAAAACTAATAGAAGACATGAGAACATATATGTTGGTTTACAAGGTCGGTTTGCAACCGACTCAACAATTAAAGGGTATAATTTTATACCCGTCCTAAATCTTTTGTCTGGAACTTAAATACCATTTGTGAGAAATATTATTTTATTTTACCGTCATCTATAATAATTTAAAACGACCAACATTTCACTAGTCACAGTAAGTCAAAGGACTTATTTATCTACGTTTCACAATGAAACACATAATATTAAATAATTTCTAAAACAATTAGATAATCGATTAAAATAATAGAAATTACCAGACCGCAGGAGAGGATGTTACAGTCTGTCTCAGCCTCCCCAGTATAAAAAGCTGCAACACCACTACTTCTTGACGCAACGGAATCAGATCGTTTACCATGGTAAACGCTAGGATTCTGAACCTGATCGGATCCTGTCTCTTTCCGCTCCATGTTCATGTCATAAACACGCAACTTTCCAATCACTTCATCAAGCGTTATCATTTTATAGTCATTGCTTTCCTTGATCATCAAAGTGTAAATGTCCCATTTTGACGGTAATGCCTCAAGAAGTTTGTTGCTTCTAACTGTTTCAGTAAATGAAAGACCGTTTATCCAATTCGGTCATCAGATGGTAATATCTAGTGATAATTTCCTCCAATGACTCGCCTTTCATATACTTAAAGACGTAGAACTGTTTAGTCCACAGGTCAGCTCTACTTTCCTTAATCTTATCATTTCCATCAAACCTCTTTTCTAACGCTTCCCAAAGCTCTTTCCCGAATTGGTAACGTTTAAAAGTGTGTTTGATCTCTTGTGGGAGACACATAGTGATTGCAGACAAGGCTTTATTTTCTGCCTCATACATCTTCTTGTCCTCATCCTTCATGACTGAATAAGTACAAAACTTAGTTTTCCCTTCATATTCATAAGTGGGTGTGTCATACCCATCCTTAATACACAGCCACATACGAATGTCGTGAAATTTTGCAAACGATTCAAATCGATCCCTCCACCAGAAGTAGTCCTCTCTTTTGAGAAGTTTAGGTGGTGAGGCTGACTTACCAACCTCGTGATCCATTTCTATCATCTTATTGAGATTCGACATCCTTTAGTAAAGTCAATAAAAGTCAAACAATACAGGTTTGTACGAACTTACGTCACCTAAGTTCGAATGGTCAATGAACAAGTCAAACGAACTAAACTGACAAGAAATTTGAAATGTTCGAACTTACAAGTTCGAATGTAGGTTCGTATGAACTTAGATTCAAGTAAGTTCATACGATGCTTCCGTAGAAGTTCAAATAAAAAGCAAATTTCATACAAGTTCGAACGATGGCTATTGAACAAACTTAAAATCTCAGATCAGTGATTTTGAGTGACTTTCAACCGACCAAATTTGAACTACAACACAAAAAGTGATAATAAACAAGTTTGGAAGCAAAAAATAACACTTTTAACGGTCCAAACTGTCGTAACCACTCCATTTCTTTACCCCGAACCTAAACGCTAAGTTCTAACGCTCTTATATCAATTGTAGGTCACCCTTGAACGGATCCAACGGGGTAACAACGCTTGTTAGAGTGCGGAATACTCTAAGAAACAATACGAGTGTTTATAACACGTTTATCTCACTTACAATCCCTTACTTCGTATATATTCGAACTAGGATGATTCCTACGAACTTAGACTACTGATCTCAGTTCGTAGGAAGGCTTAGAAATGATATTTTCGAACTTTATATTTATAAGCAGCTAGGTTCGTACGAACGTAGCTGCTCCTAAGTTCGTACGAACCTGCAAGTTCGTAGCCTGACTTAGTTCGTACGAACCTACACATAACATAAATATTATTTCTAACACATTAATAAACAACATATAACAAAATAGTCATTTATTAATATCAAAGACTAATTACAAGCTAATCTATTACATAATAGAAGCTGTTGTCACAATCATGTACCAACAGAGTGTGTTTGCTTGTTTCTCTCTTGTTATACTTACACAAATATCTTACAAGGGAATGGTTTATGCATTATTTAATTGATGAAGAATGACACTTAGAGTGTTCTAGTGATCAAAGAAGGAGAAAACATGAAGGTGATTGTGGATGAGAGGGAGGGCCGGCCAAAGAGGGAGGGGAAGGGCATTGTCAGGTTCGACTTTTGTAAAATCTTAGTAATGTAATTAATTTAGCTAGATATTTTGGTAGTTTAGCTTAAGTAGTAGTTAATTAAAGGTAATCCCACAATTATGGTTATTTTAGGGTGATTATGGAAATTAAATGTGAATTAGAATATTGTAAGCCGCTTGGACAATGTACATATGTTACAACTAATTGGTTTAGTAAATTCACGAAATCTCTATGTTGTCACGTTTAATTTAACTCATGTACGCGTTTATGCAATTATCCGAAAATGTTATGCTCTTAACCTAGCATAATATAGTAAATAACTACTATTTAATTATCAAATAATTTTACGTTAATTATGAAAGTTTTATCACCAACGTTCGCGTTTGTTGGAAATCATCCGATTTATCGTGTAATTCTCGAAATTTCGTTTATTACTTACTTGTGAATCAAACTTGTATGCAACATAAATATGCATAGTGGGCAAGCTAGACTTATATCAATTATATCAAATTCATTTCAATTACTAGGGAATTAGCGTAAGAATGCATGATTAGGATGTAAGGAATTTACTGGATTTTGAGGGTTATCACACTAAGAGTGTCTATCCTTGTTTCAGTTTCCATTTACTCTTAGAAGACTATTTGTGACTATATTGATTTAATGTGAGCCAGGAGACGTTCGTAAGTTATGGGACGACACTATGATTCGCTTTGATGATTATAAGTGCCAATGTCAAAGTGATGAGCAAGTCTGTGACAACCCTCGAAAAGCGGTACTTTCCGTGCACTTTAAAATCATGCATTCTTACGCTAGTTCCCTTTAATGAAATCAAACGTGTTTTAAACTGAGATAAGTCTAGCACACGCCCACGTTGCACGTTTTGGTTCACACTACTTTAATGCTTGATGCATTTCGTTTAAGTAATTATTGAGAATTTCACAATATAAATCGGATGATTTCCGATAAACACGAACGTTAGTGATAACTTTTTCCCGAACGGTATAAAACTATTGAATATAATTAGTAGTTAACTACTTATATTGTTATGCCACTTAAACTAATCATTTAGAAGCTTAAACATGTCAAAATAATTCCAAGCAAGCTAGCACATAGCTCTAATTTAACCAAGCAAGCTAGCACATAGCTTTAATTAAATCCAAGCAACCTAGCTAGCATGTCACTTAATTCAAATGCAGATTCCTTTTCTACGTGATCTCACTTCGCAAGCTCCTTTCTCAACCATATGTTTTCTCCTACTTGGTTACTTGCTTAATTTCACACTCACATGTTTACTTGCTTGCTTATAATCCAACGCCACTTGCTCCCTTGATTTGATTGAAAGACTAAGCACCTCCCATCACCACCTCCTCTTGCTTCACATTTAAGAAAGGCATTAAACAAGAGAAAACATTACGTACACACACTTCACAATTTCATTTCAAAAATTCTGCACATTTCTCTCTCTCATTTTCCCTCTCATTTCACCACTTTCACCACCTCCTTCAAGAACAACCACCACAAACCACCACAAACCACCACAAACCACCATGAACCACCACCTTTTATACCTCATTTTTCACCTCCTTTCAAGCTCTTGATCATCATTAAGTATTTAAAAAAAAAAAGGAGATTTGGGTTGAAGATTTCAAGTTCTCTTCTTTTTACCATTTCATCCTAGAGCATTGTAAGGAAACTCTTCTTGATCTATTCATTTCATTCATTTTAAATACTCACATGCTAGATGTTCACTCCTATGTTAAAATCAACTAATATACACATAAATATGTATTACTAATGACGAAAACTCGTTAAAAGAGAACTAAATAAACACAAAACTCAAAGAAACTTACTGGACATAAACTTTGACTGACTTTGGAAGTAAATAACTCGGTCAAAAATTAACCAAATTTATTGTTTCTGGAGTCTAAAATTTAGTTTAAAGAGTTAGGTTTCCAACCCAAGTGGTCTCATGCAATTTGGACAAGTTTTGATACCCCAAACTGATTTTACAAAAACATGTGTCTAATCTGTCTTTAGGAGACGAGATTTGGTCCTACTTTGAGAGACCATAACTTTTTATCCATAGATCCAAAAGAGATGAATCTTTTTCCTAAATGTCACATTTTGTCTTAGCTTTAAAAGTAGTATGGGCACGTTTTGTGAAGATGAGTCTAACTTAGTAAACAAATGATTTTCTTAACAACTATCTAGAAAAATAGCTGTTGTACCTTTGCGTACTAATAAATAGTTTTGAACCCCTTATACTTGTTCAAAAATTATGAATCTTACTTTTCTGTAAACCTAAGACATAGGGGAATATATGATAAAAATTTCATAACATAATAAGTCCATTTGACTAGTCAAAACCGTAGCCAAAGAAGGGTCATAAAGGGGCAAAATCTGTTCAAAAATGAAAATAGCACTAACAGTGTTAACTGTGACTTAACAGCACTAACTGCACTGACAGTGGTAACTGCACTAACAGTGTTAACTGTGACTTAACAGCACTAACTGCACTAACAGTGGTAACTGCACTAACAGTGGTAACTGCACTAACAGTGTTAACTGTGACTTAACAGCACTAACTGCACTAACAGTGGTAACTGCACTAACAGTAGTAACTGCACTAACAGTGGTAACTGCACTAACAGTGTTAACTGTGACTTAACAGCACTAACTGCACTAACAGTGATAACTGCACTAACAGTAGTAACTGCACTAACAGTGGTAACTGCACTAACAGTGGTAACTGCACTAACAGTGTTAACTGTGACTTAACAGCACTAACTGCACTAACAGTGGTAACTGCACTAACAGTGGTAACTGTGACTTAACAGTGGTAACTCCACTAACAGTGGTAACTGCACTAACAGCACTAACAGACTTAACAACACTAACAACACTAACTGTGAGTTAACAACACTAACTTTGGCCTAACAACATTAACGAAAACAACACTAAACCCTGTAAATCCAACAATTTCCAATCTTGAACAAATAGATAAATGTATTTAAACGTCACGGTTTTGAACAAATGATAATGAAAATTTTTAATCGATTTAAGAATCGCGTTTTCACTAACGATATACATTTTAGGTTTAAAAACCTTAAATGTACACTGTAATAGCAAAGTAATTATGTTTTCGAGAAACATACAAGTATGCATACGAAACTATCAGCAACGAGTCGTACATACGTTTAAATGGCAAGTAATACTCCTACTAGTTGAGTGAACAACTAGCATAGACAGGCCATTAGAGCTGTCTACTTATATAATTGACCTCATGCGTATAGGGCGTTAGGAGGCTATTTCTATTTGGGCAAAAGATACATTTTGAAACGCTAGCACTCTTGCTCACCAGGTGAGTTCACAACCCCTATTTTACTGCTTTTTACTGCTTTCTAAATTTGGGGTGAAAAACATATGTACTGTTTACATACAAACTGATTTCATGCGATGATTGAAAACCTGACAACGAATCCTTGTGCGAACCTACGTTAAACTAGTTGTAGTGCATAGAAGTCCTCATGACTACAAACTGTAACCATTAGCTAGATGACGCTAGCCACAGAATATGCGAATAGTACTATTGGGATGACATCCCTCCCACTTTTGTTAGTCATGCTAACTGCCGACTGTATGTCGAGACGAGGAGCGTATATTTTATTGTCCCAGGCACAAACAATTAAAGTCGTGGTTTGGTTATAGGCCTAGGTGTCGTCACTTTAACTCGAGAGGTCTAGCTAACCTTCCGGGGGATCACAGTCAGCTATTTATTGTTTTAAACAGTATATCATCGTACTATTTGCCATGGATGGCACAAACAACTTGTGAGATGTTTACTAAACTTTTGGTTTGATTGACGATACCTTAAACCTGTGAATTTCACTCAACAATTTTGTTGATCCTTTTAACTATGTTTTTCAGGGAATTAGCAGCGATGTAAGATCATGTATGCATACTTTT
Organism: Logfia minima; assembly: GCA_963921325.1. Classification (NCBI taxonomy): domain Eukaryota; kingdom Viridiplantae; phylum Streptophyta; class Magnoliopsida; order Asterales; family Asteraceae; genus Logfia; species Logfia minima. The sequence continues at coordinate 20,026,419 of OY992769.1, forward strand.
GGAACCCTTGCTCACCACGATGAATAGGATGCCATCCTTTTGATAAATATTGAAATTATGATTGGGGATTAAAATGTTAATCGTATTGATTTGCTAAACATCTATTGTTTTGTAAACACGATGAGCATGTAACCGTGTTATTTAAACTATTTATGGCATTCTAAGTATATGTTTGCGATAATCATACGCTTATTGATCGTTCTCGTCATGCCCCTGAGCTTCCGCACATATTACTCGTTAAACGATTTTATCGGGGTGTGACAAAGTCCGAAATATGGTCTTCAACGAAATATCCATCTCTTTACAATCTCAAGGAAAACATCTTGATGATTTTGATCTTCCAAAGTTAAACGAGAGTATCAATTTAGAATATGGAGGTTTTCATGAATTACAAGAGAAGTACTCAATAATCGTGGAAGATGAATACTTACGAGCGCGCAACTCTCTAAACCCCGACCAAAAAGCAATAATCATGGAAGATGAATACTTAAGAGATCATAAGGCACATTGATGAGGATCATCCTAGCATTTTCTTCATAGATAGTTCTGGTGGAACTGGAAAAACATATTTGTATAATGCTTTACTCACCGAGATTCGTTCTCGTGGTCTCATTGCATTGGCCACAGCTTTTCCAGGTGCTGCTTCCAATAATATGTCATACGGGAGAACAACTCGTTCATGATTCAAGATTCTACTTATTCTTAATAATAACTCGATGTGCAACATGAAGATACAAAATGGGTCTGCTTAACTGTTCTGTAGATCCCTTAGGATGGATCTTTTGATCAAATCGAATGGTGGCGACAAACACAAACACAAAGAATATAAAGCTTGAGACAATGAAGTGCAAATCAATAATAATACTTTATATTTCTTTCTCAATAAATAAGCAGCCAAAACAGACAATAAGTGTGTGTGAAAACCCCCAAAATTCGATCAAAGGAGTTACGGAAAGCATTTAGACAGATGAAAGTATTTCAACTACTGAAAGGGAAATGGCTACTTCAGATGAAAATCATTATTCTGCTTTACGGATCTATTCAATTTTAATTCAAGTTTCATGACTTTATCGAGATTGAATTCCAATCTCAGGGATTCGCTACTAATGCTCCTCCTATCCTACTTCTTGCCAATTTCTTAAGAAGAAAGCTTAATAAATTATGAGTTGAGAGTTGACTCAGCAAGACTTGCACACGACTTTAGAAAAAGTGGTGTCCTAAGTTTTTAAGCTACAGAAGTAGTCTTCTCGGTGGCTAAAGACTCAAAAAATGGGAAGATGAGGCCATGGGCAAGCGCATCCTTCAGTTAATGCTTCGCTTTGAAATCGCCTCCCTTCTTCCCTGATAGATAGAGCTAGTACAGAGATTAGGCTCTCCTACCTACATAGAAAGCAACCTTCCCTTAAAAGTCTCTTTCTAAAACCCTAACATTTGGGTATTTATACTAAACAAACTGGTCGGATTATGCGACCCAAGCCTTGTGTCGCATAGATCACTATTGCGACAAGCTCTGTGTCGCAACTACAACTAATGCGACACAGGCCTTGTGTCGCATAACACAGAAAATGTAATTCTAACTAGCTCAATTACATTAACAAACACATTACAGACTAGACCAACTGACAGACACACTAAGATGCATCAACAAACTCCCCCGTGTCTTCAGCTTGGTCTTCACAATCTTCAATCAAACCCAGCCTGCTGGAAATACACCGCCAGCATGTATTCCATGTGTTACACAGACGTTGACAATCCTTTGAAATTGAAATGCGATCTTCTTATTCACAGGATTTCTCTCATTAAAGCGAATCGGATTGTCAAACAGCTTTCTCAAATCTTTCTCTGAGAAATTTATCAAGCTAATTGGATCAAATACTTGAAATTGAGTTTTCTTCAAATTATACAACGAGCTCTTCTCTGGTTGCTCTGTCTCAGGCACAAAAACAAGAACTGCCTCACCGGTGTGAGCATCCAATTCCCAGTAGTGAAATCTTCTTAGAAAGTCCAAGGAACTGTTTCCAGAGGAATCTTCTTTAAACAATCAGCCGGAGGATAACGCATTTTGATCAAAGGCTGATTGGTGACTGCATCAAACCATTTCTTATAGATAATTCTGGTTCCAAGCGTCGGTTTGATAAACTTGTACCTTTTGGTACGAATCTCCCTTTGTAGAGTAGTCAGAATGAAGTTGGCACGATCATCATTTGACGGGTTAATCAAAGAGAGCTGAGCAAGATGATTAACTTCTCCTTTTGGCAGTGTGCTCAGCTTGGTGAATGATCTTTTGAAATATTGGATACCATCTAACCTCTTGATCATAAACAACCCTTTCGATATCTTCCAACTCTTGATTAATCCAGTATACGCTCCACTGACTTTTACGATTTGCAGGTAACCGGCACTTGCTTTCCATCTTTTCCGTGCGGCCACCATTTAGCAAGTCTCTCAGCTCTAGTTTCGATAACTTCAGATTTAGGAGCAGGAGCCTCAGATGTTTCTTCATCTTGAGTCTCGGATGCATTTTCAGTTTCATCTTCAGAGGAATCTGATTCAATTATCGGAGCATCATCATATAACTCATCATCATTCAATCCTTCGTCTTCCATATCAACATCATCATTAGTTTCCTCAAAATTTTCATTTTCATCATCAGAATTGACTTCATTTATCATGCGTTGTATAAATGAGAGGTCTGCACAAGAATAATCGACAGCCAATGGTCTCGGCTGGCCTGGTGTGTGATGCACAGGAAAGTACTCTAAAGTTGGCATTTCATTACTATGTTCAATATGTACATCTTCATTTACAGACTCAGACCCCGGTCCTCTTGGTTCTATTGATGGACCAGCGGGAACAGACTCCCCCGGACCAAGTGACCGGGTCTCAAAATCCCTAAGCTTAACCTCTAAGTCAGTAATCCGGGAGGTTTGACTCTCAATCAGTGCAGCTTGAGACTGAATGATAGAAGCTTGATCGTCCACAGTCTTCTGCATTGCCTCGATCCGTTCCAAAAGTTGCTTGAGAATATCCGAATGAGGTTGCACTGGAGTCTGCAACTCTGAAGGCCCTGCAGTGGAAGAGGTGCGAGGTCGACTGGATGTTGGAATATCGTCAAAGATAAGGTAGGTGACATCCTCACGGGGCCTTTTGCCCGTCGACCTGGGAGAAGAGGGGCATATATCATCAATATCCCTCATGAGATCTTCAAATTGAGGATCGGGATTGATACCTTGTTGTTGTTGTTGTTGGTGATGTTGTTGTTGTTGTTGTTGATGATGTTGAACCGGTGCCTGTGGCGGAGGTGACAGTGGCCTAGGAATAGGAGCCGGATCGGCGAATTCGTCACCCTCCGGAGGCACATAGGCCTCATCCACAATATGGCCAAAAAGTGGCACGTCAGGCGGGACCGGTGCACCCTTAGCGTATTGACCGGAAACCACGAAAATTCGAGTATTCATCGGTGTCGAGCGAAATTGGTGCTGTGGGGCCACCGGTAAACCTGGGAGCAAGTGGTTGATGAGTAGTTGAACGAAACGTGGGTACAAAGCCCACTGACCCTCGCCTGCCTGAGCGTGGTCCACCATTGCTCGAAAAATGTAGCCCGAAAACTTATAAGGCTTGTTATAAACGAGAGCCAACATTGCGGACGCAGTTGAATGGCTAATGCCATCGAAACCGGCTTTGCGTGCTGAAAGGCACACTATCATGATATGCATCAAATACCGCCAGACTTTGGTAAGAAAAGCCTTGCGATATTGATCTCTGGGTATAGTAGGATAGCCTAGACGGATCATGCCTCCAGAGATAAAGGCATTCGAGAAAGTAACCGGCATTTCTGAATCATCCGAAAAGTAACGTTGCGACATAAGGCAGCGACATAGTAATTGTGTCGCATTACATGTCAGCGCATAACACGGCAACATAACAGTTGTGTCGCATATGTCAGCGACATAAACACTGGCACTTCCTGCGACACAACAATTGTGTCGCAGGTTATGTCGCAAAGATGAACACTATGAAACCCATATTTTTCAGAGGTAAAAAATTTGGGGTTTTCGTGTTTTAATCAACCCCGAGGGTGCACCAGTATAACAGGAACACAATAGCACAAATTTTATTCGCTATTTAACAACAAAAGTTACGCAATTTCACCAAAATATGTAAAACCTAAAACCGAAAGTTTGAATTCAAATGTAAACACGAAAAAGTAGTAATAATGGTTGAAATTGATACCTATAGGTGCGTGAGAAGAAGGAGAACAGGAATCAAGCAAGTAATCGAACAGAAAACAGCTAGAAATCACAAAAAGATCAAAAAATTGCGTCGGAGGACTTGTGTCGCAGGTTCCACTTTGTGTCGCAGGATTTGAATTTCGTGTCGCTGGTAATTAAAAACTAATTACAGCCACACGAGGGTATTTATACCCGGGACACAATGAGCGACACAAGGTTGCGACACAAGCCTTGTGTCGCTGTGTGGTCAACACAAGTATGCGACACAAGTATTGTGTCGCTGTTTTAGCAACACAAATATGCGACACAAGTCTTGTGTCGCTGTGTTGGCAACACAATTATGCGACACAAGTATTGTGTCGCTGTGTTCGCAACACAAATATGCGACACAAGTCTTGTCCAAATTTAATTTTTAATTTGTGACACTTAGAAAAGAGATTGAACAAAAACAGATATATAATTATAAAATAACATAAAAGAACGTTTTGAGAGGTGTCTATTTAGGGATCATATTAGAAAGACAGACTCGCAAGACAATGTCAAATTTTAATTCGATTATCAATATAGTTGTCCAAATTTAAATTTATCAAGCAAAGTTAACAAGCCTGAGAAGCAATCTGTAACAAGACGATTATCAGTATTGTTTGTCCACTTAAACATGTAACACACTCAACTTCAATCTTTAGCAGTTATTGTGAGAGTGAGAATGTCTCCGTGAATCCCACACAGATATACTCCTAGTATCAAGACATGCCCAAGACTTCGATTGTTTAGAGAAAGTATTTGAATTCAACATTTTTAAGAATCAAGCCAGCGGTGACAGGTCTGTACTGATGTACAACAAAGCGACTTAACTTGATTCAGGTTTAAGCAAAACCAGACTTGGTCAAACCGTTTGGCGACCTAGTGAGGTATCTTTGATTTTATAAGACTTTAAAGTGCTTTGACTTTTGTTTGCTTGGTTTTTGAAAGTATACTGACTAAGACCAGGTCTGTACGGGCGTACAACAAAGGAAACAGACAGCATAAATCCCCAAATGTTGTCAGATACAAGCTCAGGTTAATAAAAGCATGGCAAGTTGATACATAGGAATTAAGACACATTGTCATACATCATATGCTGGTCATCACACAAGAATAAACACAGATTAAAGAATTTCTTAGTTGCTCAAAGAAGAGTATGAAAATGCCTACCAATACATCGTGCAATGATTCAGGTGTTTATAAGGACATGTATAACATATACGAGATAAACCTACTGATAAGTTGGGACATGTTATTGTGACAATAGATCTAGCTTGTGTTAGGACTAGTGTATTTATTATCAATCTTGTATATATTGGTTTAGACTTGTAAATATATGATATTAACTTGTTATTATTATTTGTTAAATGTTATTAGACAAATATCGATTTTAAGTTAAAGTCTGAATCGCAAATTGAGAAGTCAACTCGCAGGTCAACAGACTTGTGAGTTGAGATCTCAACTCGCAGTCCAATCTGGACTCGCAGCTCTCAGCTGCGAGTTGAGATCTGGGCTCGCTGTAAACTGGACTCGCAGGTCTTACCTGCGAGTTGAGTTTTGGGCTCGCAGCTATCTCGGTTCGCAGGACCTACCTGCGAGCTGAGATGTGGGCTCGCAGTCCATCTGGACTCGCAGGCCCATGGCCTGCGAGTTGAGTCAACTCGCAAGGCCCATGGCCTGCGAGTTGAACCAGATATAAATATTTTAAATGCTGCTCATTATACTTGATCTAGAAATCCGTGCCATAATTACACACACCAAATATTTTAAGTATTCTCTCCTCGAAATCTGTGCAGATATAAAAGCATTTATTGAATAGGCTCGGTTTTGATTGTTTAACACTAGTTAATATCAAAACGAAGCTTGTTAATTAATTGCAAAGTTATATAAGCAATAAACCTTAACGTATTGTGGGATTCCGCACCTCAATACTTAAAGATAATCCGTTATCGAACCAAGATCTAGCGACCTTACAATTAGTATCAGAGCTTTCGGGCTTAGAAACGTTGTGGTTACAAGGTTTTTGGTTATATAACATCTTTAGGGTCGTTTTTCGAACGAAATCTACGGATTTATTCGTAAAAATACCAAAAAGTTCAGTTCCCAGATTTCGAGGCGCCGTTTTGCGAGTTGAGATTAGGGCTTCTGCGAGTTGAGAATCAGCTGCGAACCGAGTTCCCCTGCGAACTGAGTTCCTTGGCGAGTTGAGAATCAGCTGCGAACCGAGTTGAGTTTCTGCGAGCTGAGATTCTCTGCGAGTTGAGATTCCTGCGAACCGAGTTCCATTGCGAACTGAGTTCCTGCGAGCTGAGACTTCTGCGAACTGACATTTCCTGCGAACTGAGTTTAGTTGAGAGTTGAGATTATTGAATTCGCAATATAACCTAATCTTTCACTTTAAAATGTCTAATTTAAGCCGAATGATCGAGATGGAACACGAGGTTGGAAAATCTAATGTTCCACCGAAACTACTTAGACTTGAGGACTATTATGGGTGGAAAGACAGATTTGAAAGTTACTGTAGATTCCACGACATCACTATTTGGTTGTGTATTAAAAACGGATATGTTGCACCTACAGCTGAGGTAGGGAACGCAACAGTGATTGTGACTTATGATCGAATGAATGACCATCAGAAGAAAGAATTCACCATCGATAATAAAGCACATTCTTCAATTAAGATGAGCCTTCCTAAGGAGACCAACCATCAGTTGAAGTCCTTTCACACAGCTAAAGAGCTGTGGGACGCTCTAGAAAAGAGATGTGAGGGGAGCCCTCAGGTGAAAGCTGGTAAATGTAATCTTCTAAAAAAGCAGTTTATGGTATTTAAGGCTTTTAGAGAAGAAGATCTTGAGGCTTACACCACCCGTTTCTATCATCTATTAAGTGAGCTTGACGACCATGCTATCTTTTATAATGACAAGGAGAAAACCGACAAGTTTATTGAGGGTTTACCTTGTAAATGGGAGATGTACGGTATCATGCTGAAAGATAATGATGAAAGATATGCAACCATGACCCTAGAGAAAGCAATTGATAAACTAAGGGGTTATGATTTCTCTAAGAAAACGAGAGATACGGATTCTGATCATCTACAGAATCCTGGTCTGTACCATGGAAAGACTAGTATCTCTAATTCCTCATCCAATTTGACCACGGCTTTGTTTGCGGGTGAAATTGATGAGATTGGAGAAAAATTGACTGAGGATCTCTGTTTCATTGCTTCGGATAGCGGTGATAAACGAAACAGGAACACCACCTCAGATAAATCCACTCAAGGGCATCATAAGATGCCGATGAGTGTGAAATCAGCCGAACAACAACTTTCTGTGTTGGCATCGTTCGTTGCTTCCTATGAAAACTATATTCAAGGGAAGATAAACGATCCAGCACAATTTGATGAAGATTATGATCAGGTTGACCCTGATGACTTAGAGGAAATGGACCTCCAGTGGCAACTGGCTATGGTGTCAAGGAGAGTAAAGAATTTCCTAAAGCGTACGGGTAAGAGAGTGGTTGGAAATCGACCAGGTTTTGACAAGTCCAAGGTCAAGTGTTATAATTGTCAAGGTTACGGACACTTTGCCAGGGAATGCCAAAGACCAAAGGTTGATGCTGGAACTTCAAAACAAGATTCGGGAAGTAATCTAACTTCCAAAGTCTTAGTGGTTCAGCAAATAGACGGATCTTATGATTGGTCTACACCATCAGAGCAAGCTCTCATGGCTGAGATTGACGATCAAGAGAAACAAATTGAATCCACTTCCTACATGCCGACTACTGAAGAACTTCAAGCTAATGTGCCACACACAGAAGTTAAGGGGATTGAGGAAGATGTTCTCTACATCAACTCGACAGAAGAAATGAGTCCCAATGATTTTGTGGCATATATGGCTGATATTCAATCCGAAAAGAAAAAGGTATGTCTAGATCTCCTTACTCTCGCTGATGTGTGCTATTTAGTTACTGATCTTCAAACACGGGTTAGTGTCTTTGCAGAATCTAACAAAACCTTGACCTCAGAATTAGACTTAACTAAGTCTGATGTTCGTAGGTTAGGTGAAGATAAATTAGCACTGAACGAGAAGATTAAGAGTGATGCTCTAGATAAGACCAGTCTGACTGACATTATAAATGAACAATGTATTAAAATAGACGGATTATATCTAAACCTTAATGAGCTTAATAGAAATATAGCTATTAGGGATAAGGAGTTATCAGAGTCAAATATGAAACTGGTAGAGCTGAATAGAAAATTTGAAGGTTATAGAACTTCTTCTTTGACCTTAGATAGAATCATTGGCTCTCAACGTAGTGTAAAGGATGTTACTGGCCTAGGATACTCAGATGTCCCTCCGCCTTTTAATGCCAATTACACTGCTTCCACTTCTGTTGACTTAGAAATGACAGATGTTAATCCTGAGACTGAGGATTTGGAAAATCAACAGTCTATTGCATCTGAGATCCAAAAAGAGACTGTCAATGATTCATCTTTAACCAAGAGTACAGTCAAATCTCTCACTAAAGTACAATTCGTATCAAGTGGGATGATTGGAAGTACTGATGGAAATAATGAAGTCATTAAGAAACATAAGGAGTTACCTTCAGTGTCTTTTGATCAGATAAAGAAGGAGTCTGCTAAGACTGCTAAGTCACGAAAGCAGATGTCATGCTTCAAATGTCATCAACGAGGACATGTCTCTTCTTGTTGTCCCAATAAGAAGAATGAAGCTGCTCCTAAGCGCGAGGCCAGTGATAAGTCTAAAAATATCTCTAGCACAGACAGGTTAGGTACCAGACCTGGTATTGGTATTAAACCTGTGACTGCTCTGAAAAGAGATGCGTCTCACAGTGTCTCGCCACCAAAACCTAAACGGCATGAAAACTCTGCTAAGGATCAGGTGCCGTCGAGGTTTATGACTCCGAGAAGGAACCAAAGTCATTTTGAGATTGGTTCTACATCTCGCACACAAGGAGTTTACCAAGGGTCCTATGATAATCGTAGCCAAGGGCAAAAATCCCAGGGTTATATTTCGGGGAGGGTTGGAAATCAATCAACTTATAGACCCAGGACTACTAATCATCAGCAAGCTGATGCTCCTTCAAAAGTGACCAAAGCTCCTAATGGGAAGGATGGTTACTTTAAAGAGCTACAGTTTGTCGATGATAAGGGACAAACCAAGACCATAATGGCTTGGGTCCCTCTTGATAACTGATTGTTTACAACTTGTATGTGCAGGAGCAGACTGGGAACAATGATAATTGGTGGTATGTAGACAGTGGATGCTCTAGGCACATGACAGGAACCAGAAGTCTACTGACAGACTTCAGAGGTGGACTGAGACAAGGAGTGCACTTCGCCGGTGATAAAGGAGGAGTAATTACTGGGAAAGGAACTGTTTCTAATGGAACTTTGACTCTAGAGGATGTGAATTATGTTGAAGAACTAACGCACAACCTAGTGAGTGTTTCCCAAGTCTGTGATAAAGGTCATCCTGTTCTCTTCACTGAGAAAGAGGCCTTGATCCTGAAGCCGGGTTTTATCATTCTCAATAAATGGATACTGATGAAAGCTCCAAGGAAGAAGGACATTTATGCTATCAACATGAATGCTCCTATTACTTCAATGGTGTCTACTTGTCTGTTATCCAAGGCTTCAGAATCAGACTCTCTCCTATGGCATAGGAAAATGGCACACTTAAACTTTCGAAAAATGAACTATATAACCAAACATGGGTTAGTTCTGGGTGTACCACCGAAGAGTTTTGCATTTGAAGACAAGTGTATATCCTGCTTGAAAGGAAAACAGCATAAGAAACCACACAAGTCTAAAAATGTGAACTCTATTTCCTCGCCTTTTGAGTTGCTACATATGGATCTCTTTGGCCCAATAAGCAAGAGAAGCATAGGTGGCAAATGGTACTGTCTGGTTGTCACAGACGATTTCTCTAGATTCTCTTGGGTATTCTTTTTGGGATCTAAGGATGAAACTCCGGGCATTCTTATGGAGTTTCTAGATCTAATAGAGAACATCTATAGAAAAAGAGTTAAGAGAATTCGTAGTGACAATGGGACCGAGTTCAAGAATTCTACATTGAATGTATATTGCTTAAGCAAAGGCATTCAACATCAATTCAGTGCACCATATGAACCTCAACAAAATGGTGTTGCTGAAAGGAAGAATAGAACTCTAATTGAAGCAGCGAGAACAATGCTTGCAGATTCAAGGCTTCCGGTCATATTTTGGGCAGAAGCAGTGAATACAGCATGTCATGTTCTCAATCGGGTTCTTACGGTTAAAAAGCAGAACAAGACATGTTATGAGCTTTTGAACAAAAAGAAACCGAACTTAAAAGGGTTTGAACCCTTTGGAGTTTCATGTACGTTGTTGAAAACAAGTCACCAACCTAAATTTGGTGAGAAGGCTGACGAAGGATACTTCCTAGGTTACATGCCTAACTCACCAAACAAAAGGGCCTTCAATAAAAATTCGGGACGTGTTGAAATAGTTTATAACATCGAAGTTACGAGCTATACACATGACTCACATAAGGGATTGGATTGGCAGTTTGACTATTCAGATCTTTTCAAGTCATTTAAAGTCCCTATCAGTGACTATGTCAGTAACTCAGACATTCCTGAGCATTTATTGTCGGGAGATGAGGATCCCACTCCTTCTCCAACATCGAGTGCTCAAACGTCTGATGCTAGGAATATTGTCGATACTGATGTTGTCCCCCCTATCGAGTCACAACTACCTCAAGATGATATACCTCTAGAGAGTGAAGATCCTGAAATTGCTTCTCAAAGGATTATGGATGATGTTCTTACTCCTCTGAGACAATTAAGGATATCAACTACTAATGAAGGTATACCACCTTTGGAGGAAATTGGTACCAACTTACAGGATGATATTCCAGTTGAACCTGTTACTTCAACAAGAATTAATAGGATTCATCCAATTGATAATATCATCGGTGATCCAAATTCTCCTGTTCTGACTCGAAATCAATCTAAAGCTAGTACATCTACTCATTCAAGCTTGTATGCTGAAATGAACGAGACAGGGATTTCTAATCTATGTCTATATTCATGCTTTATCTCACAAATTGAACCTAAGAATGTTCAGATAGCTTTGAAGGAAAATTCGTGGGTCGAGGCAATGCAGGAAGAACTGTCTCAGTTCACAAAATTGCAAGTTTGGGAGTTGGTTGACCTACCTGTTGGAGAATATCCAATTGGAACTAGAAGGGTATTTAAGTGCAAGAAAGACGATCGAGGAATCGTAATTCGCAATAAAGCTCGTCTAGTTGTCCAAGGTTTTAATCAACAAGAGGGGATTGATTACAATGAAGTGTTTGCGCCTGTGGCTAGGCTTGAAGCAATTAGGTTATTCTTAGCATTTGCAGCCTCAAAGAAAATAAAAGTATTTCAGCTGGATGTTAAAAGTGCCTTCTTGTATGGCAAAGTCAAAGAAACGGTGTATGTTTCTCAACCACCGGGATTTACCGATCCAAAGTATCCAGATAGAGTATATCGTCTCGATAAGGCTCTATATGGATTACATCAAGCTCCGAGAGCGTGGTATGAGACACTGTCCACTTATCTTCTTGAGAATGGATTCACAAGAGGAAGAATTGACAGTACACTCTTTGTGAAATGGAAAAGAAGAGACTTTCTACTTGTTCAAGTATATGTTGACGATATCATCTTTGGGTCATCTGACGAAAGGATGTGTAGTGAATTTGAAAAGGTTATGAAGAACAAGTTTGAGATGTCAGCAATGGGTGAATTGACATTTTTCTTAGGATTGCAAGTCGATCAAAAGAAAGATGGATATTTCATTCATCAGACTAAGTATACTAATGAGCTTCTAGAACGATTCAAGATGGAAGAATCAAGAATTTTTCATACTCCTATTCCGGAAGCCCATGGTATTGGTCCAGATACATCGAGTGATAGAGACGTGGATCCTACTCTTTACAGGGCCATGATTGGATCACTAATGTATCTTACAGCATCAAGGCCTGATATAATGTTTGCAGTATGTGTCTGCGCAAGATATCAAGCTACTCCTAAAGAATCTCACATGCAAGCAGTAAAACGGATTCTTCGTTACCTCAAAGGGAAACCGAAGCTGGGACTTTGGTATCCGACTGATGGAGACTTAGATTTTGTGGCTTACACTGATTCTGATTACGGAGGATGCAATCAGAATAGAAAGTCTACAACCGGTGGATGTCAATTCCTAGGAGGTAGACTGGTCTCTTGGAAATGCAAGAAGCAAACCTCAGTAGCCATTTCTACATGTGAAGCTGAGTATGTTGCAGCTGGCAGCTGTTGTTCCCAAGTTCTGTGGATACAACAACAATTGCTTGATTATGGGTTGAGTATAACAAATACTCCTATGATGATTGATAATGAATCAACGATCTCAATAACCAATAATCCGGTCAAGCACAGCAAAACTAAACATATTGATATTCGACATCACTTTATTAGAGACTGTGCTGAGAAGAACCTGATAAAGTTAGCTAAGGTTCCATCTGTGGATAATTTAGCAGACTTATATACCAAAGCGTTCGACAGAGCTCGATTCGAGAAATTGGTGCAACTAAATGGAATGAGAAATCCAGAGGATTAGTCTTCCATAGAGTTATTTTGTAATAATTAGCTGGTCTTATTTATTAGTTTATGCCAATTTTAAAATTAAAAAAAAAAAAAAAAAAAAAAAAAGGGGGTTAGGCGTATGGCATTCATTTGCTTGTTACCGTTGGGGAATCGCCTCCGATAAAGGTTAAGTCTTTATCAACTGGGAAATGATAGTAAATTAGAGGAATTGGCTTAATAAATGTAGGTAAAAGTCTTAAGTTAGATGTGTTAGTAGATTCAAATTTGTTACATGAACTTTACATCTTTAAAACCAGGCCTTCACTTATCTTTATTTTAGTATACTCCTCTCTCCACACGATATAATCTACTTGAAAAACTTTAGATCTAGATAGCTTCATTATATGATGTACTGGTAGGCAATGTCTGCTTTGATTTCTGAGCATATAATAAGCTATAAATCTTCTGTGTGTTATCTCGTGTGATTTACTATATGACGTATGACATAAGTCTTAATTGATGAACGATAGTCTGACCATACACTGTTATCAAGAATCTATGAAAATATGTCAAGACAAATAATAAGAATTATGGCTGTTAGTGAAATTACTGGTGTCTCTATTGTACTAAGTACAGACCTGACCCCTTTAGTTTTGCCAATGGTTTCAAGCTTGGTTTGTCTATACTAAGGGATCTTATGTTGTACTAAGTACAGATCTAGAACCACTAGTATCTACAAAACGAGTTTGATATTTGTCACATTTACTCAAGGGTATGTCATATGTTTCGAAAAGAACATCATTTAGTGACCTCTATCTTGCAAAGTGAAAGAAACAGTGTTATGTGTTTTACTAAATTTCTCAGTATGTCATTTTTGAATCACATTTGGTAATACACATACAAACAATAAAAGGTTTGCTCGGAAATCAATATAGACTTTGTTTATATGGATTATAATACCGGTAATCATCCTGAACTGTCTATGATATTTAAATCACTTCATTTTGATGTGAATATTATATTCTGTGGAAATAGGTAACCAAGTTATACTTTTATAAATATAAGTTGATAAATGGTTAAGTTGTGAGTTCTTATGTAACTTATTGTGAATTTCATAAGGTATGCATACTAACAATCTTCTTAGACTTTTTACTCATCATTTGGTTCAGCTGTTTCCTTCTGATATGATCCCACTGTCGATAAATTTCTTAATGCCCTCGATTAGAATTTAATTTACTTTATTTTATTGTAATTTTATTTTAGTCAAAGTGTTTCATTAATACAAGGGTACTCGATACCAATGTTTATTATGAATCATTGTACGTTTATTTATTTCATTTTATCTTATTTCTTCTTTTTATTATTTTTATTATTTTTATTTTTATTTTTATGTTTCTCGTTCGTATTGTCGCATGATTGTTTCACAAGTGAAAAATATTTTATTTTAGACTTGTTCGCTATCCCATAAGAAAAACGAGTGAAAGATCCTCAGATTTTAGACTCGTACACAATTTGGACTTAAAAATGACGTTTTGTAATTAAAATTTAATTTTTAGACAAAAATTGCGAGCAGAGAACAGTGTTGCGATCTGAGATTGGGCTGCGAGCTGAACTCAACTCTGCGAGTTGAGTTCTGCGAGCCGAGTCCATGGGTATATAAAGGGCTGCGAGTTCACAAGATAACAGTCCTGCGAATTCACTTTCCCTTGCGAACCCACACACACTGCGAACCGAGACTTATTTTCAAAATTTTGTGTTTGTGGATCGGATTTTTCACCCTGTAGATATTATACACTTTCTCGTTGTGATCATTTCTAGGTAAAAATCAATGAATTTCACCGCATATTTTGACCAAAATCAGCATTTTCATAAAAACTTGAGTTTTGAATTCAAACTGTTCATGCTGCGAGTTGAGATCCAGACTCAACTCGCAGCCCGCTCCTGCGAGTCCACTTGCGAGTTGACTTGCGAGTCCAACTTGCGAGTTGACTTGCGAGTCCAACCTGCGAGTTGACTTGCGAGTTGAACTCTGCGAGTTGAACTTGCGAGTTGAACCTGCGAGTTGAACTTGCGAGTTGAATTCTGCGAGTTGACTTTTGTTGACTCTTGCGAGCTGACTTGAACTCTGCGAGTTGAATTCTGCGAGTTGACTTCTGTTGACTCTGCGAGCTGACATTTGAAAATTTTGAATTTTGAATTTTTAATTTACGAATTCTCGATTAATTAACTAATTAAGCGTTTATAAGTTAAAATTAATATACGGTTAGATGTGTCGACTTAAATGTAAACACATAAAATTGTATACTTTATATATAAGACTTATGACTTTCCGTAATAAGTAATATATTTGTGTAGCAGGTTAATTTGAAAGTTAGACTTATTGATTTAGTATATGTTGAACAACTATAATTGATAATTAAGTTTCACGACTTAATAGTTCAATTAGAAGTTGTAGATCATATAAGTTTATCAATATTTGTTAATCTACTTGTCTAACATTTGTGTAATTTGTGATATTACAGATATGGCTAGACTTTTCGCTGCTCATCACAACGTGGTTGTTGATCTAGATATCAATGCACGAGGTGCATCCAGGGTCGCTCGGATTCTTACTTTTCTGGCACGATCGAGGATTCGATATGCTATCACCGAGTCACCGGCCCTATCACGAGATATACTAACCCAATTCTGGGCAAATATTGTATATGATACATCGGTGAATCCTCCGGTCATCCAGACAAGGATAAATGATCGTCCGGTTATCTTTTCTACTTCAAATCTTAGGAACATTTTACAGTTGGGAACTGTGGAGCAGGAAGATGGACCAACTGAGTTTCCGTTGGACTTTATCGAGGGAGCTTTAGGACGTATGGGGTATGTTGGACCCAAGAGAGGCCGTCAGTTTCTGAAAGCTCTCGTGTTCGGAGAATGGAGATTTTTACTCCATGTCTTGGTCACGATCTTTGGGCCAAAGAAAGGAGGATATGATGAGCTTAGCTCTTCTCTATTATCGGCTGCACTGTCACTGGTTTACAATAAACCATACAGTTTTTCAGACTATGTTTTTGGAGAATTTGTTAGACAAATCTTGGGAGGTGTCAGGTCTCAGTTTATGCTATATCCCAGATTTTGTATGCTTATCATTCGGGCTTCGATTCCTGACTTGCCAGACTTTCAAGCCGATTTAAAAGTTGATACCATCGGGCTGAGGGCTTACAATGCCATGTTTATGCACACCTCAAGAAGGTTTGAGATGCAACCACAGCCGACAGAGCTGTTTGGGTTCTTGATCCATCACGATTATGTGACGCCACCAAATCATGGTTGGCTAGATGTTGATGTGGCCGAGGGTGCTCCTGAGCCACAAGAACTGATTGAGGAGGTTCTTATTCAAGCAAATCAGCAAGAGCAACAAGTTGATGTTGACATTGCAGCTGAAGTGGTGCAGCAAGTACTGGCTGAGAACGATGATGCCAATGATCCCATCATGCAGGATGTGGATCAGTATGTTGCTGAGGCACCAAGGTTTGAAGAACCATCCACAGAGGCACCTGATGCTGCTGGACCATCAGGAAGAGATGAAGAAGCTGCTCCGGCTTCTGAATCTGATTCTGATGATGATGATGATGACTCTGGACCTCCTGGGTTTGTCTCTGGGATTCCAGAAGGGATGATTCGAAAAGGATCAAGACTGATTATGGATCCGGAGCTGAAATTAAAGAGGAAAGCCGTTGACCAAGATCCCGATTTTGTTTTGGTTGATGAAGATGAGGATGAAGAAGAAGAGGAGGAGGTGCTTATTACTCGACCTCGCAAGCTGCTCAGACAAACAGCTTCAACCTCTGCAGCTCATCTACAATCAAGTTCTACGCCCTCAGAGGCTGAAATGATTGCTGCTTTGGTTCGCCCGTCTTCGCACCCAACCACCAAATCTAGCAGGGTTGCAGCGCGTCTATTAACCGATGTTGCTACCGAGATAGCGAAGAAAATGCAACCGCCTGCTCCCACACCACCAACCACAACTTCTGGTGCTCCATCCACCTCACCTATGACTGATGCTGAACGCATTACACAATTGGAGTCTAGGGTTAGAGAATTGCAAGTAGTGGCTAACACTTTTGCTAATCAGCTTCTACAACTGTCCGACAATGTCACTACACAGAACAATGCTTACTCATTGCTACTCAAGACCAACAGCACTCTGGTAGATGACGTGGCTGAAAAGCAACGACAACTCGATCGTCTCTCTCGTCGTATTACATACTTAGAACAGAACCAGCCATCTCAAGGGGAGAAAGCTGCAATTGAGAAGGCTGCATTTGAAGAAGTTTGTAAAGAGGATGAGCTGGCTAAGAAGAGCCGAGATGATGAAGACGATGATCCCGCAGCTGGAAAAGAAAGTGAGCTGGCTGGTCCTTCAACGACTGGTCAGCAGACTACATTTCAGGGGGAGTCTGCTGAAGCAAGTGGAAGTGGAGCTGGTACTGGTGCTGCGAAGGGTGGAGCTGAAGAAGGTGACACTTGTATTAATATAGACTGATTGTAATTATTAATACATTGTAACTTTGAATTATTTTGTAATTAAGATGTTTAAACTTGAATGTTTAAAATGTTATAATTATGAATGTTCGTATATTATAAGTCTTTTGTAATTCTAGATTGACTATGATCGATAAAAGAGTTATAGGATCATATAATATATGATGTTCGCATATTATAAGACTTATTCAAATTTTAGATCGATTATCATAATCGATGAAAGATTTGAATAAGTATATATATATAATATATTTCAAATACACAAAGGGATAATAAGAAAAATCTTAGATTGATTCAGGGAAATCAATGAAAGAACTTATGATATTAATCTATTTGTGTATGTATTTCTATAGGTCATGAAATGTTGAACTTATCAGATTCTGAAGGCGACATGCCAGATGAATTAGATGAGGACATTGACTTTGACCTTAAAGAAGGAGAGTTTGTACCTCCTGAAGATTGGACTTTCATTTTTAATGATGGGGCAGACGAATGTGTAGATCTTGACGCTGATGTTGTTGAACACATTGTAAGCCCATCTACAACTAAAGTGGTCATCCAGGAAGAAGATGGAGAAAGGGTTGTTGAGTTAGATGAAAGTCTAGATGACTCAACCAGTTCTGAATCAGAAGATGACCTTCCAGAAAAACTCAGAAATAATCCCATGTTTAGACCTCTGAAAAGGAGAAAACAAAAGGTTGGGATGTCTGAAGTAGACATAACTGGAAAGAAAGCTCCAAGGAAGGGGATCATCGGCTGGTATTTTGATTCTGACTTGAAACTTTTCGCTATCAAAAGATTTGACGGAGTTCAATATTTCGATAAGAAGCTTAAAGTATTCAGTTCGCTTCCTCGATTTGAAATTCGAGACTTGGCACGCTTAGAACTGATAAATCCCAGTAATGATCCCTACGCAACGTATGTTGAGAAGATCATTCGGACTGAGGGTAGATCAATGAAGTTTGAGAAGATTAAGCCAAGAGTCGGAAAGATGATCAAATTAAAGGAACGAAGTCAGAGAACTGGCCGAAGATTAAGGAAGAAAACTTATCCAGCTGTCAAGTGCATACAGCAGATACCACTGAAGACAATGCCACAGAATATTCTGGGAAATCTTGTGAACTGGCACGTGGACTCAGAGACTGGTGAAGCTGTCATGGTTGAAGCTGATGATGAAGTCGAAGGAGGAGAAAGAGTAATTCTAACAGTCTATGACCATCGACACCTGATGAATCTGTCGAGGAAGGACCTGTTGAAGTTAAACGAAAACAGGATCCTAACGACTGAAGCATGGGGTGATCTTGCAAGAGATTATCAATTAATGGTGAAGACTTGTATAAGAATGAAGATTCATATGGGCAGTAGTATTTACAAGTAAAGTCCAAAGACAAAGTTGAAGATAACGACACTAGAGCTATTGTCAAGGGGGAGTCTGTTGGGACATGTTATTGTGACAATAGATCTAGCTTGTGTTAGGACTAGTGTATTTATTATCAATCTTGTATATATTGGTTTAGACTTGTAAATATATGATATTAACTTGTTATTATTATTTGTTAAATGTTATTAGACAAATATCGATTTTAAGTTAAAGTCTGAATCGCGAATTGAGAAGTCAACTCGCAGGTCAACAGACTTGCGAGTTGAGATCTCAACTCGCAGTCCAATCTGGACTCGCAGCTCTAAGCTGCGAGTTGAGATCTGGGTTCGCTGTAAACTGGACTCGCAGGTCTTACCTGCGAGTTGAGTTTTGGGCTCGCAGCTATCTCGGTTCGCAGGACCTACCTGCGAGCTGAGATGTGGGCTCGCAGTCCATCTGGACTCGCAGGCCCATGGCCTGCGAGTTGAACCAGATATAAATATTTTAAATGCTGCTCATTATACTTGATCTAGAAATCCGTGCCATAATTACACACACCACATATTTTAAGTATTCTCTCCTCGAAATCTGTGCAGATATAAAAGCATTTATTGAATAGGCTCGGTTTTGATTGTTTAACACTAGTTAATATCGAAACGAAGCTTGTTAATTAATTGCAAAGTTATATAAGCAATAAACCTTAACGTATTGTGGGATTCCGCACCTCAATACTTAAAGATAATCCGTTATCGAACCAAGATCTAGCGACCTTACATGATACATTGAGGATAAAACTTAATATTGACGTTTGAGGTGTGTCTCCTAATGTACTATCATTTCCCTAGTTGTTTACAGACACAACTGAACGTCTTTTGCACATGTTGCAATGTTACTTTTCTTTAATGCTAGTAAGCACAAAGAATGGCTATTGCATTACTTACCCCCTTTTTTTTTTTTTTAATACTAATAAGAACATAAGAGAATAAGGTCATCGAAACGAGCACGGGAAAAAGCTTTGGTGAACAGGTCGGCATTCTGCTTAAGGGTATCTATTTGGACCAGATCAATTAGGTGTTTCTCATAGCAATCACGAATGAAATGAAACCTAATTTCTATGTGTTTGGTCTTAGAATGTTGGACAGGATTACGTGTAATACATATAGCAGCAGTATTATCTATATGAATGGGAGTCATAGTTAAGAGTAAACCGTAATCGCGCAACTGGTGTTGTATCCAAAGAACCTGGGAACAGCAACTGGCAGCAGCAATGTATTCAGCCTCTGCGGTTGAGGTAGAAACAGTCGTTTACTTTTTGCACTGCCATGATACGAGCCGTGGTCCAAGAAACTGACATCCACCAGAAGTGGACTTCTTATCCATATTGCATCCCCCATAATCCGAGTCCGAGTAAGCAGTGAGCGAGAAGGTTTTCTCATTAGAATACCAGAGACCAAGAGTTGGTCTACATTTGAGATAACCGAAGATTCGCGTAACTGCCTTCATGTGACACATCTTCGGTTTAGCCTGATACCTGGAACAGAGTGACACTGCAAAGACAATGTCCGGACGCGATGCAGTGAGATACATCAGAGAACCAATCATAGATCGGTAATCTTTTTCCGGACAGTCCTCTTCATCTTCCGCTGGACCAAGGTGATGATTCAGCTCTAAAGGCGTCCCATAGGATTTACAGTCAGTCAAGTTATACCGCGTAAGCATATCATTGACGTACTTGGACTGATGAATGTAAATCCCTTTAGCAGATTGTTCGACTTGTACGCCCAAGAAAAAGTTCAGCTCCCCCATTGCACTCATTTCAAATTCTGACTTCATGATCCGCTCGAAGTCGCGACACAATTCATCCTTGGTATAACCAAAGATGATGTTATCCACATAAACCTGTACTAATAACAAGTCCTCCCCTGCATGCTTGATGAAGAGAGTATTGTCGATCGTTCCTCGTACAAAACCATTCTTCAGAAGATGAGTCGCAAGCCGCTCTTACCAAGCTCTAGGAGCTTGATGAAGACCATACAATGCCTTGTCCAGTTTGCAGACGTAGTTCGGATGAACAGAGTCTTCAAAACCAGGCGGCTGTTTGACATAGACCTCTTCAACCACTTGACCATACAGAAATGCACTCTTAACGTCAAGCTGGTAAACCCGAAATCCTTTGAATGAAGCGTACGCCAGGAAAATGCGGATGGATTCCAAACGAGCAACCGGGGAAAATACTTCATCGTAGTCCAAACCCTCAATTTGAGTGAAGCCCTGGACCACTAGACGTGCTTTGTTGCGAATTACCACGCCCCGATCATCCTTCTTCACACGATATACCCAACGAGTGCCAATAGGATGAGCACCCTTGGGTAAAGGCACCAAAGTCCATACTTGCAGCTTTTTGAATTGTTGAAGCTCTTCCTGCATGGCCTCAACCAAGTATGGATCCTTTAACGCATCAGCTGTCTTCTTCGGTTCTACTTGTGAGAGAAAGCATTCTTCAATTTCCGAAGCAAGACAAACAGGATCAGTGTTGGTAACAGGAGACGGTGTCAACACAGATTGTTCAGCAGCAGCAATCTGTCGTCTCGTTAAAACACCTTTGTTTAAATCACCAGGAATGGCATCAACTGGATGTGACACATTGATCCGAGAACTCGGAATTGCAGCCGAAACGATGATAGAATCAAGGTTTGTAGAGTCAACTTCAAGTTCGAGTTGAAGTGTAGGTAAATCTTCAAGGTTAGGTGCAGGTGATTGAACAGAATCCTCAAACATTTGTTCCTCATCATTTGTAGGATCAGGAACATTCTCAGCAACGAGTGGAGGTGGAGTCTCACAAGTAGCAGCAGGAGCAGTTGCTGGTGTTGCTGTAGGTGGTGGAGGAACAGAGATGGGTGGTGTTTCAGAAGCGATGTCCAGCCCGTGAAGTAGTGTCACTATATCCTCTTCTTCATTCACATCAGGAATATTAAAAGAATCAAACAGTGTTTGATAGTCAAACAAATATTCGGGTCCCTTCCCCTGAGGGTTGTCAGTGTAATGGAAAAAGGTGACTTCAAAATGTTCTTCCACACGCTTGGACACTAGATTATACACACGTTTGTTTGGTGAGTTATTAGAGAATCCTAGAAAAACACTTTCACAAGATTTCTCACCAAACTTAGCAATTCGTTCCTTGGTGTGCATAATAGTGCATAGGCAGCCGAATGGTTCAAGAAACTGTAGATTAGGCTTTCTGTTGTTGAACAATTCATAGGATGTCTTGTTCTTCTTCTTAACCATTAACACCCGATTCAGAACGTAGCAGGCCGTATTCACAGCTTCGGCCCAAACTGTGATTGGAAGCTTAGAGTCAGATAGCATTGTACGTGCAGCCTCAATCAAAGTCCTATTCTTACGTTCTGCAACCCCATTCTGCTATGGAGTCCTTGCGGTACTGAATTGGTGTTCAATACCATTGCTCAAACAGTACAGCTCCATAATCGAGTTCTTAAACTCTGTACCGTTATCACTCCTTATCTTCTTGATTCTCAACTCACAAAGATTTTGCATTTTGTCGAATAGATAGATGAGAATCTCAGGCACTTCATCCTTGGTCTTCAGAAAATAAACCCAAGAAAACCGCGAATAATCATCCGTCACAACTAGGCAATATGAAGCTCCTCCAAAACTCTTCTTTCTGACTGGCCCGAATAGATCCATGTGAAACAGCTCTAAGGGCTTCTCAGTTGAATTGGCCAGCTTCGGTCTGTGAGACTTCTTGTGTTGCTTTCCTTTCTGACAAGGGACGCAGTGATCATTCAGTCCAAAGGATTGCTTAGGGACACCTCGCACTAGATCATTCTTGATCAGTTGTTCATCTTGCGAAAGTGCAAGTGCCCATACGCCTGTGCCATAATAACGATTCCTTCTCAGGAGCTTTAGATAGAAGACATGTGAGCTGTGTAGTTTCCACAGTACTCATGTCAAGAATATACGTTTCTCGCTCCCGAGGTGCCCTCAGAAGCACCCATTCTTCAGGGATTACAAATCCCGGCTTCAATATGCAACACTCAGTGTCTGTGAAAGTAGTAGTGTACCTTTTATCGCACACTTGAGAGACACTGAGAAGATTGTGTTGCAATTGTTCTACAAAATTCACCTTCTCAAAGCTTACCATTCCATTAGTAAGCGTACCCTGACCAAAAATAACTCCCCCTTTATCACCAGCGAAGGCCACATAACCTCCATTGTAAGCATGAACCTCAGATAAAAAGGAAACATCACCGGTCATGTGCCGAGAACAACCGCTGTCGATATACCATTTACTATTCTTTACAGATTCAGGTTGCTGCGGCACCACAAACAAGGTAAATTAGTTAGAAATGGAGACCCAAGCCTTTATAGTCTTGGGTACTCCAGTAACATCATCAACAATGACCACATCAGTCAAAACTTTGTTTTCAAAAAGTTTAGAATGTTTGACTGATGAGGTATTGTCGGATGTAGAATCTTTGCAAGATTCTTTAATCTTCCAAATTTGCTTTGGTTTGGATGCTTGCGAGTCAACAACTTTGAGTTTCAAGTTTTGCAAAGTATTTTGCTCAACTTTGTTGACTTTGACAACTGGGACAGGAGTCTTTAAGCCTTTCATTGAAATAGACTTCTCTGAAGGATTCTTAAATTTTGAAGCTCGCGAAACCTGTTTCCCATAATGTTTCTTCGCAAGCACGGGACAAACATTTATCAAATGACCTTGCTACTTGTAGTAGAAACAGGATCGATGCTCAACACTTGATTGAGATTGAGGAATAAACCGATGAGCTCGACCAAAAGAAGCATGTGTTGAACAGTCACATTTACGTGAGCATTCAGCAAGAGATGCTTTAGAAGAGTTTTTAGAAGATTTATTTAATATAGTTGTTTTAGAAACAATCTTCTTTTGAGGTTCAGCCATAGCTTTACCTTTTCTTTTTGTTATAGCCTGTTCATTTTGTTCGATAGTAATTATATGATTTTTAGGCTTGACGTTTTTCTTAACTGGTCGATACTCTTGATCAGTTATATCCTCAATTTCAATTTGCTCTTCAATAATACGAGGAAGCACATAAAGAGTTTCCTAATTTAGGCTCAACTATATTTTCAGATTTAATAAGTTCAGTCTGATGAATCTTGGCCTTAATAGGTTTAACTTTCTCAACCTTTTGAGTCTTACTTGTTTCAGACTCACTAGTATTAGCCCTAACTGGCTCGGGCCTACTAGTTTCAGGTTGTTCACATGCAATGATGACATTTTCAGCCTTAACTAGCTCAGACTTACTTATATTGATGCTCACAGTAGGTTTGACAGTTTTAACATCTATCTTAGTAAAGATAGGCATCATATCATTGACATTATCCCTAACAGGCATAGGTAAATAATCCTTAGGAGGTGGGACTTGATGAAAACCAAGTCTTGGCTTACTCTTAGTGTCAGTTCTCTGTGCCTGTAGGATTTCATCAAAGACTTGAGAGGATGTGGAAAAGTTTGAAAGCTTTTTCTTTAAATTTAGAACCTCAGTTTGAGATTCAACAAGTTCCCTTTTAATAGATGATAGCATGTCAACATAGCTACCAATTTCATCTTGTTGTTCAAAAAATTTAGCTTTTAGTTCATTTTTCTCTTCCAAAACAGCTTTTAACTTTTGATCACTGGCCTTATCACTGTCACGTAACATACTATTTGTTTCATTTAAATTTTCGATGACAGTGTTAAGGCGTGTGGTATCCTCTCTATACCTGTTTAGTTGGTTAGTCAATTTAATGCACGAAATAAATGATAAAGGTTCATCATCTACCTCATGCACCTCAGCCATCAGTGCCTTTTCTGCATCATCCTCATCTGGATCAGACCATTCCCAAGCATCGTTAGAAAGCAGCAGTGCAGCGGAAACCATTGCCTTCTCATCATTTTTGGTCTTATCAGTTGAGTTGTACTGAGAAGGTTTAGATAGGCCAAAAGGTGGGTTCTTCTTGCGGTCACATTCACGAGCAAATTGTCCATAGTTATGACACTGGTAGCATTTCACCTTGCTCTTGTTAAAACCCAGAACCTTCTCTTCCGAATCAGTGACATTCTTCCTTCCAGTTTTCTTCAAGAGGTTCTTGACTCTTCTTGTGAGCATAGCAATGCTCCACTTCAAGTCCATATGCTCAAGCTCTTCTTGATCAATTTGACTGAAATCTTCTTCAGTCAGATCCACAGTGCTGTTCTTGTTGGATAGGAAGTCATCATAAGCCGACAAGAAAGCTGTAAAAACAACTGCATGTTCTTCAGCAACTGCAGGAGATGCACCTTTGAAGTTTGAATAAGCACCACTCCCACTTGAAGAGTTGATGGTGGGATATCCAAATCCACCAGATGTATTTGGGGCACCAGAACTACCAGAACCTCCAGAGAAAAATGCAGAACTAGCAGCAGGAACATCCACACCATATAACTTCGGGTTCTGAAGGTGTGTAGTAGCTTTGGTTTCCTTTTTCTGCATATCTAAGAGATCAGCAGCAATCTGTCCAACCAAATCATCTAGCTCCATGTCCATAATGTCTTCATTTTTTTCCATCAGCAGCACTCGTGTATTCCACTTTTTAGGTAAGGAACCCAAAAGCTTCTTGTTAACATCAGTTTTGTCAAGATTTACACCTCCCTCGACTAATTCACTAACAAGCTGTGAATATCTACTACACATATCTTCAAGAGATTCAGTAGGCAGCATGTCAAAGACTTCAAACTGTTTCTTGACTAGATCCAGCTTGTTCCGTTTGTACTGATCACTGCCACCACATTTCTTTTCAAAAGCAATCCATAAATCATACGCAGTTTTGTGGTGGCGAAGTTGTCGGAGAATCTGTTGAGGTAAAGCCATGGTAATAGCAGAGTAAGTCTTCTTTTCAGTGTCAAAAGCCTTACGTTCCTCAGGAGTCATAGACTTAATGGATTTTTCAGGAATAGGTCCATCAAAGATACCGGTCCTCCCGGGGCGTTAATATCTTTCTTCCATATAAATTAGCATTTCAGGATCGTTGAAAGATACAAATGCTTCAAATCTCTTACGCCAATCCGAGTAATTCATTCCATTTGTATACATAGGTGGTTTATTTGTTGAACCCACCTCACTATTATGTTTTAACAAAGCCCCAACTTGTTGAATAGATGCTGATGCAGAAGACGTCATCGTAACGGGCTCGAAAGACTTTTCAAAAAGTTTCTAAAACTGGAGTCAGCGACACAACTGTTGTGTCGCAGCTTGTGTCGCAGAAGATCTTACAGCGACACAAATATTGTGTCGCAAGATATCTGTGGCGCAGAACTTGTGTCGCAAAACAAGTATGTCGCAACTTTATGTCGCAAATGTTAAGGTCGCTAAAACCCTATTAGCGACACAAATTAATGTCGCAAACTTGTGTCGCAAAACGGCGCTGTCAGACTCCAGAAAACTCAAAAACGAAAAATTTCGAAAACTAATAATTTTTTAATGAAAAACTTCGTAAAAGCTTAGTTTTTTAGGCTTAAAAACTCCAAGTTTCAGCTTCAAAACACTTTATAATGAAGATCAAACACCAAAAAAATGTTGAATAATCAAAATAAGTATTAAAAACTTACCAAAACGATTTGATACCACCAAAATCAATGATTATGGCTCTGATACCAATTGTAGATCCCTTAGGATGGATCTTTTAATCAAATCGAATGGTGGAGACAAACACAAACACAAAGAATATAAAGCTTAAGACAATGAAGTGCAAATCAATAATAATACTTTATATTTCTTTCTCAATAAATAAGCAGCCAAAACAGAGAATAAGTGTGTGTGAAAACCCCCAAAAAGTCTCTTTCTAAAACCCTAACATTTGGGTATTTATACTAAACAAACTGGCCGGATTATGCGACACAAGCCTTGTGTCGCATAGATCACTATTGCGACATAAGCTCTATGTCGCAACTACAACTAATGCGACACAGGCCTTGTGTCGCATAACACAGAAAATGTAATTCTAACTAGCTCAATTACATTAACAAACACATTACAGACTAGACCAACTGACAGACACACTAAGATGCATCAACATGTTCCGAATTGCAAAAAATATTATATGGGATGAAGCATCTATGCCTAAGAGGCAAGTTGTGGAGGCTGCCGATAGAACTGTGCAAGATATCACGGGTGTGAGACTCCCATTTGGTGGTAAGATAATGGTTTTAGGAGGTGAGTTTAGACAAGTTTTGCCTGTGGTGAGACGTGATACACGAGCACAAAGTGTAGACTCTAGCTTATGAATGTCACCGCTTTGGCACTTGATTAAAAAGATGCGTCTAATCATCAATATGAGGGCTATGAGGGCTTTGACTGATCCATGGTTTTCAGTTTATTTGTTATGAGTTGGTGACGGGGCCGAAGAAGTGCTATACGAAACCTTTATTTGCATACCTGATGACATGGCTATTATTACAGCGAAAAAGCTAAGTCTATTGAATCTTTAATTAATGTAGTTTTTCCATCTCTTCAAATGAATGAAAGTTCGGCAGATCACATAATTTCTAGATTGATATTATTAACTAAAAGTGATAATTTAACGAGATTAATGATCAGCTGATAAGTAGATTTCGCGGTGTGGGAAAAATCTACCACAGTTTCGATGAGGTAGAAAATGATAATAATAATTACTATCCGATAGAATTTCAAAACTCATTAAATGTTAGTGGTCTACCCCCTTATTGCCTTCGGCCAAAAGTAGGATGTCGGATGATAGTATTACCATATCTCGACCCATCTAATGGATTGTATAATGGAACCAGATTGATATGTAGAAGTTTTCAGCCAAACGTCATCAATGCAGAAATAGTTGTTGGCCAGCACTACGGAAAACGAGTATTCATACACAAAATTCCTTTGTGCCAGTAAGAAAATGACATGTTTCCATTCAAACTCAAGCGAAAACAATTTGCTATTTAGCTTAGCTTTGCTATGTCGATAACTAAATCTCAGGGATAGACAATTCCAAATGTTGGTGTTTATCTATTGGACTCCATATTTTCGCACGTAAAAACTTTACATTACATTACTTAGAGGAATATCACATGATAACATCAAAGTATTAGTGAAGGTGTCTACACATCAGACGTGGTATATCGAGAAGTCTTGCATGATGAATAAGGTACAATCAGTTGTTTATTATTTGTTGGTGCATATTGTGTGACAACTTATAGTTTGTAATAGTTAGGTTTAGAAGTCATTTTGTTAATCATTATAATTATTAACTTTAGTTTTGATGTGTATTTTGTAGGTTCGTACGAACTTACAAGTTCGTACGAACTTAGAGTAGGTACGAACTTAGGTGCCTATATATACACAAGTCCGAAAGTTTTAGAGAGGAGGTTTTTTCGGAGTTGTAAGTTCGAACTCAGTTGTAGGTTCGAATACTCTGTGTTTGTTCGAATGTAAACTTGTTTACATTCAATAAAAGTGATCTTTACATATTTGTTATTGCTCGTTTGTTATCGTTTAGTATAATCGAGGATTCCGCACTCGATTATATCATATTACCTCGTAGATCCGAACCTACGGGAACCTAGTATTTTGTAAATCCCATAGGTTCGGATCTACGACGTAATATGATATAATCGAGTGCGGAATCCTCGATTGTACTAAACGATAACATATGAGCAATAACAAATATGTAAAGATCACTTTTATTGCATGTAAACAAGTTTACATTCGAACAAACACAGAGTATTCGAACCTACAACTGAGTTCGAACTTACAACTCCGAAAAAACCCCCTCTCTAAAACTTTCGGACTTGTGTATATACAGGCACCTAAGTTCGTACGAACTTACTAAGTTCATACCTACTCTAAGTTCGTACGAACCTACAAAATACACATACAAAACTAAAGTTAATAATTACAATGATTAACAAAATGACTTTTAAACCTAACTATTACAAACTAGAAGTTGTTGTCACACAATATGCACCAACAGACTCCCCCTTGACAATAGCTCTAATTTCACCCGAGTTGTCTTCGATCTTGGTTCTGTTAAGCTCTTTTGTCTTCTTACATAGAACACCTTTTCCACATAGTCTTTACTACCCTCTGACATCTTCAATCTTCATGTCTCTAACTATCTCTGTAGCATCATGAAGCTTCAACAGATCATGTCATACACCTCAACAACTCTTGTAGCTTCCAACTTACCGTTAGGAATTTCATCTTTTTCAGATCTTAACTCCTCTAGGTCTATCACTACGATTTACCTTCAGACATTTCATCATTTTCTAAACTAAACTTCTCTATGTATTCTCTAACTCAGATTTATCACTATTAAACTTGTCAGTTCAATGGTATCTATCTCTTTAGATTGACTAGACTCCCCCTTAACCTGTTCAAGATTACCACGTATTCTAGTTGAAGAGTTAGGCAGCTCAAATTGGTCTACTGCTAAGCAGCCCTCCAACATTCGGTCACTGGGATCATCGTCTTTGTCTACGTTTCTTTCTCAACGCATCCTCTTTACAACCAATCTTCTCCACTTGCCAGGCTTCTCCCCCTGAGCTGCCGCGCTCTTCAACAAGGGATTTATCTTCGCCGAAGCTGTGGTGAAATAGTTGTAATAAGTGCGGTTGGAATAGTTGTTGTGATTGTGGGTGTGGTGGTGGTTGTGGATTGGGCAGTTAGCTCACTAATGACAACCTCACTAGACCGACTTCTTTGTTAGACCTTCTAGTGAATAGTGAGGTATCATTATCAGAATTAGCATCATCATCTTGCAATGAATAATCATCGTCTTCATTCAACTTATGTTTGCCTTAATCCGTAGCAAAAATGAGACCCTAAGTGATATCCAAGTTTTATTAGATCTAGATTCATCTAATTGTGGAATATCATCTTCATCATCACTTTCATCAACACTCTCGGTCTGTTCACACGTAAACTCCAATATTATCCTCGAATTTAGATCTTCTAGCTTCAATGTTTTGTCATACCTAGGCTTTGAACTAATCGCATTTGAGTTGTTTCTCCAATTGTAGAGTTAAACAATCAAAAGTAATTATCTCCCCATTTAGTAAGAACTTAAATTTGTAATAACTAAATATAAAAAGCACATTATTTTTGGGAGAGCCACTGTTACGAAGATCATATTAGCCATAATGCACACGATACACAGTTAGGAATTGAATTATTCTGATGTTATTATGTATGTAATTTATAGTTCACGAAGATTATCGGTATTATTGTCCACTTAAGCAGTCAACACTGAGAAATTTCAAGTACAATGTTAGCTACTGTTCACGATTAACTATGTATCTCACATTTGATATACCCTTAGAATCAAGAAAGTCCAGAATTTCATATATCGGATTTTTTAACTTAAATTCATCTCTAAAGTCAGGTCCTTTATATTATGTTGGGACATGTTATTGTGACAATAGATCTAGCTTGTAATAGGACTAGTGTATTTATTATCAAACTTGTATAAATTGGTTTAGACTTGTAAATATATGATATTAACTTGTTATTATTATTTGTTAAATGTTATTAGACAAATATCGATTTTAAGTTAAAGTCTGAATCGCGAATTGAGAAGTCAACTCGCAGGTCAACAGACTTGCGAGTTGAGATCTCAACTCGCAGTCCAATCTGGACTCGCAGCTCTCAGCTGCGAGTTGAGATCTGGGCTCGCTGTAAACTGGACTCGCAGGTCTTACCTGCGAGTTGAGTTTTGGGCTCGCAGCTTTCTCGATTCGCAGGACCTACCTGCGAGCTGAGATGTGGGCTCGCAGTCCATCTGGACTCGTAGGCCCATGGGCTGCGAGTTGAGTCAACTCGCAAGGCCCATGGCCTGCGAGTTGAACCAGATATAAATATTTTAATGCTGCTCATTATTAGAGATCGAGAAATCCGTGCCATTTTTACACACACCAAATATTTAAATATTCTCTCCTCGAAATTCGTGCTGATATAAAGGCTATCATTGAATAGGCTCGGTTTTGATTGTTTAACACTAGTTGATATCAAAACGAAGCTTGTTAATTGATAGATTAGTTATATAAGCCTAAAACCTTAAGTATTGAGGGATTCCGCACCTCAATACCTAAAAGATAATTCGTTGTCGCTAACCAAGATCTAGGAGACTTACAATTGGTATCAGAGCTTTCGGGCTTAGAAACATTGTGGTTACAAGGTTTTTGGTTATATAACATCTTTAGGGTCGTTTTTCGAACGAAATCTACGGATTTATTCGTAAAATACCAAAAAGTTTCAGTTCCCAGATTTCGAGGCGCCGTTCTGCGAGTTGAGATTAGGGTTACTATTATTTGCGAGTTGAGAATTAGGGTTTGAGCTGCGAGCTGAGTTTCTTGCGAGTTGAGATTCAGCTGCGAGTTGAAAGTCTCTTGGGAGTTGAGATTTACTTGCGAACCGAGTTCCTTGCGAACCGAGTTCCTTGCGAACCGAGTTCCTTGCGAACTGAGTTTTCTGCGAGTTGATATTTACTTGCGAACCGAGTTCCTTGCGAACTGAGTTTTCTGCGAGTTGAGATTTACTTGCGAACCGAGTTCCTTGCGAACTGAGTTTTCTGCGAGTTGAAATTACTTGCGAACCGAGTTCCTTGCGAACTGAGTTTTCTGCGAGTTGACATTTCCTGCGAACCGAGTTCCTTTGCGAATTGAGTTCCTGCGAGTTGACTTTCTTTGCGAGCTGAAACCCTTTGCGAGCTGAGATATTCTTGCGAATTGAAGTTGTAATATCTTGTGATTTGACAACTTTTAAGACTTACCAAGATGTCTGACTTGAGTAGAATGATTGAAATGGAACATGAGGTTGGAAAATCTAATGTTCCACCAAAATTGCTTAGACTCGAGGACTATTATGGGTGGAAAGACAGGTTCGAAAGCAACTGTAGATTCCATGACATAACTATCTGGCTGTGTATTAAAAACGGATATGTTGCACCTACAGCTGAGGTAGGGAACGCAACAGTGATTGTGACTTATGATCGAATGAATGACAATCAGAAGAAAGAATTCACCATCGATAATAAAGCACATTCTTCAATTAAGATGAGCCTTCCTAAGGAGATCAACCATCAGTTGAAGTCCTTTCACACAGCTAAAGAGCTGTGGGACGCTCTAGAAAAGAGATGTGAGGGGAGCCCTCAGGTGAAAGCTGGTAAATGTAATCTTCTAAAAAAGCAGTTTATGGTATTTAAGGCTTTTAGAGAAGAAGATCTTGAGGCTTACACCACCCGTTTCTATCATCTATTAAGTGAGCTTGACGACCATGCTATCTTCTATAATGACAAGGAGAAAACCGACAAGTTTATTGAGGGTTTACCTTGTAAATGGGAGATGTACGGTATCATGCTGAAAGATAATGATGAAAGATATGCAACCATGACCCTAGAGAAAGCGATTGATAAACTAAGGGGTTATGATTTCTCTAAGAGAACGAGAGATACAGATTCTGATCATCTACAGAATCCTGGTCTGTACCATGGAAAGACCAGTATCTCTAATTCCATATCCAATTCGACCACGGCTTTGTTTCGGGTGAAATTGATGAGATTGGAGAAAAATTGACTGATGATCTCTGTTTCATTGCTTCGGATAGCGGTGAAAAACGAAACAGGAACACCACCTCAGATAAATCCACTCAAGGGCATCATAAGATGCCGATCAGTGTGAAATCAGCCGAACAACAACTTTCTGTGTTGGCATCGTTCGTTGCTTCCTATGAAAACTATATTCAAGGGAAGATAAACGATCCGGCACAATTTGATGAAGATTATGATCAGGTTGACCCTGATGACTTAGAGGAAATGGACCTCCAGTGGCAACTGGCTATGGTGTCAAGGAGAGTAAAGAATTTCCTAAAGCGTACGGGTAAGAGAGTGGTTGGAAATCGACCAGGTTTTGACAAGTCCAAGGTCAAGTGTTATAATTGTCAAGGTTACGGACACTTTGCCAGGGAATGCCAAAGACCAAAGGTTGATGCTGGAACTTCAAAACAAGATTCGGGAAGTAATCTAACTTCCAAAGTCTTAGTGGTTCAGCAAATAGACGGATCTTATGATTGGTCTACACCATCAGAGCAAGCTCTCATGGCTGAGATTGACGATCAAGAGAAACAAATTGAATCCACTTCCTACATGCCGACTACTGAAGAACTTCAAGCTAATGTGCCACACACAGAAGTTAAGGGGATTGAGGAAGATGTTCTCTACATCAACTCGACAGAAGAAATGAGTCCCAATGATTTTGTGGCATATATGGCTGATATTCAATCCGAAAAGAAAAAGGTATGTCTAGATCTCCTTACTCTCGCTGATGTGTGCTATTTAGTTACTGATCTTCAAACACGGGTTAGTGTCTTTGCAGAATCTAACAAAACCTTGACCTCAGAATTAGACTTAACTAAGTCTGATGTTCGTAGGTTAGGTGAAGATAAATTAGCACTGAACGAGAAGATTAAGAGTGATGCTCTAGATAAGACCAGTCTGACTGACATTATAAATGAACAATGTATTAAAATAGACGGGTTATATCTAAACCTTAATGAGCTTAATAGAAATATAGCTATTAGGGATAAGGAGTTATCAGAGTCAAATATGAAACTGGTAGAGCTGAATAGAAAATTTGAAGGTTATAGAACTTCTTCTTTGACCTTAGATAGAATCATTGGCTCTCAACGTAGTGTAAAGGATGTTACTGGCCTAGGATACTCAGATGTTCCTCCGCCCTTTAATGCCAATTACACTGCTTCCACTTCTGTTGACTTAGAAATGACAGATATTAATCCTGAGACTGAGGATTTGGAAAATCAACAGTCTATTGCATCAGAGATCCAAAAGAGACTGTCAATGATTCATCATTAACCAAGAGTACAGTCAAATCTCTCACTAAAGTACAATTCGTATCAAGTGGGATGATTGGAAGTACTGATGGAAATAATGAGTTCATTAAGAAACATAAGGAGTTACCTTCAGTGTCTTTTGATCAGACAAAGAAGGAGTCTGCTAAGACTGCTAAGTCACGAAAGCAAATGTCATGCTTCAAATGTCATCACAGAGGACATGTCTCTTCTTGTTGTCCCAATAAGAAGAATGAAGCTGCTCCTAAGCGTGAGGCCAGTGATAAGTCTAAAAATATCTCTAGCACAGACAGGTTAGGTACCAGACCTGGTATTGGTATTAAACCTGTGACTGCTCTGAAAAGAGATGCGTCTCACAGTATCTCGCCACCAAAACCTAAACGGCATGAAAACTTTGCTAAGGATCAAGTGCCGTTGAGGTTTATGACTCCGAGAAGGAACCAAAGTCATTTTGAGATTGGTTCTACATCTCGCAATTAGAGACTGTGCTGAGAAGAACCTGATAAAGTTAGCTAAGGTTCCATCTGTGGATAATTTAGCAGACTTATACACCAAAGCGTTCGACAGAGCTCGATTCGAGAAATTGGTGCAACTAAATGGAATGAGAAATCCAGAGGATTAGTCTTCCATAGAGTTATTTTGTAATAATTAGCTGTTCTTATTTATTAGTTTATGCCTATTTTTTTTTTTTTACAAAAAAAAAAAAAAAAGGGAAAAGGGGGTAAGGCGTATGGCATTCATTTGCTTGTTACCGTTGGGGAATCGCCTCCGATAAAGGTTAAGTCTTTATCAACTGGGAAATGATAGTAAATTAGAGGAATTGGCTTAATAAATGTAGGTAAAGTCTTAAGTTAGATGTGTTAGTAGATTCAAATTTGTTACATGAACTTTACATCTTTAAAACCAGGCCTTCACTTATCTTTATTTTAGTATACTCCTCTCTCCACACGATATAATCTGCTTGAAAAACTTTAGATCTAGACAGCTTCAGTATATGATGTACTGGTAGGCAATTTCTGCTTTGATTTCTGAGCAAATAATAAGCTATAAATCTTCTGTGTGTTATCTCGTGTGATTTACTATATGACGTATGACATAAGTCTTAATTGATGAAAGATAGTCTGACCATACACTGTTATCAAGAATCTATGAAAATATGTCAAGACAAATAATAAAGAATTATGGCTGTTAGTGAAATTACTGGTGTCTTTATTGTACTAAGTACAGACCTGACTCCTTTAGTTTTGCCAATAGTTTCAAGCTTGGTTTGTCTATACTAAGGGATCTTCTGTTGTACTAAGTACAGAACTAGAACCACTAGTATCTACAAAACGAGTTTGATATTTGTCACATTTTAAATTTACTCTAGAGTATGTCATATGCTTCGCAAAGAACATTATTTAGTGACCTCTACCTTGAAAGAGAAAGATACGGTGTTATGTGTTATCCTTGATTTCTCAGTATGTCATTTTTGAATCACATTAGGTAATACACATACAAACAATAAAAGGTTTGCTTGGAAATCAGTGTTGACTTTGTTTATATGGATTATAATACCGGTAATCATCTTGAACTGTCTATGATATTTAAATCACTTCATTTTGATGTGAATATTATATTCTGTGGAAATAGGTAACCAAGTTATACTTTTATAAATATAAGTTGATAAATGGTTAAGTTGTGAGTTCTTATGTAACTTATTGTGAATTTCATAAGGTATGCATACTAACAATCTTCTTAGACTTTTTACTCATCAATTGGCTCAGCTGTTTCTTTCTAATCTGATCCCGCTGTCGATAAATTCTTGTCGCCCTTGATTAGGATATTTTAATTTATTTTATTTTATTGTATTTTATTTTTCGTCTATGTGTTTCATTAATACAAGGGTACTTGATACCAATGTTTATCATGAATCACTGTCGTTTATTTTATTTTCATTTTTTATGCATTTGTTCGCATTTTTCTTATTTTAGTAAATCTTCTTTAATTTTATTTTATTTATTTATGTTTATCGTTCATGTTATCGCATGATCGCAACACAAGTGAAAGATCCTCAGATTTTAGACTTGTGTGCTTTTTCCAAGCAAGATACGTGAAAAATATTTTATTTTAGACTTGTTTGCTATTCCATAAGAAAAACAAGTGAAAGATCCTCAGATTTTAGACTTGTACGCAATTTGGACTTAAAAATGACGTTTTGTAATTAAAATGTAATTTTTAGACAAAAATTGCGAGCCGAGAACAGTGCTGCGAGTTGACTGGGCTTGCGTGCGAGTTGAGTTCTGCGAGTTGAGTTCTGCGAGCCGAGTCAACAGGTATAAATACCTGCGAGCCCGCATACAACCCCA
This sequence comes from Logfia minima, assembly GCA_963921325.1. Taxonomy (NCBI): domain Eukaryota; kingdom Viridiplantae; phylum Streptophyta; class Magnoliopsida; order Asterales; family Asteraceae; genus Logfia; species Logfia minima. The sequence goes on from OY992769.1 coordinate 20,062,423, forward strand.
CACAGTTCTGCGAATCCAAAATCAATTGCGAACCCACACAGTTGCGAACCGAGATTTATTCACTTCATTTCCAAAATTCGGTTGAGGATCGGATTTTTCAATTCCTAGATATTTTTCATCTTTACGTTGTGAACTTATTGAGGTAAAAAGCAACTAATTTTACCAAGTAATTAACCCACAATCGACATTTTTAATAAAATGAGGATTTTGGTATTTAAATTACAAAAATCATCAAAATTATAGCTCATATAGACAAGAAACCTTAGGGTTTGTGTAAATCTGAGTCTATTGAACAAGATGACATAGCTTGATCATGTTATATCTCGCCAAATAAATTTGAAAAGATGATGTCATCTGGGCAGTTCATGCTGCGAGTTGAGATCCAGACTCAACTCGCAGCCCGCTCCTGCGAGTCCACTTGCGAGTTGACTTGCGAGTCCAACCTGCGAGTTGACATGCGAGTTGAACTTGCGAGTTGAACTCTGCGAGTTGAACTTGCGAGTTGAACTCTGCGAGTTGAACCTGCGAGTTGAACTCTGCGAGTTGAACCTGCGAGTTGAACTTGCGAGTTGAATTCTGCGAGTTGACTTTTGTTGACTCTTGCGAGCTGACTTGAACTCTGCGAGTTGAACTTGCGAGTTGAACCTGCGAGTTGAACTTGCGAGTTGAATTCTGCGAGTTGACTTTTGTTGACTCTTGCGAGCTGACTTGAACTCTGCGAGTTGAACTTGCGAGTTGAACTCTGCAAGTTGAACCTGCGAGTTGAACTTGCGAGTTGAACTTGCGAGTTGAATTCTGCGAGTTGACTTTTGTTGACTCTTGCGAGCTGACTTGAACTCTGCGAGTTGAACTTGCGAGTTGAATTCTGCGAGTTGACTTTTGTTGACTCTGCGAGCTGACATTTGAAAATTTTGAATTTTTAATTTTTAATTTACGAATTCTCGATTAATTAACTAATTAAGCGTTTATAAGTTAAAATTAATATACGGTTAGATGTGTCAACTTAAATGTAAACACATAAAATCGTATACTTTATATATAAGACTTATAACTTTCCGTAATAAGTAATATATTTGTGTAGCAGGTTAATTTGAAAGTTAGACTTATTGATTTAGTATATGTTGAACAACTATAATTGATAATTAAGTGTCACGACTTAATAGTTCAATTAGAAGTTGTAGATCATATAAGTTTATCAATATTTGTTAATCTAATTGTCTAACATTTGTGTAATTTGTGATATTACAGATATGGCTAGACTATTCGCTGCTCATCACAACGTGGTTGTTGATTTAGATATCAATGCACGAGGTGCATCCAGGGTCGCTCGGATTCTTACATTTCTGAGTCGATCAAGGATACAGTATGCCATTACAGAGTCACCTGCTCTTTCACAAGATATACTTACCCAGTTCTGGGCTAATATTGTATATGACACATCCGTGAATCCTCCGGTCATCCAGACGAGGATTAATGACCACCCGGTTATCTTCTCTGCCTCAGATCTGCGAAACATATTACAGTTAGGCACTGTAGAGCAGGAAGATGGACCGACCGAGTTTTCTTCGGATTTTCTTGAAGGTGCTCTAGGACGGATGGGGTATGTTGGACCCAAGAGAGGGCGTCAGTTCTTGAAGGCGCTCGTTTTCGGTGAGTGGAGGTTCTTATGGCATGTCCTTGTAACTATCTTTGGACCGAAGAAGGGAGGATACGATGAGTTGAGCTCTTCTCTCCTATCTGCTTTACTGTCACTGGTTTATAACAAACCATACAGCTTTTCAGATTACATCTTTGGGGAGATTGTACGCCAAATTTTGGGGGGAGTTAGATCGCAGTTTATGATCTATCCCCGATTTTGCATGCTGATTATTAGGGCCTCTATCCCTGATCTGCCGGTTTTTCAAGCGGATCTGAAGGTTGATACCATTGGGTTACGGGCATATAATGCGATGTTTATGCAAACCTCTCGCAGATTCGAGATGCAACCACAGCTGACAGAGTTGTTTGGATTTTTGGTTAATCCCGAGTATATTTCGCCACCAAACAATGGTTGGATTGATGTTAATGTGGCTGCAGCTGTGCCTGCACCACAAGAGCTGATAGAGGAGGTTCTAAATCAGGCAAATCAGCAAGAGCCACAAGTTAATGCTGAAGTTGCTGCTGAAGTAGTGCAACAAGTTTTGGCTGAAAATGATGATGCAAATGATCCTATCTTGCAGGATGTGGATCAATATATTGCTGAGCCACCACGAGTTGAAGAGGACACTGATCAGGTCTTTAAAGATATAGATCAATTTTTGGCTGCAGGTCCGAGTACCTCTGGTACACCTCTACCTACTGAGGCATCTGATGCTGTTGGGCCATCGGGCAGAGATAGAGAAGCTGCTTCGGCTTCTGAATCTGAGTCTGATGATGATAATGAGACTGGACCACCAGGGTTTGTCTCCGGTATCCCTGAAGGGATGATTCGTCAAGGATCAAAATTGATTATGGATCCGGCATTGAAGTTAAAGAGGAAAGCCGTTGATCAGGATCCTGATTTTGTTCTTGTCGAAGAAGATGAGGAGGAAGAAGAAGAGGAGGAGGTGCTTATTACTCGACCTCGCAAGCTGCTCAGACAAACAGCTTCAACCTCTGCAGCTCATCTACAATCAAGTTCTACGCCCTCAGAGGCTGAAATGATTGCTGCTTTGGTTCGCCCGTCTTCGCATCCAACCACCAAATCTAGCAGGGTTGCGGCGCGTCTATTAACCGATGTTGCTACCGAGATAGCGAAGAAACTGCAACCGCCTGCTCCCACACCACCAACCACAACTTCTGATGCTCCATCCACCTCACCTATGACTGATGCTGAACGCATTACACAATTGGAGTCCAGGGTTAGAGAATTGCAAGTAGTGGCTAACACTTTTGCTAATCAGCTTCTACAACTGTCCGACAATGTCACTACACAAAATAACGCTTACTCACTACTCATCAAGACAAATAGTAATCTGATAGATGATGTAGCTGATAAGCAAAGACAAATTGACAGACTTGATCGCCTGGTCATCAGCCTTCTGAAGGACAAGCCATCTCAAGGGGAGGTATTGATATATCAAGAGTCCTGCAAGGAAGATGAGCTGGCGAAGAAGAATAAGAATGATGAAGATGATGATCCCTCAGCTCAGAAGGATAGTGAGCTGGCCGGTCCTTCAACGACTGGTCAGCAGACTACATTTCAGGGGGAGTCTGCTGAAGCAAGTGGTAGTGGAGCTGGTGCTGGTACTGCGAAGGGTGGAGCTGAAGAAGGTGACACTTGTATTAATATAGACTGATTGTAATTATTAATACATTGTAACTTTGAATTATTTTGTAATATAATTATGTAATTAAGATGTTTAAACTTGAATGTTTAAAATGTTATAATTATGAATGTTCGTATATTATAAGCCTTTTGAAATTCTAGATTGACTATGATCGATAAAAGAGTTATAGGATCATATAATATATGATGTTCGCATATTATAAGACTTATTCAAATTTTAGATCGATTATCATAATCGATGAAAGATTTGAATAAGTATATATATATAATATATTTTAAATACACAAAGGGATTAATAAGAAAAATCTTAGATTGATTCAGGGAAATCAATGAAAGAACTTATGATATTAATCTATTTGTGTATGTATTTCTATAGGTCATGAAATGTTGAACTTATCAGATTCTGAAGGCGACATGCCAGATGAATTAGATGAGGACATTGACTTTGACCTTGAGGAAGGAGAGTTTGTACCTCCTGAAGATTGGACTTTCATTGTTAATGATGGGGCAGACGAGTGTGTAGATCTTGACGCTGATGTTGTTGAACACATTGTAAGACCATCTACAACTAAAGTGGTCATCCAGGAAGAAGATGGAGAAAGGGTTGTTGAGTTAGATGAAAATCTTGATGACTCAACCAGTTCTGAATCAGAAGATGACCTTCCAGAAAAACTCAGAAATAATCCCATGTTTAGACCTCTGAAAAGGAGAAAGCAAAAGGTTGGGATGTCTGAAGTAGACATAACTGGAAAGAAAGCTCCAAGGAAGGGGATCATCGGCTGGTATTTTGATTCTGACTTGAAACTTTTCGCTATCAAAAGATTTGACGGAGTTCAATATTTCGATAAGAAGCTTAAAGTATTCAGTTCGCTTCCTCGATTTGAAATTCGAGACTTGGCACGCTAAGAACTGATAAATTCCAGTAATGATCCCTACGCAACGTATGTTGAGAGAATCATTCGGACTGAGGGTAGATCAATGAAGTTTGAGAAGATTAAGCCAAGAGTCGGAAAGACGATCAAATTAAAGGAACGAAGTCAGAGAACTGGCCGAAGATTAAGGAAGAAAACTTATCCAGCTGTCAAGTGCATACAGCAGATACCACTGAAGACAATGCCACAGAATATTCTGGGAAATCTTCTGAACTGGCACGTGGACTCAGAGACTGGTGAAGCTGTCATGGTTGAAGCTGATGATGAAGTCGAAGGAGGAGAAAGAGTAATTCTAACAGTCTATGACCATCGACACCTGATGAATCTGTCGAGGAAGGACCTGTTGAACTTAAACGAAAACAGGATCTTAACGACTGAAGCATGGGGTGATCTTGCAAGAGATTATCAATTAATGGTGAAGACTTGTATTAGAATGAAGATTCATATGGGCAGTAGTATTTACAAGTAAAGACCAAAGACAAAGTTGAAGATAACGACACTAGAGCTATTGTCAAGGGGGAGTCTGTTAGGACATGTTATTGTGACAATAGATCTAGCTTGTAATAGGACTAGTGTATTTATTATCAAACTTGTATAAATTGGTTTAGACTTGTAAATATATGATATTAACTTGTTATTATTATTTGTTAAATGTTATTAGACAAATATCGATTTTAAGTTAAAGTCTGAATCGCGAATTGAGAAGTCAACTCGCAGGTCAACAGACTTGCGAGTTGAGATCTCAACTCGCAGTCCAATCTGGACTCGCAGCTCTCAGCTGCGAGTTGAGATCTGGGCTCGCGGTAAACTGGACTCGCAGGTCTTACCTGCGAGTTGAGTTTTGGGCTCGCAGCTTTCTCGATTCGCAGGACCTACCTGCGAGCTGAGATGTGGGCTCGCAGGCCCATGGGCTGCGAGTTGAGTCAACTCGCAAGGCCCATGGCCTGCGAGTTGAACCAGATATAAATATTTTAATGCTGCTCATTATTAGAGATCGAGAAATCCGTGCCATTTTTACACACACCAAATATTTAAATATTCTCTCCTCGAAATTCGTGCTGATATAAAGGCTATCATTGAATAGGCTCGGTTTTGATTGTTTAACACTAGTTGATATCAAAACGAAGCTTGTTAATTGATAGATTAGTTATATAAGCCTAAAACCTTAAGTATTGAGGGATTCCACACCTCAATACCTAAAAGATAATTCGTTATCGCTAACCAAGATCTAGGAGACTTACATATTAAGAGCAATATACTTTTGTACATGTGAAAAGACTGGACAAGACTAGGGTTAGAGGCAAACAAATCTAAAATCAAACCAGAGGTGGGAGGTATGTTCTTTCGTACAACAAAGCGACATAGTTTGACTAGAGACCTTCAAAGCGGTATTCTTGTTTCGCGGTCGAGTTTGCTCTATTTTAGGATACACTGACTGAGTCTAGGTCAGCATGTTTCAAGATGTAGCAAAAGAAACAGTCAGTGAACCCCCAAGATGAATTGATTTATATTTATCCAATAATAACATGTATTCAGTTACAATCTATCTCCTAAGAATTAAGACTTAATGTCATACATCAAAATAGAGATTGCACAAAATAATCGTATTATTTAATATTGATTAGGTACTTGAAAACCGTTATGTCGTATGCCTACCAATTCATCGTATGATGAAGCTATTAGTTACGTTTATATTTAAAGTACTTTTTACTATGTATGTAGTACATCTAAAAGCCACACATATAATAATGTTCTAGGCATGGGTAATTGTAGGTCACCCTTAAACGGATCCAACGGGGTAACAACGCTTGTAAGAGTGCGGAATACTCTTAGAAACGATACGAGTGTTCAAAACATGTTTATCTCACTAACAATCGCTTACTTCAAATGTCTTCGAACTAGGATGAATCGTATGAACCTGATATACTGATCTTAGTTCGTAGAAAAGCTTAGAAATAATACTTTCGAACTTTATATTTATAAGCAGCTAGGTTCGTACGAACGTAGCTGCTCCTAAGTTCGTACGAACCTATAAGTTCGTACCTAACATAGAACTTAGTTCGTACGAACCTACACATATAACATGTAAATATTATCTCTATCATATTAATAAACAACATTTAACAAAATATTCATTTATTAATAACAAAGACTATTACAAAACTAATCTATTACACAATAGAAGTTGTTGTCACAAAACATGTACCAACAGTCTCCCCCTTGACAATAGCTCTATTAGTCTTCAGTCTTTACACCGTCTTTAGAGCGTCTTCTCTTCAACTCTGATTCCTTCCAACCTAGATCTCCTTCTCGACACATACATTGACAACCTTTTGATATCTTCTACCCTCGTGTCTCCAATTATCTCTGTAGAGAATCTTGTTGACATGTAGTCAGATCTTCTTTGGAAAGGTTTACCAAGTGTAAACTGTCGTATACTCTCAGAATCACATTCCCTTCAATGTCCTCCATTACTGCCTCTGCAGTTTCACTATCCACATACCACCACTTTAGATTTGCCAGTACGTCCTATGGCATCTTTTTCAGAGGAACCCTCTTCAATCATTTGACCGGTCTGTAGACCATCTTCATCCACGGCTTGTTAGAGATAGGGTCAATCCTGGTTAGGTCAGGAACTCTTTTCCTTGGCTTTGGCTTTAAGCTTTCAAACTTATTTGATCTTCCTTCACGCTTTAGAATTCTCTCTAAAGTACTAGCGTAAGGATCATTTCCAATATTCACTAAGTTTAGCCAGGCTAGCTCCTTTAGTTCAATCTTCGGCTTTAGATATGAACAGCTTTAGATCGTTGTCATAAAACCAACTTATGATGCCTCTCTTCAGCTTGCCAGATCCTCTAACCCTAATGTCACCTTTAAATTTGATCTCTGGTTCATTTTCTGTTTCCCTGAACCACAGCTTCCTTAACTCTTCACGAGTTGGTTCAACTTCTTCAGAATCTGATTCAATTTTAGGAGCAAAGTCCTGCTCCAGGTTGATCACTTTCTCAACAACTTCATCCTCAACTACTACTTCAGTTATACGTTGCTTTGACACTATATGTTCATCTATATCAACATCGTCATCTGGAATGATTTCATCGTCTGATTTCCAGTTTGCAACCTCTTTATCCAATATTTCTCCTTTCTCATTCCATTCAATTGTACCATAGTATCATACTCCGTTAGATTCACTGGAGATTCACTGGAATGACTAGACTCCCCCTGAGCCTTTGCTGAACCTTGCTATCTAGATGAAGAGCCAGGCAGCTCACCTTCTTTGGGTGCACTGGGATCATCATCTTTGTCATTGTCAGATTTAGATCTCAACTCATCTTCCCTGCACCCTGTCAACTGACTCCCACTGACTGACTGGCACTTCAAGCGGTAGAGAGTAATCTCGTTTAACCTGACTTGTTCGTCCAGCTTTTCATGTCGCTTTTCTAAGCGCTCGTTGAGAGCCGTCAAATTATTGACACGTATTTCCTGGCTCGTAACAACGGCAGCCAAGGCCGTCACCATATCCATTAAGCTCGTGATCCGACCCTCAAGATATATAAACTTGTCCGGATCAGATAGACTGGCGGCTGGGTTGGGGATTGACTGAGGGGATGGAGTTGGAGGTGGAGCGGTGAATGGTAGTGTTGGTGGTGTTGATGTGGAAGTAACTATGGACGGTGGGAGGGCGGACAGTGGGTGGAGTTGGAGTGATAACTCGAGGAGAAGCACCACCCTCACGAATAACAACGCCAGTGGGTCGCTGGCGTTTTCTAGCCCTTAGCTCATACCCAGAGATTTCCTCTCCCTCTAGTATGTAGTCCTCATCATCTTGGACTTTTCTTTTACCCTTTTCCTTAGCCAATGCGGCCTTAGGGTCCAACAAAACACCCTTAGACCCAAGAAACCCAATCATGGGTGGGTCATCATCGTCATCATCAGCATCAGTCTCGGTTTCCTCCGAATCTGATGACTTGCTCTTTTCAGCTTTAGCAATAGGTGAAGGCCCTGCTTCAACCTCAGAGAAAAAAGTGACAATTTCTCTCAATGCGTCATCAAGAGTCTGTCGCTGGGATCCCGTGGTCGCAGCACTTGAGCTGGCTCCTCCCTGCAAAACATCTCACACAACCTCAGCAGCAATAACAGCGTCTACGTGCTCTCCCTCTACGGGGTGCTCTAATTGATGCATGATGTCCTTAACAACCTCATGTTGAGCTTCAGCAGCCACAGGAAGTGGCTCTGGAATATCAGCTTGAACCTGGGGAGGTGACTCAGCAACATCTTCTGCAGCCACATTCTCTTCAGCAACATCCTCTGCAGCCCCCTCTGCAGCTTGAGGTACATCCCACCAACCATCATTCGGTGGGGCTCGATAGTGGGTATCAACAATTGCACCAAAAAAAGGTACAGCCTGCGGCCTGTCGGCAATAACACGACAGCTGTTGTGACTAAGACAGTTTCTTATCCACTGACACCAGATGAACAACTGGGTTGCCAGCCAGGAGATTTGGAATCAGCCCGTTTAAGATCATCATCACGAAACGGGGATACAAAATAAACTGATCTTTAATGCTCCCCCGTATTTGCAGCACCATCTCATCAAAGAAGAATTGAGAGAAGCTGTAAGGCTTGTTGTATACCAATGAAACCATGCCCGATTGCATTTTGTGGTTCATTGTGTCAAACCCAGCCTTCTTTGGTCCAAAGGAGACCAACAGAATATGCATCAGGTACCTCCACTGTCTGTAGAGTAAACTCTTTGTGTACTGGGGTATGAGTCATGTTGCCTACGTAACCCATTCGTTGAAATGCCCCAGCTCGGAACTCTAGTGGGAATGAAGTTGGACCGTCTTCTTGTTCCTCAGTCCCTAGATGCAGTGCCATTCTCAAATAAGGGGCAGAGAATTCAATCACCCTCCCACCTACAGTTGCACGGATAACTGGAGGGTTAGGACGACAATCATGCTTAGCTGTCGCCCAGAACTGACTTAAGAACTCATATTTCAGCTCCGGTGAGTGAGTCAGTGCATAGAACACTCTAGGACCGCATCAGATAGTCCAGCATGCCTCAGAACGGCACAGTGTTCGGGTCGGCAAGATCAAAAGAGATTGCAAGATTGTGCTTGTTGTAAAAAGCACGTTGATCAGCCATTTCTACACATAAGACAAAAACAAACCAAAATAGATAACAAGAATGTTAGTTACAAACAAGAATCAATGTTGGAATCCTCAAGAAAGATTTAACACTATAAAATAGTTTTATAACATGAAGTTAAGTTAAGTTTATAACATGAAGTTAAGTTAAAGTAGGTTCGTACGAACTTCCTGTGTAGGTTCGTACAAACTTACAAGTTCGTACGAACCAGTAAGTTCGAACGCAAGAACACCTTTATCAACTTTAAAATTTTTGGCCATAATAACATGATCATGCACTTGAAATGGATACCCATAGGTCCGATATATAGTTTCCAACAAGTTCCAATCAATTTTAACCATGAACATACGTCTGATTTTTAACTTAAAGTTGTTTTTATCAAAAACCCACTTTAATTCAAAATTTTACATGTTTTGACGGTCTAAATCAAGAAATTTTTACTTACATAGATTCGTGTAAGTATAAGGATGATTTCTATCGGTTTAGAATTTGTTAACACGGAATAGATTGCAAGTTTAAGTCAGAAAATGATAGGTTCAGTAAGTTCGAAGGTAAGTTCGAATGCCCCAGCTAGGTTCGTACGAAGAATTAAGACTTAAGAATTAAGACTAAGTTCAAAATTTTCTAACTTTGCCATTTTTCAAATTTCAAACTTTTTCAAACTTGAAAACATATAGCGACAACCAATACACTTAGACAATTAATAGAGCAAGGTTTGAGCGACGAATCCAACAAAATGTAAGTATTTCCCGTAAACGAAGAATTTTGATTGAAAATTAAAGCAACTAAGAATTGTAAAAACACAAACATGAAATTGTTCATATTTTGAAACATACAATCTTTTTGAGAGTGTCACTTATACAAAGATCGAATTAGCCATGATGAGCACAATACACAGTTAGGAATTTTCATTTATTCCTTGGGTATTATTGTTGTAAATCATAGATCACTGCGATTATCGGTATTGTTGTCCACTTAAACATTTGACACGCAGAGTTCTCAAGTACATATTAGATTATTGTTCACGATATTCTATGTATCTTACATTTGATATACCCTTAGAATCTAGAAGGTCAAGAATGTCAAGTATCAGATTGTTGGTACATTAGTGTGTCTGTCACTTGGTCTAGGTTTTGAGTTGTAAATTGTTTAGTGTAGTTCCTTATGTAACCTGCGATATCATTAATATCGCATGTGCGATATCAGCAATATCGCCTAGCTGATTAGGTAAGAGTATAAATACCTAATTAGGGTTTTAGTTCGAGTGACTTTTGCTAATCCGAATTCCAGAGAACTTTTGGGTGTGTTTCTCCTATTGTGGTCAGTATTGTATTCAATCTTTGATTATTATTCATAATACAATATTGCTTGTGTTTGTGATTACACGTACTTGTGTTTAGCTTTTGATTTCCGCTCACTAGCTATTGAATATTGATTTGCTTAAGATATGTCACTTAGCGGTCCCACAATTGGTATCAGAGCCATTTATCCATTGGATTAGTGGTTGTTTAAATCAATATTAGTACGTTAAAAAAGGCTAAGTAACTAGGTTCATATAGGTAAATTACTTTTTAGCCTTAAAACTGATTAATTAGTGCTTTGTAGTGTTTTCTGGGATTAGTGTTCGTCATTTGCAAACCTAAATTTAATTAGATCTTTGAGATTAATTATTTTTAGGGTTTACAGCCGTTTTAGCGATATTAGAAGAGATCTTATCTTAATATCGCCTCTAGGGTTTTAGCGACATTACTTGAACTGTACTCATTAATTTGAGTGATATCTCTAGCGATATTACTAGAGATATTACTTGGTATCGCCTAATTAATTTTAGCGATATTATTCTCAATATCGCCTGTAGTATCGCCTTTTTTATTCTGATTTTGTTTTGCGCTTTAATTAGCGATATTGATAGCGATATCATCAATATCGCTCAATCATCATCAACGTTTTAGCGATATCATTAATATCGCTCTACTGTTTTAATCAGAATTTTTAACTTTTTCAAAAAATTAATCTTAGTTAATACATATTAAAATGTCTACTTTACAAGATGTTAATGCTATGTTAAAACATAACGATGAGGTTGGTAGCGCAAACAAACCTCCATTCTTTACACCTGGAATGGAGTATTCTGAATGGCGTGGTAGATTTTTATCTTTTGTTGCCTTTACTGACCCTGAAATGGAGATACCTTTGATCGAGCGATATGTTCGACCGGTTGCAAGTGGAGAACATGTGGGTATACCTCCTCCAAAACCTATTCGTTCAATGACGACTGAGGAACGCAAGGCATGGGAATGTGAACAAAAAACTCACTCTGCTATAACCATGTCTCTACCTGCCGATGCTATGAAGATGTTCAAGCAACACGACATAGCTTATGATTTGTGGAATGGTATAGCTGAAAGATGTGGAGGTACTACTGAATACAAGCAAAGTAAGCTGGAGTTAGTGAAGAAACAGTATGATCTGTTTGACATCCAGAAAAACGAGATGGTTAAGGACTTGTTCTGTAGATATTCACGTCTAGTGAATGAGCTGACTGAGGGTGGATACAAATTCAGCTCTATTGAGGTTAACAAGAAACTGCTTAATGCTCTACCTCCTCACTGGGAAACTAGAGTGTTGGCAATGACTTTGGATCAACTTATTGGAAAATTAGAAACATGTGCTTTGGATATCCAAAAGAAAAGCACAAGATCCAGTTCTTTGCTTCCTGATACTAGTAGTTTTGGATATGGAAGTACAGCTCTTTTATCGGGACCTTCTACTGCTGTATCTAAACCTAATTACTCGTCTGATAATAATTCGGGTGGAACATTTTCTTCTTTCTCTGCTCAACCATCTTCCTCTGCTACTGCATCACACAATGAGCATGCAGTAATCTTCAATGCGTTTTTATCATCATATGATGATTTCTTATCAAAGAGGATTAGCTCGGTAGATCTTACTGATGAAGACTTTGCACAAGTTGATCATGATGAACTAGAGAGAGTGGATCTTCGTTGGAACATGGCTATGCTTACCAGAAGAACGAAAACCTATTTGAAGAGAACAGGAAAGAAATCTCTTGAAGACGTCACTGATAAAACTAGCATGGGTTTCGATAAGTCCAAGATTAGATGCTACAAGTGTCAAAATCTGGGACATTTTGCTAGAGAATGTGAGAAAGGTAGACAACCGTCTACTGGATTTACAAAACCTTCTACTTTCAAGAAAGAGAATGAAGTCGCCAAGGCAGCTCTTCTGATGGATGAAGAAGCTTATGATTTTTCTGCTATGGACGATCAAGATAACGTAGCTCTTATGGCGGATGTTCAAAATGAGGTAGACTTTGATTCGTTTAATTGTAATTCTTGTATCACACTAACTGGTAAAATCAACAGGTTCATAGTAGATAATGATCGCTTGAATACAGATCTAACCAATCTTATTGGAGCGAACAAAGTTTTAAAAGATAACGAAAAAGTCTTTACTGTAAATCAGAAAACCCTTATTGATGAAAAGAAAGAGTTAAAGGCAATGATTTTTAACAAACAAGATGAGATTGACAGTTATTTAAAACTCATTTCACATCTTAAAAAAGAACTTGCTGAAACTCAATATGAAAATGTTGATTTAAAACGAAGACTTGCAAATATCTCCACATCTACTATGGTCTTTTCCGACATTCTGCAAAATCAACGGACTGATACGAAGAGTAAGGCAGGAATTGGTTATCACAACCAACCTCCCCCCTCAAATTTGAATCAGCCCAGTCTTTCGCAAGACGAAATTAAAGACTATGTACCTTCTGTTCTCAAGAAGGATACAAATCCTGTGGTGAAACCAGTTATTGTTGAAAATCCCGATCAGCCTAAGATTGTCAAGGTTGAAGATGTTAAAAAGCCTAAGCTTGTTAAGGCTGCTGATGACAAGCGACCTGAGTTGCCTAAAGCTCTGAGTTCAAATAACAAGAAGGCTGAGCCAATTAAGCCTAAATTTGAACCAATCATGTTTGCACTTTCAACAAATGTTGAAGAGGTGGTAGAGGTGGAGGATGTAACTCACGAGGTTACACAGAAAGTTGAGAAGAATAACCTCAAACCTAAAAATTTCATCTTTACTAACGAGGGTAGAGGTGGAATGTTTTCTAAAAAGAAACCAGTAATCAAGGATTTAAAAATGAAACTAGAGGAGAATATTCAAAATAGTAAAGTTTCAATTAAAAATCCTTCTTCAAAGATTACCTCAACTGTAAATATGTTTACTCCATCATGTTCGCATAAGTGTTCATGTGCAGTAAATGTACCTGAAATTAAGCCTCGTAGGGTTCCTCTTTCGCCAAAACCACTATTAAGTAATGATCAAACTTTCTGAGAGAGACGATCATGTTTCTGCTGTAAGAAGCAGGGTCATCTCATTAATCAGTGTCCAGTACTTGCTAGAAAATGGGCATCACGAAATGATCCACGTCATGCTAAAAATAGAAACTTTCAAAAGTCAAAACAACCTGGATTATCTCGAAATGTTCCGATTTCAAAAGTTAATAACTTTACACCTACTCATCCAATGGTTCGGAAAGGTTGATGTTATTAATAAGCAACCATTTTTTCCTCAGAAAGTTTGGAAAAAGAGAAGTGTAAAGAATAATGTGTCATCTGAAGTTATCACATCAGTAAAAGATAATGATTTACTAAAAAACAAGGTTTTAACTGATGTGGTAATAATCGATGAAGTCTCAGGAGTACCCAAGTCTGTCAAGGCTTGGGTCTCCATTTCAAACTAACAATCTTTTCTTTGTGATGTGATAGTCAAAGGTGCTGAATAGCAAGTGGTATGTTGACAGTGGCTGTTCACGACACATGACAGGCAATATTTCCCTTCTCTCTGATGTTAAACCATATAATGGGGGATATGTTGCTTTTGCTGGTGATAACGGTGGTAAGATAACTGGGCAAGGTACACTCTCTAATGGACAAGTGAGCTTTGAGAATGTAAACTTTGTGGAGGAGCTAAATCATAACTTGATAAGTGTTTCTCAAGTTTGCGATAAGAAGTTCACAGCTGCTTTTACAGACTTAGAGTGTTTGATATTGAAGCCGGGATTTGTGATTCCCGAGGAATGGATTCTGATTAGAGCTCCTAGAGTGAAGAACTCTTATATTTTGGACATGAGAACAGTGGAAACTAAAGAACATACCTGTCTTCTAACCAAAGCGTCTACTAAGGATTCATTATTGTGGCACAGAAGGATGGGTCATATTCATTTCCGAAAAATGAATTATCTGGTAAAACATGATTTGGTGGAGGGGATTCCTAAGCAATCTTTTGCTTTGGAAGACGATTGTGTTTCGTGTTTGAAAGGAAAACAACACAAGAAGTTTCACAAGTCTAAGCAAGTTAATTCCATTGAATCTCCATTGGAATTACTTCACATGGACTTGTTTGGACCTATAAGCACGAAGAGTATTGGAGGTAAATCTTACTGTTTGGTAGTAACTGATGACTACTCTCGCTTTTCATGGGTTTACTTCTTGCGTACAAAGGATGAAACACTAGATATACTGACCTACCTGTTCGATAGACTTGAGAATCTGTGCAACTTGAAGATAAAGAAGATACGTAGTGATAATGGAACGGAATTCAAGAACAAAATTCTTGAATTATATTGTCTACGCAAAGGAATTGTTCATCAGTTTAGTGCAGCAAGAACTCCACAACAGAATGGTGTAGCGGAGAGAAAGAATAGAACAATCATTGAAACCGCCTGTTCTATGTTGTCTGATTCACACTTGCCAATTACTTTTTGGGCAGAGGCAGTTAACACGGCATGCTATGTATTAAACCGTGTTCTGATGAACAAGAAGAAGAATAAGACTTGCTATGAGTTGTTGAATAACCGAAAGCCAAACCTGAAATTTTTGGAACCATTTGGATGTCCTTGCACCATTTTGATATCAAAAGATAAAGTTTCTAAATTCGGTGAAAAAGCACTTGATGGATTATTTCTTGGGTATTCGGTTAATTCTCCTAACAAGAGGGTTTTCAACAAGGTAACGGGAAAGATTGAAGAGCATTTTGAGGTAAAATGTTTAAAGTACACGGAGTCTCCTAAAGGAAAAGGTCCTGATTGGTTGTTTGAGTATGACCATCTTGTTAACTCATTCAATCTTCCGAAATTCAATGAAGTGGATCAAGTTGTTATGCTTCTTCATGGCTTGCATCTTAATCCGGATAATTCTTCATCCACACCGTCTTCGACTCCTGCTACTACTGATCTTCTACCATCTTCGTCTACTGATATTCCTGAGAGTTCTTCTGCAGATCAACAGCCCGAATCTTCTCCTGCTACTGTTGATGGTGTAGAAGACATGCTCTCTGAAAATGAAGAGGAGTCTCAAGCTCAAGAGGTTGAGCTGAATAATTTGGAATCAAACCTCACACCTGATTCAATACCTGTCTCTCGTATTCATAAGAATCACTCAATTGAGAACATTATTGGAGATGTGAATGCAGGTGTTCTAACTAGAAGCAAAGCAGCTAAACCTTCTTCAACGAATGATCATACGGATGAAACTTCTGAAGATCCTGATGATCTTGCATGTCTAAAGGCTACAATTGAAGAATTTTTTTTATCCCAAGTTGAGCCAACAAAGATTGATGAGGCTCTAAAGGATTCACATTGGGTTTCTGCAAAGCAAGAAAAGTTGCAACAATTTGTGAAGCTAAGAGTCTGGGATTTAGTTCCACTTCTAAGAGGTGTACACCCAATTGGAACTCGTTGGGTGTTTCGAGTCAAACGTGATGATAGGGGATTGGTGATTCGCAATAAAGCTATGTTAGTAGTCCAAGGGTATTCACAACAAGAATGTTTGGATTATGATGAAGTTTTTGCACCTGTTGCAAGAATGGAATCTATTCGTATCTTCTTAGCGTATGCGACATTTAAGGGGTTTTGTGTATATTAGCTGGATGTCAAAAGTGCGTTTTTGTACGGAAAGGTTGCTGAAGAATCTATGTCAGGCAACCTCCTGGTTTTGAGGATTCGGTCAACCCAGACTATGTGTGCAAGTTGGATAAAGCTCTTTATGGTCTTCATCAAGCTCCGCGTGCTTGGTATGAACGGTTGGCAACGCACTTGATTAAATATGGGTTTGAACGTGGTCATATTGACAGCACTCTTTTCATCAAGCGAACTGAAAATAGTCAACTGCTAGTTCAAGTCTACGTGGATGATATCATTTTTGGTTCAACTGATGAATCTCTGTGTCGACATTTTGAAAAGATCATGAAATCAGAATTTGAGAAGAGTGCGATGGGGGAGCTAAAATTCTTTTTGGGTGTTCAAGTTGATCAATCATCAAAGGGCACTTACATTCATCAATCAAAGTATGTTAACGACATGTTGACACGCTATAAGTTGCATGATTGTAGAGAGTATGGAACTCCCATTCCAACAAACCACAATCTTGGACCAGCTGAAGATGAGGAGGACTGTGAAGAAAAGTTATATCGATCGATGATTGGATCTTTAATGTATCTTACAGCTTCTCGACCTGATATAGTATTTGCTGTTGCGTTGTGTTCAAGATATCAGTCTCAACCCAAGGTTTCTCATTTGAAAGCGGTTAAACGGATATTTGGATATCTCAAACATAGACCTACTCTAGGTCTATGGTATCCAACAGAGAAGACATTTGCTCTCACAGCATACTCGGATTCTGATTATGGTGGCTGTAGCATCGATAAGAAGTCTACGTCAGGAGGATGCCAGTTTCTCGGTTCACGTTTGGTATCTTGGCAATGCAAAAAGCAAACGACAGTTTCTACTTCAACAGCAGAAGCTGAATATATTGCGGCTGCCAGTTGCTGTTCACAAATATTATGGATTCAGCACCAACTTCGTGACTACGGTTTACTCTTAACTATGACTCCTTTATATATTGATAATACGCTGCTATTTCTATTACTAAAAATCCCGTACAACACTCTAAGACCAAACACATAGAGATTAGGTTCATTTTAGAACCAGGTTTAACCAGATAAGAAGCATTTGATTAACCTTGTCCAAATAGAAACAGATAAGCAAAATGCAGACTTGTTTACCAAGGCCTTCTCTAGAACCAGGTTTAACCAGCTTATAGACATGATTGGGTTGCGTTTTCTTTCAAATAAAACAGTAAGTTGTGACAGTTAATTCTTTTGTTTTTATTTGATAGTTTATGTGATTAAAAAAAATAAATAAATAAAAAAATAAAATAAAATAAAAAAGGCAACATTGCAATAGCCATTCTTTATGCTTACTAGCATTAAAGAAAAGCAACATTGCAACATCTGTTAAAGACGTTTAGTTGTGTCTGTAAACAACTAGGTTTATCTCGTATTTGTTATACTTGTCCTTACAGACATCTGATTACTTGCACGATGTATTGGTAGGCATTTTCATACTCTTCTTTGAGCAACTAAGAAATACCTTAATCTGTGTTTAAATCTTTTGTGATGACCAACATATGATGTATGACAATGGATCTTAATTCTTATGTATCAGCTTGCCATGCTTCTATTAACTTGAGCTTGTATATGACAACATTTGGGGATTTATGCTGTCTGTTTCCTTTATTGTACGTCTGTACAGACCTGGTCTCAGTCAGTATACTTTCAAAACCTAAGCAAACAAAAGTCAAAGTACTTTCAAATCTTATAAAATCAAAGATTCCTCACAAGGTCGCCAAATGGTTTGACCAAGTCTGGTTTTGCTTACACCTGAATCAAGTTTAAGTCGCTTTGTTGTACGTATGTACAGACCTGTCACCGCTGGCTTGATTCTTAAAAATGTTGAATTCAAATGCCTACCTATGTGGGATTCACGGAGACCTATTCACTCTCACAATAACTGCTAAGCTTGAAGTTGATTATGTTACATGTTTAAGTGGACAAACAATACCGATAATCGTCTTGTTACTGATTGTCTCTTTGGCTAGTTAACTGTGCGTGCTAAATTTACATTTGGACAACTATACTGATAATCGAATTAAAATTTGATATTGTCTTGCGAATCTGTCTTTCTAATATGATCCCTAATTCGACACCATCTAGTTCGTCACCAATAATAAGTAAAGTTTATTTATTTAGTTTTCTTTTTCCTTTTAATTTATTTTTTGATTAGTTTATTGTTTTGTCACAAGCTACTGTTTGATTTTGAATTTTGGCGATATTGCATGCGATATTGTCATATCGCTCAAATAGATTCTTAATTATAGCGATATTGCTTGCGATATTGTTAATATCGCTCAAATGTATACTTGTATATATACAAACGTACGTTACAGTTTTCAATACATTTTCAAAATCACTTCTGCGATATTACCTGCGATATTGTGAAGCGATTTTGGCGATATTACATTTTTCTTTGATTGTCTTCTCGTTTTCGATCCTTACTCCAATCAAACCACATCACCGTGTTCGTTTATATCTATCTCATCTATTGGTATGTTTCTATTGCCTTATTATTTGGTTTTTATGCCGCATTATTGGGAGGGTTATTCGGTTTTGTGCAAAATTGCTTTTTGTGTATCTAACCTTTCAAAACGCAGTAAAAACTAGTATAAAAATGTTCTGTGTATTGCCCATTGCCTTGTGTGTCGAGTATTAAGTTTTAGATCATGTTTTTATACGTTTTTTCGACCATAGGGTTCTGTGCTTACGTTTAGCGATATTGTGGGGCGATATTGTGATATCGCCCAAATTGATTTTTGATTTTAGCGATACCATGTGCGATACTAGGAGCGATATTGATAATGTCGCTTAAATTGGATTAATTTCTAAAATTGTAAAATCTAAGCGATATTAATAAAATTGCTTTAATTTAAGCGATATTGTAGCTAATATCGCTTAAATTGAGAATCAATTTAGGCGATATTACAACAATATCGCTTGATCCATAAACAAGTTAATTGGGCCAGGCCCAAACTGTTGGTGAAACGGGCCCAGTTTATGCTTTTCAATGTGTTTTTGGCCTGTTTTCAATTCTTTCACTAACTGTTTTCGAGTCTTGTGGTTTCATTGACTTGTTTTGCAGAAATGGAAGATTTTTCGGTGTTTGATAACAAGTGTGACCCTCGTCACAATATTACCGCATTTCTGGATGATTCTAAGGATTCAGCTGCGCCATTTAGACCAATGATTGCTTTTCTACGAAGATCTCGCATCTTCACTGCGATCACGGCATCGGCTACGGTTTACAGGGATCATATTGGGCAATTCTGGAGAAACGTTACTGTAAATAGTGATCTTGAATATACAAGGCTGATCTCGACGGTTCACGGACGTCAAGTCATCATTTCCGAGCAGCTTATTCGCGAAGTTCTTCAATTTGGTGATCAACCGGACATGTTGATTCAGTTTCCGAACGAGTTCATTGTCGGCGCAATGAATCATATGGGTTATGTTGGGAGCCACTCAGATCAATATCGGAAAGGTCATCTTACGAGAGTTTGGAGATGGTTGATGCATATATTCATTTTGTGCATCTCAAACAGAAAAGCTGGGTACGACGGTACCAGTCATAGGACCGTATGTGCAATGTTAGCCCTCGTCTACAACAAACCGTACAATTATTCGGGCTACATCTTTCGGTCGATGGTTGATAATGCCCAGTTGGGGCATAATGCTTGGTATATGTATCCACGATTTCTGCAACTGATGATCAACAGGGAGCTACCGGGTTTGGCAACTGATGCCACCCGAATCTACAGGCAAACCCCAATGTCAAATCGGATATTCGGGTTATGAGTTCAGATGGTAAGGGGGTTCCTATTCCTCCAGATACTCCGCTGTTTGGTCACATTGTTGACCCTAACTACCAGCCACCAGCAAACGACGGATATCTGGATCCGGTCGTTCGACAGCCAGAACTGGAAGAAGGCAATCTTGCTGATGTTCCCGTACAAACTACGGAAGATCCTTTACAGGATGTTTATATGAGTGTTACTTCGCAGGGTGCCTTGCACACTTTGCATGTTCATCATGACACTTCTAAGGGGTCAACTGACTCTGAGTCTTCTGAGCCAGCTGGTGGTGCTACTGAAAGTGACTCTGAAGGTTCGGTCCCGCATCCACGTGAGATTGAACGTGTTAGGCGAATCAATCCTCAGAGATATTTGAGGATTCAGAGGAGGCTTGCTGCAGGTAAGCAGCATGTACCGCAGAAAGACAAGCGGGTTAGGGATTCTGAAGATGATGAGTATGTGCCTCCTCCACCCAAGAAGTCCAAGGTTGCTCGTCAGGTTTCTACTTCTTCCAGGCCTCAGGATGCACTGCCGGTTGATATTCTCGTTCAACCTCATCCCTCTGTTATACAGGAGTTGATCAAGAGGCTGGATGTGATGCAACACACATTGGACTCTCAAGCTGCTGTGATCGAAGTTCAAACTACTAGAGTTGCAGCTAGTCGTTTCGGGGGAGATAGGAAGTAGTGAAAGACCAAATGTAACTCCCCCTGAAACAGAAAATGTAAATGTTGAAGCTAGTAATGAAACTGTTCGTTTGGACTATTTCTCATTTGAAGATATACCTGGTCAACCAAGACCGATGGCGGTTGACTATTCTTGTGCCAATTTGACATATCTAGCAAGAATGGTTAACCAGTCTGATAATGTGAGAGAAGATACACCGGAAGTAAACTCTGATGTAGAGGTTGAAGTTGAAGATTTTGAAAATGATGAATTTTATCATGATGCTCCGATAATCGAGTCGGACTCATCTGAGGATGAAGATGAACCAGAACCTACCACTGTTTCTTCCTCTTCACATCATGCAACACCTGAAGATTCAACTGAACCTAAAGCTGAAATACCCAAATCTCCTAATGTTCCGGAAACCGCAGAAGAAAGGGCAGCTCGTTTGGCATCATGGTGGCCTCATGGTAGAGAGAAAATTATGCCTATTACCTGCAAATCATACAGGGTTGGGGGAGATTATACTGGATTGATCAAGAGCTGGAAAGCATATAAAGCTAAGTTTATGATCAAGAGGACAGATGGGGTTCAATATTTCAAGCGTTCGTTCAACAAACTGAGTACGTTGCCTAAATGTGAAATTAATAGGCTTGCTCAGTTACAACTGATAAATCCGTTTCAAGATAATAATGCAGATTACATTCAAAGAACTTTGCGCAAGGAAGTACAGACAAAAAGATACAGTTTTATTAAACCAACACTCGGAAAAAGATACAAGTTCAAGAAGAAGTTGGATCCAGTAACCAAGCAGCCAATCTACAAAGTACATTATCCACCAGCTGATTGCTTGAAGAAGATTCCTCTGGAAATTGTTCCTCTGGATTTTCTAAAAAGATTTCACTACTGGGAGTTTGAAAGTCAGACTGGAGAAGCTGTGTTGGTATTTGTGCCTGGGCATGTAGAACCTGAGAAGACTTCTCTTTATGGGTTGAAAAAAACATAGTATAGGATATTTGATCCTATGAGTTTGATCAATCTATCAAAGGAAGATATGAGGAAACTGTTTGATAATCGTATAAGATATTATCGGGGAAATCCGATATATGAAAAGCTTGCTCAACAATTTCAAAGAATTGTGGATATTTGTGTAACCCATGGAATCCATGCGGGTGGTAAGTTTCCTGCTGGATGGGTTTAATCGACGATTTGACTGAAGATTATTTTTGAAGACCAAGCTGAAGACACGGGGGAGTTTGTTGGTACATTAGTGTGTCTGTCACTTGGTCTAGGTTTTGAGTTGTAAATTGTTTAGTGTAGTTCCTTATGTAACCTGCGATATCATTAATATCGCATGTGCGATATTAGTCATATCGCCTAGGCGATATCAGCAATATCGCCTAGCTGATTAGGTAAGAGTATAAATACCTAATTAGGGTTTTAGTTCGAGTGACTTTTGCTAATCCGAATTCCAGAGAACTTTTGGGTGTGTTTCTCCTATTGTGGTCAGTATTGTATTCAATCTTTGATTATTATTCATAATACAATATTGCTTGTGTTTGTGATTACACATACTTGTGTTTAGCTTTTGATTTCCGCTCACTAGCTATTGAATATTGATTTGCTTAAGATTTGTCCCTTAGCGGTCCCACACAGATATTTTTCATTTTTATGTCATCTTTAAAGTCGAGTCATTTTGTTTTATCAGCAATGTACATAGGAACATGTTTCAGCTATAAGACAAGACTAGGGTTAGAATTAAACAAATCTAAAATCAAACCAGAGGTGACAGGTCTGTACTTTCGTATAACAGAGCGACATAGTTTGACTAGAGACCTTGAAAACGGTATTCTTGTTTCGCGGTCTAGTTTGTTCCATATTTAGAATACACTGACTGAATCTAGGTCAGCATGTTTCAAGATGTAGCAAAAGAAACGTGTCAGTGAATCCCCCAGATGAATTAACTTAATAGTTTATCCGATAACAAGCATTCAGGCACAATCTATCTCATAAGAATTAAGACTTAAGTCGTACATCAAAATAAAGATTTCACAGAAAGATCGCATTATTAGTATAGATTGAGTACTCAAAAATTGTTATGTCTAATGTCTACCAATACATCGAAAAGTGAAACTATAGACCACATTGTCTTTTAGGTACTTTTACTGTGTATGGTCCACATCCAAAGGCCAAACATATGAAATGTTCTTGGCATGGGTAATGACATCTTCATTTCTTTGCAATAGTACAGTGACCCTCAATTTCTCTTGTTTTCTAAAGTAAAATAAACTATACAAAATAAAAGTAAAAGTAAGCTACAACTAAAACAAAGTTCTTTTTAGGAAATACTTCACTCAGGATTTTTCTTCCCATTTAGTTGGATTAATAGCTCAAACTGAGACCTATCAAAAGCCTTGGTATACAGGTCGGCTAGATTGATCGGTGGGAACTTTCACTAAATTAATTAGGTGTTTTTCAGCACAGTCACAAATAAAATGATGTCTAATGTCAATATGTTTCGTCTTACTATGCTTAACCGGATTATTAGTTATAGACATGGTGGACTGATTATCAATCATAATAGGGGTGTTAGTAAAATTTAAACCATAATCACGCAGCTGTTGTTGTATCCACAGAACTTGTGAACAACAACTACCTGCTACCACATACTCAGCCTCACAAGTTGAGATGGCGACCGAGGTTTGCTTTTTGCACTGCCATGAGAAAATGTGACCACCTAATAATTGACAACCACCAGTGGTTGATTTCCTGTTCAAATTAAAACCACCATAGTCTGAGTCGGTGTATGCTACAAAGTCAAAATTGCTTCCAGAGGGATACCAAAGACCCAACTTAGGTTTTCCCTTTAGATAACGCAATATTCTCTTTGCTGCCTTCAAGTGTGATTCTTTTGGATTTGCTTGAAAGAGAGCACACAAACAGACTGCAAACATTATGTCTAGTCGAGAAGCAGTTAGATACATGAGAGAACCGATAATGGCCCGATATTGAGTCGGATCCACATCTTCAGTACTCTCAGTATCTGGTCCGAGATTATGATTCTGTTGAATCGGAGTGCCAAAAGACGAATTATCTTTCATATTAAAGCGAGTGAGCATTTCATGCACATATTTCGTCTGATGAATGAAAAATCTGTCCTTCTTTTGATCAACTTGTAATCCTAAGAAGAAGTTCAATTCACCCATAGCACTGATCTCAAACCGCCGCTTCATCACTTGTTCAAAATCTCTGCACATGTTCTCGTCAGATGACCCAAAGATGATGTCATCAACGTACACTTGTACAAGAAGGAAATCATCCTTTTTCCACATGATGAAGAACGTACTATCTATTTGTCCTCTCTTGAAACCATTTTCCAAGAGATACGTAGATAGTTTCTCGTACCAAGCTCTGGGTGCTTGATGCAGTCCATACAGAGCCTTATCTAATTTATAGACTCGGTCTGGATAGTTTGGATCACTGAACCCCGGAGCTTGTTGAACAAAGACCAGTTCTTGAACTTTACCATAGAGAAAGGCACTCTTTACATCGAGTTTATAGACTTTGATTCTTTTATGTGCAGCATATGCCAAAAACAATCGAATTGCTTCTAGCCTTGCAACGGGTGCGAACACCTCAGTATAGTCAATCCCTTCCTGTTGGTTAAATCCTTGAACTACTAGCCGCGCTTTATTTCGTGTGACGATACCTCTATCATCTCTTTTGTACTTAAACACTCATTTGGTGCTTATTGCAAATTCTCCTCTGGGTAGTTCGACCAGCTCCCAGACTTTGAGCTTTTCAAATTGTGCAAGTTCCTCTTGCATAGCTTCTACCCAGGAGTTCTCCTTTAAAGCCATTTGAATATTTTTCGGCTCAACTTGAGATATATAACAGTTATACAGACACTTATGCATGATTCCTGTGTCTTGAATCGATACATATAGACTGGTGCAGTCAGATATCTCTCTACGAGTCCTTACTCTAGAACTTGGATCACCAATGATATTATCAATTGGAAGATACTTGTTCACGCAAGTCGAGATCGTAGTGTCAACCAGTAAGTCAGATCTTAGATTTGATCCAATCTCCCCCTGAGGTGGTACTTCTTCCTCAGCAATTTCTTGCACATAATCAGTAACCTCTGATAAAGATGGGATATCATTCAAATTGGAATCACTATCCGCAATAGGATCGACAATGATATCTTTACCTTTATCGTTTGAATCTTCTAAACACGGAATACTAGATCTTGGTGCATAACCATTGTTTTCACCATCATCCAGTACTACATGTTCTAATCCCAAAGTGTTAGTGTCACTCAGGATTGGAAGATTGAATGATTTGAAGACAGCATCATAATTAAACAACCATTATGGTCTGGTTTGTACGGCGGGAGTATAAGATGAAACTTGTATGTTAAATACGATCTCAACTTTACCACCTGTCTGATTAAAGACCCTTTTGTTTGGAGATCCGGCTTCATAACCTAGGAAAAATCCTTCGTTAGCCTTTTCACCAAATTTAGGTTGATTTTTAGTCTTTAATAAGGTACAATGAACACCGAAGGGTTCAAGACCAGTAAGGTTTGGTTTCCGACCATTTAGAAGCTCATAACACGTTTTGTTATACTTCTTGACAGTTAAAACGCTATTAAGCACATGACAGGCTGTATTCACTGCTTCTACCCAGAAAATGACAGGAAGCTTTAATCAGCCAACATTGTTCTCGCTGCTTCAATCAACGTTCTATTTTTCCTTTCAGCGACACCATTTTGTTGTGGCTCATAGGGGACACTAAACTGATGCTGAATTCCTTTGCTTAAGCAAAAGACGTTCATCACTGAGTTTTTGAACTCTAGCCCATTGTCGCTACGAATCTTCTTGACTCCTCGATTAAATTGGTGTTCAATCTGGGTAAAGAATGTCATCAGCATTCCAGCTGTCTCATCCTTTGATCCCAAAAAGAATACCCAAGAGAAACGTGAGTAGTCATCAGTAACCACTAGGCAGTAATGTTAACCGCCTATACTCCTTGCATTCACAGGACCGAACAAATCCATGTGAAAGAGGTCAAAAGCTGAGACAATAGAATTTTGAGCCTTGGGTTTGTGAGGATTCTTGTGTTGTTTTCCTTTTAGACAAGGTAGGCACTTATCCTCTAACTCAAATCTCAGCAATGGAATACCTTGCACTAGTCCATTTTTGACTATAAAGTTCATCTTTCTAAAGTGCAAGTGAGCCATTTTCCTATGCCACAACTGTGAATCAGTCTCAGAGGCTTTGGATATCAGACATGTTGCTTCCTAAGACGCTTCAGCTGCACTCATGTCCATTACATAAGTGTCATTCTTTCTAGGTGCTTTCATGAGAATCCATTCTTCTGGAATAACAAATCCAGGTTTCAGTATCAATGCTTCTCTATCTGTGAAATGAACGGGATGTCCCTTATCACAAATCTGAGAGACACTCATGAGATTATGTTTTAGCTCCTCAACATATTTGACTTGCTCTAACATAATTTTCCCATTTGTGACATTACCTACTCCCGTGATCTGTCCACCTTTAGCACCAGCAAAGTTAACGTATCCTCCTTTCTTGTGTACAAAATCCACAAGATTTAGCTTTTCCCCCGTCATGTGCCTTGAGCAACCACTATCAACGTACCACCAATTAATATCTCTTCTGGTTAACTCCTGCACAATAAATTGTAACTTTTAGTTATCAAAGGGGACCCAAGCCACGACGGTCTTGGGTCAGCCATTCTCATCTACGAATGTGAACTCCTTCAAGTATTCATTACTCTTATCAGTAGAGATGGATGCTTTAGGAATCTCACTCGTTTAAGTATGGGAGGTACTACCACTAGGCTTTCTTTCCGGAGACTTCTGAAAAAGTCTAGAATTTACTGGCCTTAGGTTTGATGTAGGTCTAACCCTAGTTGGATAGTTATAACTTGAATTTTGATCATTCCTATTATTACTATTAGGGTTGTTAAATCGGTTATTTGGAGTTTGAAATCTCTATGGTGTCTTTGACTTTGAAGACTGTCCATAAGAGCTTCCTCTAGAAGAAGTAGTGCTCCTAGAACTATCATGTGACGAGAACTTCACAAATTTTAATGAGGGTTGTGTTCTCTAAGAACTTTGAGTTCTCTTATATCCCAACCCATTTCTCCCAGTATTCCCTGCATTTTCATTTTCTTTTGTTTTAACTTCTGGTATGAAAACGCCGGACAACCTCAGTTTTATACTTGTCGCCTCAGGATTTTTCTTTTTAGGAGGCGACACCGATTTTACAGGTGATTGCTCTTTCTTTACCTGAGCCTTTCGAATTTTGCCCTTATTTGGACAAATACTTGCAACATGCCCTTTTTGATAGCATGTGAAGCATGAGCGTTTCACGAAAGCCTTCTTAGCGGCCTTTTGAGTCGCTAGTTCGTCCAGTTCAGGCAAACTTGGAGAGGAGACAATTATAACCTTTTTACCCTTATTGATTAAATTTGCATTTTCAGTTTTGGGTAAGTCAGAGTTTACTTTGTTCTTTAACTTGTCCTTGACACTTCCTTGTTCAAATGCACCCTCTTTTACAAAATTTATTTTTAGTTCAGAAACGGGTGGCATTGAAAAGTCAGTAGGTTTTGATTCAGGTTCCGTACTTATTTCAGCTTTCGCAGGTCTAACAAATTGTATTAGACCTGGAACTGCTGATTGTTTAGCAGAATCATCTACTGGTGACATCTCAGCGTCATCAGAAATAAAAGAGTCGTTGTGATTAAAGGGAGGAGGGCTTTCTGTATAACCCATTCCCTTGTGATCACCTGGCTGTTTTCCAACACTAAGCATGCTGTCCAAGGTTTCGATAGAGAATTTTCTTAACTCTAATTTCCTTTTAAGATCAGTTATCCTAACCTTTGCATAAGCTAATTCCTTCTCTTTATCAGCAGACAATTTGGTTAATTCTAAAATATGTTCATGAGCTAAGTCATTTCGAACACTTTGCTCATTTAATTTATCTTTCAAATTTTTTATGTCTTCTTTCTCAGATTTAGATTTACTTAATATACTCTGAGTTTCTAATGGTCAATCTAGTATTTTCTTCTGTAAAAGTTTTCAGTTGCGATGTTATTCTATCGGATGATTCTACTAACTTCTCGGCTTGTTCCTGGAAGTTAGTACAAGGAACACAAGCTTTAACTACAAGATCTAGATTAAGTAATACCTTCTGTTTATCAACGTCGAGATTTGTCATGTAGGCAATGAAGTCCTTTGAGCTCATATCCTCAGTCTACTTCAGTGACCTGATCTTTTCTCCATCGGCCGGTACTTCAATCTCCATCTCAGTAGTGGTGTCCTTATCCGAATCAGATCCGCAGTGCTTTCCTCTTTATCTTCATTTATGGAGGCCATAAAGGCTTGCGATTCCTCAGATTTTGAGCTCCAGTCATATGCTCCTTCTAGTGACTAAACTACCAGAGCTCTTGAAGTATAATTACCTCCTGAGCTCTGATTGTTACTAGAGGAGCCTTGACTGTAATGTCTCTGATTATTATGGTTTGAAGTTTGTTCCCTTATAGGTCTTTGACATTCTCTAGCAAAATGCCCTAAACCATCACAGTTATAGCACTTAACTTTGGATTTATCAAAGCCCAATTTGCTACTTACAAACTTTCTCCCAATTCTATTCATGAAACGCTGAGCCCTTCTTGCGATCATGGCCATTTGCCACTGCGAGTCCATTTCTTCTAGATCATCTTGATCCAATTGATCATAATCCTCGTTTATTAGCTCAGGATCAATGATCTTGCCTTTAATGAAGTTTTCACGAGATGCAATGAAAAAGGCAAGTAGGGCTACTTCCTCTTCGGCTGACTTCATGCTCATGGGCATTGATATAAATCGCTTGATTTCCCAGTTTTTGGTTTTCTATCAATCCCTGTATCCTCAAATGAAGCAATGTAACAAACATTGCTATCAGAATTTCTGATACCCGAGTCCGTTTCAGCCTCGTTTGTATAGAAAGCTGCAACTCCACCAACACTAGTAGAAGCAACGAAATCAGACGGTTTACCATGGTAAACGCTAGGATCCTGAACCTGATCAGATCCTGTCTCTTTCCGCTACATGTTCAGATCATAAACACGCAACTTTCCTATCACCTCATCAAGAGTCAGAGTCTTGTAATCAGCACTCTCCTTGATCATCAAAGAGATGTCCCACTTTGATGGCAGTGCTTCAAGGAGTTTATTACATCTGACAGTTTCAGAGAATACAAGTCCACTGTTATCGAGTTCAGTCATCAGATGGTAGTATCTAGTGATAATCTCCTCTAATGACTCTCCCTTCATACACTTGAAAACGTAGAACTGTTTAGTCAACATATCAGGTCTACTTTCCTTAATTTTGTCGTTCCCATCAAACCTCTTTTCTAACGCTTCCCAAAGCTCTTTCGAGAATTGGTAACATTTAAAAGTATGTTTGATCTCTTGAGGAAGGCACATAGTAATTGCAGACAAGGCCTTATTCTCAGCCTCGTACATCTTTTTGTCTTCCTCTTTCATGACAGAATAAGTACAAAACTTTGTCTTTCCATTTAACTCATAAGTGGGTAAGTCATACCCATCCTTAATGCACAGCCACATGCGAATGTCATGAAATCTCGCAAATGATTCAAACCGATCTCTCCACAAGAAGTAATCCTCTCCTTTGAGGAGCTTAGGTGGCGAGGCTGACTTACCAACCTCGTGATCCATTTCTATCATTTTATTAAGATTCGCCATTGTAATGCAGAGTCAACAAGAGTCAAACAAGACAGGTTCGTACGAACTTAGATTCACTAAGTTCGAATGGTCAACCAAGGTCAAACGAACTTACTGTCAAAAATTCAAACTGTTCGAACTTACAAGTTCGAATGTACGTTCGTACGAACTTACAATTCAGGTAAGTTCGTACGATGCTTTTCGTACAAGTTCGAATAAAAAGCAAAAACCGTACAAGTTTGAATGCATGCGGTTGAACAAACTCAAAATCTCAGATCTAGTGATTTTGAGTAACTTTCAACCGACCAAAATTGAAACACAACACCCAAAGTGATAATAAACAAGTTTGGAAGCAAAAACCAACAATTTTCACGGTCCAAACTCTCGGAATCACTCGATATCTTTACCCCGAACCGAAACGCTAAGTTCTAAGCTCTGATACCAATTGTAGGTCACCCTTGAACGGATCCAACGGGGAAACAACGCTTGTAAGAGTGCGGAATACTCTTAGAAACGATACGAGTGTTCAAAACACGTTTATCTCACTAACAATCCCTTACTTCGAACGTCTTCGAACTAGGATGAATCGTACGAACCTAATATACTAATCTTGGTTCGTAGAAAAGCTTAGAAATAATATTTTCGAACTTTATATTTATAAGCAGCTAGGTTCGTATGAACTTAGCTGCTCCTAAGTTCGTACGAACTTATAAGTTCGTACCTAACTTAGAACTTAGTTCGTACGACCTACACATATAACATGTAAATATTATTTCTATCATATTAATAAACAACATTTAACAAAATATTCATTTATTAATAACAAAGACTATTACAAAACTAATGTATTACACAATAGAAGTTGTTGTCACAAAACATGTACCAACAGTAATGTTTTTGTCATTTCTTCGCTTCATTACAATGACACTCATATTTTTATAGTTTTTCCAAACTAACTAAAAATCCTAAGAAATAAAGATAGATAAAAGTTCTTAAGGGAGATATGTTACTTATGATTTATGATTCCAACAATGTGGACTAACAATTCAAAATTTGATTTATCAAAAGCCTTACCATACAAATTAGCTAGATTATCATCCCATGTTTGATCTTATCTCCCCCTCAGTCGCTACATCCTCGGTTGAACTTGTAGCCTCTAAAGTCTATGTTCCTACACACTGGATAAAAACATTAGTTACAAATGGGGACCCAAGCTACCACAGACTTGGGTTGACCATTCTCATCAACAAATGTAAATTCCTTCAGATATCCATCTCGCCTTTCAGTTGACTTGGATACTCTAGAATTCTCACTTGTTGGGGAATGGGAGGAGCTACCGCTAGACCTTCTATCCGGAGACTTTTGGAAAAGTCTCTGATTGACTGGCATTTGGTTTGAAGAATATCTAACCCTAGATTGATAGTTATAATTCGAATTATAGAAATTCCTATTAGTACTACTCTGGTTAGAAAAACTTTTGTTGGGGTTGTTGGGGAATGGGAGGAGCTACCACTAGAGCTATTGTCAAGGGGGAGTCTGTTGGTGCATGTTTTGTGACAACAACTTCTAGTTTGTAATATTTAGGTTTAGAAGTCATTTTGTTAATCATTGTAATCATTAACTTAATTTTTGTATGTGTATTTGGTAGCTTCGTACGAACTTAGAGTAGATACGAACTTAGGTGCCTATATATACACAAGTCTGAACGTGTTAGAAAAGAAGTTTTTTTCGGAGTTGTAAGTTCGAACTCAGTTTTAGAAGCTTTGTACAAGTTCGTTTAAAGCTAAAAGAGAGAGTTTAAGTGTTTGTTCGAATGTAATACTTGTTTACATTCAATAAAAGTGATCTTTACACATTTGTATTACTCGTTTGTTATCGTTTATGTTTATGTGAGGATTCCGCACTCGTATAAACGTGATTACCTCGTAGATCCGAACCTACGGGAACCTAGATTATTAACATAATAATGCAATATGTAATTACAAATCAGTTTATATACCTTCTATTTTTTAACTATATACGGAGATAATATGGATTATAAAATTCTTCTTATTTTGTTATATATATATTATATTATTTCAGTTCTCTTAAATTAAACTATCTCTTATTATTGCAGTAGTTTCATCGTCGACAATGTGAAACCAATCTCTTCATGTGTGTTTGAATTTTGCTATTTGAAGTATAATTTTATTTTCAACTACCTTTTACGTAATTGTTCACGTTACCGTATGAATACAGTATCTAAAATGTACGCATATATACTGACATGCGATGTGTTTTAAATTTTCTATGATTTTTTGTTCAAGTGTTGTTTATCATATTACTTCATGTTACTGCTTAGATTTTTGTTGTAATTAGGGTTTGAGAAGGTAAGAGTTTTTAGGGTTAGAGGGAAAAAGAAGGGTATTTTGGTCATTTTACGAAAAGTTAACGAAAAACTTAACAAAATTGTTAAAATTGGACGTATCTGGCGAAAATTACAACCTAGAGGACAAAAAGATTGATCAAACTCGAAAAATGATAAAAGTGTCAATACGCAACTATCACAAGGACAAAAACGGACAATTTCCTTAGTATTTATTTGATCTAAAATGTATATTGCGATTTAGTTTTACAATGATTATTTATTATTTTTTTTACTGCATTATCACATCGCACGAGTTAGCAACTAGTATATTTAACCATGAATGCCACTGCTAAACAGACTTTAACCAATCTAATTTGCGTTAATAAAAAGTTACGGGAAATAATGAAAAATGACTTTATTAAAAGGTTTTTATGTTTTTTTCTTTTTGTATACCTAAACTGAATCACACAACTTGTCTGATATATTTATGCATCTAACGGTGAATTTATAATTCGATTTGTGTTTTAAATATATATTAGGTTATAAACTCGCGATAGTGCGGGACGAATTTAAGTTTTATAAATGAATAAAATATTTTGATTGATTTATAGTTGATTTTTTTATATAGTTTATAGATCTACGATAAGGCGGGACGAATTTAACTTTTTTAAATGAATTAAATTTATTAATTTTTATAAATGAATAAAATATTTGGTCAATTTTTTTATTTAGTCTATCGACCTGCAATAACGCCGGACAAATTTAATTTTTATAAATGAATGAAATATTTCGCTGGTCGAATTTAATTTTTATTTTTTCGATTTTTTTATATAGTTTATACACCCGCTATAATGCGGGACAAATTTAATTTTAATAGAATGAATAAACTATTGTAGCTAATTTTTTTATATAGTTTATAGACTCTTTAATTTGTATAAATTAATAAAATATTTAGTCTATTTTTCAATTTAAATAAATACATTAAATATTTAAGGAGTCAAAAGTGTAATTATACGAAAAGAAATTAAGATTATTAAATAATAAAAAGTTAAAAACTAATAAAGTATTTAAATTCTTTCATTATATTATCTTTTAATTATAAACGAAGATCGGCTAATTTAATTCCCATCTCACCGATAGATTATTTAGTAGTGGGTGTAAGTTTTAGTTTAATGATACGGTGGATCATTTGTCATCAGCCTACAGAAGAGCTGGAGTATCTTTATTTCGTGTATTCATATTAATTGAGGCCGCGACGAAAGATTTACTAGCATGCTTTATTCATGTTAGGTGAGTTAGTAAATTGGTTGTTAAATGTGACAATTATTAACATCGTTCGAAGAGAATTATAGTATTTTAATAAGTTGGTATAGATGGAGAATATTATGATTGTTATAATAAATAAATATTTAAGTTGATAACTTCAATTATAAAATAAAAAATAATTGTTAAAAAAATCATTTAAGAATTAAATAGAATTGAAAATTTTATTGAAAAATAAATTAATTAAATACAACTAGAAAAGAATATAAACTGAATTTAATTTGACGAAAGAAACTTTATACGATGTGATCCTTATGATTTACGAAATCACTTGTGGTGTTTTAATGTATGAAATGATTATATTGTTCTTGTATACAAGTCATATGATCTTATTTAACGTGAAAAGTTAAAGGTCGTTAGTGTAAATAACTGTAGGTGAAATTATTTGTAATTACAAGGATGACCGATATGAAAAAAAGTTAAAAGAACGACAAGTAAAATTTCGAGCAAACTAGAGTAACTATATATATTATTTTTTCTTACGAATATGAGAATTTCATTAAAATTATATATGTGCGTAGTAATTACTTAGTATTTAAATCAGAAGACTTTAACCTCGAAGAATAATGAATAATAAATCTCCAAATAAAATATCAAATATAAAACTGGAAATGATGATGATATGTGAAAATTCAACGTTAAAAAGGTACCAATCCGTATATAAAAATTAGAGTGCTACTGTACACAGCACGGAGCTTGCCGTACTTTTGTCAACAATCGGTTATTTTTAATTCTCTTCAGAATCCGTATACAAAATAAAATGGTCTAATATTTTAATGTGCAATGGCATGAACTTTGCCGTATTTCATATATTTTTATATATCTTGAAAGAATCTTTGTTTAATTATTTAAATATACTAATGTCATAGAATAAGAGTAATAATAATGCGTTTGGAATGATAGCCTATTTTGGTAATTAATGGCATCAAGATGGCCAATTATACTTTTGTGAAATTGGTTTCGTCTGGTAACATAGTCGACGTGACGTCGGTACAACTAGTAACAAAGATTACATGGATACGACGTATGCTAACTGATAACAACTTTTGGACGTATGCTAGTATCATAGTTTATTTAAATAGAATTTTAACACTAGATTTAACTAAACACGAATTATCATGTGATTCCCCTTGGGCGTAGTATGAAAATAACCTCGGTGGTAATTGTAATTTTGTTTTGTTTGGTTTACCAACCGCTCATAATCATATTGGTAAAAATTCTAGCACATCAACATAACAAATGAATTTATTAATGTCTACAATAAATAAATAAAACGTTAACATATCAAATGAAATTAAACGAAAATAATTAAGGTTGGCCGGAGCTTGTGTTAAATGTAATTCTTTTAAAACATATTTGAGTCTGTTTTTCAAAATACATCAGCCTAAGCTGCGTACACCCAGAGTTGAAAAACTTGCTTGAAAATTGTAGTAATTTATGTGTGTGTTGGAAAACTTGCTTGAAAATTGCAGTAACTTATGTGTGTGTTTTGCTATGAATTTTGATTACAATGGTAATCTCTAAAAGATGGAAGTAGTGGTGTATTTCTAGTTTTTCATAACAGCTAAAATGGTGGAGGAGATGATGTATTTATTCAACTAGATACATAACTGATGCTCTGATAATTCATGATTAAGTTCATTGAAATGACTAATCAATTAGCATCGGTCAAAGACTCTTGATCATGTCCACTATTAACTTATGTGAATTTGGAAGGAACCGGGTTTGGGTCATGAGGGGTCTGGGTCATGACTAAAATAGACCCATTTAACTTGATGGATCATGGGTTAACACAGACCCCTATAACTTGATGGATCATGGGTTAACATAGGCCCATATGACCTGATGGATCATGGATCAGGTCAAAACAGCCTATAAATTGTAATTGATCATGGGTCAAAATAGACCCATTTTTCTTATGATCAAGAAGACCCTTCTAAGTCATATTCTAGAAGTATGAAGACTCATATTCTAGACGTATACATACTATGAAGAAATTTCTTAGTTTCATAACAGACATAAGACACCCATTTAGTTCCAACATCCAACTACCTCTCTTTGAAGTGCGATATCTCATTCACCTTAACCTTGGACATAAAATATATCATTACGAAGCTCTGGTTAAGAACATGTAACCATATAAGATGTCACTCGTAATTATTGTATATATGTAGATCCCTTAGGATGGATCTTTTGATCAAACCGAATGGTGGAGACAAACACAAACACAAAGAATATAAAGCTTAAAACAATGAAATGCAAATTAATAATAATACTTTATATTTCTTTCTCAATAAATACAGCAGCCAAAACAGAGAATAAGTGTGTGTGAAAACCCCCAAAAAGTCTCTCAAATTACAAAGTAATTTGAAGTATTTATACTAAAACTGGCCGACATTAGCGACATAAGCATTATGTCGCTAAGACACTATCGACATAACACTATGTCGCAGACACACGTAATGCGACACAAGGCTTGTGTCGCATAACACAGAAAATGTAATTCTAACTAAGTCAATTACATTAACTAACACAATACAGACTCGACCAACTGACAGACACACTAAGATGCATCAACAATATACATATATTTATTTAGGTCCAAAGTTTAGGAAAAATTGTTGCACTAGTTACCATTTTTTCCAACAATCCCCTACATGAATGAATATCGATCTATAACACACAAAATATACTACATTCTCAACAGTTGAGTCTGGCATAGGATAGGTAGTTACCCTTTGAACCTTCCCTTATGAAACATACTTAGTCTCCTGGCTCTTAGTAGACGCGATTTCCTTGAACTGATCTACAACTTGTGTAGACAACAATACATTTCACACATGACTCTCCCTGAAAATTTCAACTCCTCATAGTCGTATCCATTATGGTCCTGAACACTAGCCTGGTTCTGTGAGAGCTTTAGGAATTGTGCCCTCTTAATTCCCTTTGAAGCGACCCAATCTCTCTCACATAGGTGATTCTATAGAGATCTCCAGTTTCCTTATGCTTTAATCTTTAGAAATCATGAAAAGCATATGCTTAGCCTCATATTACTATAAACATTAGTTATTGGAATGGAGTAGGAAGTTTACTAACTCCCTAAAATCATTCAAGAAGTTTAACAAGTCCCTAACTTAGTTTATACAATTGGGTTGTCCTATTGAACCTAGATCTTCGGATATCCAGCCAACTAGGTAAGATTTCCTTCATATAAACTATCATTTCAAGGGTCTTAGTCTCATTACACAACTTGATCTCTTTTCAACCATATGGTTGTCAGATCCGAAATGTTATCATTAATTTCGCAAAGTTAATAGATAACCTACAAAGAGATAAGTTGTTCTAGTCGTATTGTGTTGACTATATAAACCTTAATAAGTCATTACAATTCTCACTTGATTGTAAAATCTAATAAATTCAACTTTAACTAAAGTTACTATCTCAACACATCTCCACTTTAACTTTCGGTTATCTTGTATTTTAGATATCAAGATAACTTACTAGATATCATATATGCCTTAATACACTTATGATAACTACCATATAACTCTTGCTAATGATTCTTTAATGTCAAGTCTATGAAAGCTTTCACAAGGTACCACACTCGATCAACATTGGCTTAAATGAAATAGAATTATAGCATCAACTAAGTTCTTATTTGTTAGCCTATCAAAGAATCATGAATGTCTTATCAAAATGCAAGACTTCCCCACATTTTTCATGCTATTGTGAAAAAATGTTCTTCCTTTGTCACAATTAATTAGGGTTAACGCTTTCAATTAATAAAGCGCTTCCCCCACATGTCTTGCAACTTGATATAAGTTTCCATCATAATCATATATAGTATTCTATTATATACACAATATGATTATAATCAATGATGCAGTCAAATGCCCCCACATAACATTTACATATTTGTGTTCCAAACTATAGCACAATTTGAGCAATTCTAAGTCGTAGTCTAGGTTTGACCTAGAGACATCGAATTTAGGCAACTTAAATAAAGTTTTGGCACTCAAATTATAGCTCGCTTATCTAAAATCTATATGCAATTCAAAACCCCTGTTATTATAGCAAAAGATAGACATCTTTATGTTTATAATTATCCTCAAATTATAAACATCTTTAGGTTTGACCCAAGCTCGTTTCATCCCACATAATTGTTGTCATAAATTTGGTTTCAGAATGTACCAAATCCTTTGAAAACTGAATGAACTATTGATTTTATCTTTATGTAAATTCCACAAATTGGAATCTTCACATGTTAATTGATCTCTGCAGATGATCATAATTAACAAGTCTAAGTCATTCTTATTCTTCATAGCTTTCTCATTATAGGGAATTTCATACCATGTCCCTTGTCAATATCATTCTTATTCTAGAGAAATACTACTAATTAGACTTACCATCCTAAATATTGACATTTAGGAGGGTCTCATATCCAATTTCTTTTGTCAATCATCCGGTCTTATTTTCTTCATATCATAATGTATGTGCATTTGATCTATGAAGTTTCTCTTTTTCCCAAAAGATATTATTTGTTGGACTTATAGAGAGTCCAACTCACATAATTCTACTTGTCATTATACTTGTAATAGATAGAATCACACACAACACCATAACCTTATAATTTCTTTTCTTCAAAGATATTATCAATCCCTTTGTTATAATCTTGACCCTGTACTATCAAGTCATTTATAACATAATTCTGACACTCAATTGAACCATCGAGGGTAGAAACATCTATTAAACGAGAAGTGAATCTCGCTAGACTCTAACTCTTAATGTCACATCTTAAATTCACAAATTCACATGTTTCTCAATATCATAAATATGACACCTCATTGTTTAAATTCTTTCAATAAATTATATAGTTTTATAACCATAGATATACAGTTATAAAATAAACATTGTGCAATAACGTAAATCAACTAGAGAAATTTCATCTCAAGTTTTATAGAAAATAATCGTTTAACGGATACATAAACTATCCCATGACAAATTATAAAGATGAAACTCATACATTATCAATGGCTCTTCACTTTCTTTATTAAATATGCCAATCACATCAACATGAGTTTTATTACCCGTTCGAGTGACATCAGAATCCTCCAAAACTAGTTCCAAGACCAAGGAACAAAAGGGTATTTTCTCACTTGTAATATCGAGTTCATTACTAAGATGTATTATGTTCATCTAGCTTCCATTCCGGCCTCTTGTAGAATGCACTTTGGTTCTCCCAAGTTGAAGATCCCGACGTTTACTTCTCATATTCATATTTCATTAAGAAACTAAAAACTTAGAACAATCAACAATAAGTTCTATAGTTTTTCGTTGAATAATTATCAAAACTACATCATAATAGAGTAGTGGGCCATTTTAATTACCGTTAACTATTGTTAAAGAAGGTACTAAACCTTTCATTTTGAACAAACATATATTCCAAAACCAATAAGTCACTAAACTTACGATTTTGAATATAATTTATTCCCAAAATAATTCGTTTGAATGCTCTTTCTCAAACTCAAACTTGTTTGTTAAATCTATGATATATAATCATTTTAACAACAAATTATATATGTCAATTTGTCAACATATCCCAATTATCTTTACCATATGTAAAGGAACATTATATGTACAAACTACACTTCACACATCTTCATTTTTATATTCAAGTAAATCATTGTTTAAAACTCAAAATGATGTGTAGAAATGAACTCTCCACAATAAAAATTTTCTCAAGGGACACTTATAAATGTTTTTTCCATGAAATATATATCATGTGTATAAACAATCTCTATACATATACTTGATTATTAAAACTGTTAGGAATATAAATAGGATTTGCATGTGTATTATTTGTATTAAGTGTGAGTTGTATGAGATTAGTATAAATAGGTGGTTAACCTTTGTCATTTGTAACACTTACCTTGTAAAATCATTTAGTGAAAATGATTCCAAGCAAAACTCTCTCAATCATTCATCATAACATTGCTTGAATATGTTTAACAATTGGTATTAGAGCATTGGTTGAATGATTTGGAAGTGATTACACGGTTCAATTGCACAAATCAAGCTCAAATTCGAAGAAAATTGCAAAATGGGTATTTGAATGAAAATGGCAGTTAAATTCAAATAGAAGGAGTTTAAGACTGAATCTGATCAATTCAACCGATCAAAATATTCTACTAGTGTTAAGGATCATACAGGAATCAATTACAGGTTTAAATTTCAAGTTTTGTTCAAGCTCAGATTTGGTGAAGACGATGAACAGTACCTGCGAACTTATCAGCTTCTGCGACTTTACATCCGCGACTTTAACTATAAGGTCGCATATTTGCTTCTGAGACTTTAATTCTGAGATCTTGTTTCTGCGATTTTATTGAATTCTGCGACTTTATCTATAAGATTGCATATTTGCTTCTGAGACTTTAATTTTGCGATCTTGTTTCTGCGATTTTATTGAATTCTGCGACTTTATCTCTGCGAACTTATCAGTAAGGTCGCATACAGTAACTGAATCTTAAAAAAAAAAAAAAAAAAAAAATTTGAGCTTCCCGTTGACCAATTTTGGTTTGAGAAAATTTTCATTTTACTTGGGCAAAATTCGAAAATTTTGGAGGGAAAATTCAAAATTCTTACAAATGTCGAGAGAAGCACTTGCCATGGGGTCGAAGGATAAGCCTCCTATTCTATTTCGAGGTGATTACTCTCAATGGAGAGACAGGTTTATCGACTTCATCGAACGACAAGAGAATTACGAATTGTTGATGAAATCGCTAAAAGAAGGAGTGACACCTTTCTATCCCCCGGTAGATACTTCGGGAACCACTACTGGGGTTGCTCAACAAACACCATTAACATACAGTGAATGTTCTCCATCTCAAAAAGCTTTATGGAAGGCTCATAAGGACATGAAATC
Organism: Logfia minima; assembly: GCA_963921325.1. Lineage (NCBI taxonomy): Eukaryota > Viridiplantae > Streptophyta > Magnoliopsida > Asterales > Asteraceae > Logfia > Logfia minima. The sequence goes on from OY992769.1 coordinate 20,102,595, forward strand.
ATACATCCTACAAGGTTTAACGAATGACATCTACATTCAAGTGGATAGTTATCAAACAGCTAAAGAGATGTGGGATGCCATTGCTAGGCAACAAACAAAGGAAGCTTAAAGAGATCAAAATCAAATAAGGAAGTTCTAGAACTCAAAAGAAAGTTCTAGATCTCAATACCAAAGAATTCAAAGAAGATATATTAAGATCTCAAGCAAAGAAAGCTCAAAGAGTTAAAGCAAAGAAAATTCAAGAGTTTAAAGCAGAAGAATCAAAGAGAATTAAAGGATATATCAAAGAGCTAAACTACGAAGATAAAAAGAGTCTGCTTGATAAGGAAAACATGTTCAAAATACAATATGCTAAATTCTAGGGGGAGATTGTTAGGAATATAAATAGGATTTGCATGTGTATTATTTGTATTAAGTGTGAGTTGTATGAGATTAGTATAAATAGGTGGTTAACCTTTGTCTTTTGTAACACTTACCTTGTAAAATCATTTAGTGAAAATCATTCCAAGCAAAACTCTCTCAATCATTCATTATAATATTGCTTGAATATGTTTAACAAAAATGTTTCCAACTAAATCACATAAACGTTTTCCATACTCAAAGTAATAAGGATTCTCAACTCTCAATTGTATGTGCAAACTAAAACCTTTACACATTAAAGTTTTCCTCAAAGCTTAATTTTATAAACAGTTTTCAATCTTACGTGTAGACACCAACAAATAAAACTTTTATCAAAATACAAAAAGTATATGTGTTAAAACTTAATCTACACAAGTACGGTAATTTTCATATTCTATAAAATAAATGTTTCTAAAAAAACAACCTTTATATGTAGAGACAAAACTCTACACATACAAAATATTTCTAAAATAAAACGTCATTTGTAGAAACATAAAACCTTTTCCCAGAATTGCTAAAATTTTATTTAAAGTAAGCTTTATACTCATTTCATTTGTAACGTATTTCCACACTAAAGGAATGTGTAGATATAAATAAAATAAACATTTTATAAACATTCAGCTTATGTGTAGTAACATAAGTTTCACAATTAAAACATTTTTCAAACCAACACACAAATAGTTTGTCAAAAACGCTTAACAAAAGTCAATCTCAAAAGTTATTTATGTAATATGTTTTCCGACCGATGATAATGCCATCATCTATAAGAATATATATACAATGGCTTTTATGAAAATCCAGCACAGAAACTTTATGGTATTATGGGTTAATCGAAAATAGTTTGTTAAAAAAAACATATTCTACATAAACGCACTATATTGTACAAATTAATTTGGATACAAAATTATGCCCAAAAACTTATTTAATCAATCAAAGTACTTATAAAAGTTATCCAAACAGATAGCAATAAACATAAAATAAAGGAAAACTTTAGATTTTGCAATAAACCATTGCAATTCCACTTCTCCAAATGAAATTGTGAATGTAATTTGTTTTTAGCTAACACTGTAGCTAATCATTAGTTACAAAATAGGTTTGAGGCAATACACAATTTGTTTCAAAGAAAGATAATGTTTAGGGAAAAAACTTATTTGAACCTAACCAAATTATCCTATCAATATTGAGAATAACGACATATGGGTTAATTCATGAGACAAAGAAGACCCTACTTAGTCATATTACAAACGTTTTCCATTTATAATAGATATAACCTGGAAAAAGAAACTAATATATACATTAATAGAAGAAGACATTAAACTGATTCAATAGTGGATTATGTTTCTATCAAACTTAATATTAACATAAGCTATAAAGATGATCTAGTTCATCCACACAACAACAATGTAAAAACTATGTGGTTACAGTACGATTTCAAGACAAAGCTAGTTCGTACAAAACAAAAATTGAAGAAGAGTATAATTTACACAAAAGGTGATTATTAGAAATAAAAGGATCTCAGTGTTGTTACGAATCTGTTTTAAGACTGTAGGAATAATATTTAGAAAACAAAACTGAGTTTATTAATATCTACAATAACAAGAACACGTCAACATAACAAATGAAATTAAATGATAATAACTAAGGTTGGTTGGAGCTTGCATTGAATGTAATTTCCTTAAAACAGAGTCGAGCCTGTTTCCCAAGGTATGACGGCCTAAGCTACGTACAACCGGATTTGAAAAACTTGCCTGAAAATTACAATAATGTATGTGTGTCGTTTGGTGTGAATTTTGGTTACAATGGTAGTCTCAAAAAGATGGAGGTGGTGGTGCACTTCTAGTTTTTCAGAAAAACTAAAATGGTGGAGGATATGATGTATTTATTCAACTACATACATAACTGATGATATGAGAATTCATTATTATGTTCATTGAAATGACTAATCAATTAGCATCAATTAGAGACTCTTGATCATCTCCACTATTAATTGATGTCAATCTGAAAGGAACCGGGTTTAGGTCATCGGTTAAAACAAACCCATTTAACCTCATGGATCATGGGTTAAATAGACCCATATAACTTGATAGATCATGGGTTAAAGCAGACCTATATGACTTGATGGATCGTGGATCAGGCCAAAACTGCCCATTTTTCTGATGACCAAGAAGACCCTTCTTAGTCATATTCTAGACATATACAGACTACGAAGAAACTTCTTAGTTTCAAAATAGACCTAGCACAACCATTTAGTTCCAACATCCAACTACCTCTCTTGGAAGTGCGATATCTCATTCACCTTAACTTTGGACATAATATATATCATTACGAAGCTCTTGTTAAGGATATGTAACCATATATGATGTCACTCATAATTATTAAATATGCATATATTTATTTAGGTCCAAATTTTGGAAAACTTTTTTGCACTAGAATCCATTTTTTCCAACACATATAACTGAATTTGAGATGTCATTGATGTTTTAATATTGAAATTTTGAAAATTTTCATCAGGTTGGGCTATCGTCATGAACATGGAGATTATAGACTTCTTCAACTTTAAGGACGATTTCAACTCAAGATCGACGGATTGAAAATAAAGACTTAGAACACAAGGAATGGAGGCATATGCATCGTCGTTTTCCATTGAGAATGCCGTCTGACGACGTCCTATCACTTCGAGATGGCGTTTTTGGTTGCGATTTGGAACAACGTCCCTCAGGAATGGAGGCATATGCATCGTCGTTTTCTTCTTTCTTTTATTTTATTTTACATGTTTTTTTCTTGAAAAATAAATAAGATCATTTCATACATTTTTATGCTTGAATTTATTTTTTATTATTTTAAAACTTGTAGTATTTTTTTAATTGTTTATTGTTTTATTTAATTTATTTTGTTGTTTACTTCAATTTATCAATCATAATCACCACTTCCTGTGCTTTTAGGGGCAAGATTATAATCATGATCATAGGTTCTTATATTTAAAGGTGATGATTCGTATACTATAAAAAATTATCTTTACATCAGTAAATGTGTTTTACAATGTTGTATTGTACAAGACCGTAAAGCACAATTAGTAATGTATAAAGAATTTTTAATAATACATAAATACTCTCCTATATTTAAGTTTCTAATTCTAATTTCTAATTTGAGGCAAAATAGTTCATGAAATAGAAAAAACGTTCTTTTATCAACAGAAATGTTACACATACAAAAAAGATTAATAAAGTGATGTGTGATAACAACGGGTTGAAAAAGTAGTGAATAGTGCAATTAAATTATTTCCTATGTTCTGTAATATTTTATGGAATTGGTTCAAATAAGAAAATGATTTTTTGTAGAAAGATTAAGAAGCCAATAACAAAGTGACAAATGTCCTTTTATTTTTCTCCCATTTCTCCCCCCTCCTCATTTCTCCACCCTCCATTTCTCCTCCCTCCTCATTTCTCCACCCTCCATTTTTCATTTCCTCTTTCATTTCCCCATCATTTTTTTAATATTATAATTTAATTTTCGTTTTTTTAAATTAATAATTTTTTTTTTTCATATTTCTTCGATCTTCTTCTTTTTTATTTTACGTTTTTCATCGTTTTTAACAGTTTTCTTCGTTTTTTACGTTTTTTTACGATTTGCTTCGCTTTTTTTTCGTTTTTTCTATGTTTTTTACGTTTTTCTACGTCTTTTACGCGTTTTTTCGTTCAACTTCATTTTTTTAATCGTTTTTAAATATTTTTTTTACGTTTTTCTTCATCTTTCTTCGTTTTCTTTTTACGTTTTCATCGTTTTTTACGCGCTTTTTCATTGTTCTTCATTTTTTATCGTTTTTCAATGTCTTTTTTACGTTTTTCATCGTTTTTTTGTTTTTCCTAAGTTTTTCTTCATTTTTTAAGTTTTTCATTGCTTTTTTTACGTTTTTCAACGTTTTTCTTAGGTTTTTATGCGTTTTTTTTTCGTTTTTCTTCATTTTGTTATCGTTTTTCAATTCAGTTTTTAAGAAATTAATTTTTATTTGATTTTATTTTTGTAATATACGTTATATATGTACCCAATTTAACTACGATGCATAGTGAAATATGCATTATATTATATAAACATGATGCACTCAGGCTTATATGATAATAATGCATCATATCATATAAATATGATGCACTGAATCTTTAAAATTACGGCACCATGATGCACCATATCATATAAATATGATGCACTGAATTTTCACAACTTACATTACCATGATGCACCATATCTTATAAACATGATGCATTGAATTTTCACAACTTACAGTACCGTGACGCACCAGATCTTATAAATATGATGCACTGAATTTTCAAGTTCAGATGCATCATAGTTATCAACGAAAAAAATTGACATAAACGAAAAGAACCAATAAAAAGGAGAAAAAAAACATACATAAACGAAAAAGAACGAAGAAAAACGTAATTAAACGAAGAAAAACGGAAAAAACATAAATAAACGATGAAAGACGTAAAAAGAATAAAGAAAAACGAAAAAAATGAAAAAAACCGAAGAAAAACGTAAAAGAAAAAAGAAAAACAGAAAAAACGTAAATAAACGATGAAAGACGTAAAAAGAATAAAGAAAAACGAAAAAAATCGAAGAAAAATTGAAAAAACGTGACAAAAACTAAAAAAATGTGTAAAAGAACGAAGAAAAACGTAAAAAACGAAGAAAAGCGAAAAAAACGAAGAAAAACGTAAAAAAAATGAAGAAAACTAAAAAAACGTAAAAAAAAAAAAAAGAAAAAAAAAAGAAAAACTAGAAAAAACGTAAATAAGCAATGAAAGACGTAAAAAGAACGAAGAAAAACGTAAAAAGAACGGAGAATAACATAAAAAACGAAAAAAAACGAAGAAAAACGGAAAAAACGAAGAAAAACGTAATAAAACGAACAAAACTAAAAAACGTAAAAAAGAACGAAGAAAAACGAAAAAAAAACGAAGAAAAATGGAAAAAAACGGAGAAAAACGAAGAAAAATGGAGAAAAACATAAAAAAAAAAAAAAAAAAAAACGAACAAAAAAGAAAAAACATAAAAAGAATGAAGAAAAACGTAAAAAACAAATAAAAATGAAAAAATACGAAGAAAACGTAAAAAAAACGAAGAAAATAAAAAAAACAGAAAAAACGGAGAAAAACGATAAAAAACGTAAAAAAAACAAATTTAAAAAAAAACGAATTTATAAAAAAATAATTAAAAAAATGAATTTCAAATATATTAAATAAAATGGTGGAGAAATGAGAATAAACGGGAAATGTAGAGAGAATGAGAAGGAAACTTGTTATCTTTTTATTGACTTCTTAGTTTTCCTTCAAATTTAGCCCTTCTCTCTAGAACCACATCCATATTTTACTTGTAAAGTTTTTGTAAGTATAGAGTTTCTTTTGTGAAATTAAATACCCAACTCTGTTGGAAATAACACAAACGAACTTGATTCTACTTTTAAATAGTTACTCAAATACAAAGACTTTGTAAACGGTTGTGTGTGATAGCGAACCACTATTATTATTATTTGGTTTTCACCAGATATTTAGACTGGAATCTGACTAAATACTCTTTCAATATTAAAAAGATGAGGTTGCGTTTCGTTCATGACATTTAATGAAATTTAACAGAATTAAAATCTCAATTTTAATTTATAAGGGTGTTTGATTTAATAATGAATTAAATTGAAAACTATAAATTTTGTTACTCAAAAAAATTTATATTTTATTAAATTATATTTTTAAATAAATTTCAATTCCATTAAAAATATTCTACGAATTAAACTCATCAGATGGTTTTTAAGATTGAGTTTTGTTACTGATTTTCTGATTATTAAGGTTGTAAATGCTATAATCTAGTTATAGTGTTAGGCAATAGCATTTTGAAAATTAATTATTAGTTTCCCAAAGGCAGCCTCACTTGCTGTTGTAAAACGCAATTATGGGCCTCCAAACAAACTTACCAAACCCCTTAAATACCGTTTTATCTCCCTGTTGTTTGTGATAGATGCGTTAGAAACCCGATTGATGATGGAGTAAAGGACTCATGGATGTCAGGATGTGTTTCTTTTATTACCATTTGTTTAATTTAATTGCTATATATTTTATTTTGTCGTCATAATTCATGATAACTCATAGTAAATTCCGTAGTTAAATTTACATGAGCTTTTCAGCAGCACAAGAGGCTACTAACTTATGATGATGAGGTTTAATTACTACAAGTGCCGTTTTAGTTGTGCGCGGATCATATATTTATCTTTATATATAACAATATTACAAAATGAGATGGTATACTTTCTGTAATCATACTCAAGACACCTATCCAAAAAGTAGAATTGTGAAGTAGCAGCTTACTTCGTCCTGATTAAAGTGGCGGGTCACTGCGATCACGTGTCCATAAGGTAAAACAAACAACTGACATTGCATGCAACTATATGCTCTTGTTTCCAAGTTAACTTTCGCATTCTTTCCACAATCTAACACCTCAAAAATCAAATTTGTTGATGGATTCACATTCCATCTGCTGGATTTCCCGTTTCTCTTCCTGATGTTGTGCTCAACATATGTTGTGAAAATCGTTGTAAGTCCTTCTCCAGTGTGACGATGTTTGTACTACCACTATTGTATCCAAGCTCGAAAATACTCTAATAACATTGTGACACAGAGCCTTCTTGCATGTCTGGTTACCGCGTTAATAGATTCCGCGCTGTTAGATGTCATGTAAGCATATCGTCTACGTATAGCATGATGCCTTAACCATCCCGCTTTCCCAATATATTAAAGAACACTAGCTAAGGCTTGTAAACGTCTAGAAATAACATCAAAATGATGATCAAAATTTGACTCACGGTTTGACTTGCACATTTTCCAGTAATGCCATTCAAAGTACTTGACTTTGGAAGATTTGTGTCTCAAGTTCATCAACAAATGACGACAGCATAGGGCATGAAATGCATCTAGAAAGACTTCTAAAATAGCGGCTGCAATTGAATTGACCCTATCGAAAACGATAGTCAGGTTTTCAATCCCACCAGCGGATTTAAGGGCATTATGTAAGTTAAAACTAATTTAAATGGCAAGATTTAAGGGCATCACGTCCAGTTGTCGGCCCTCTCCCTTGCCCCGATTCCTTATGTCAGTGGCAAGATGACATTATTGCCACCTATCGCTACAACAACTAAGATAGTCCCCAAGTAACCACCCCTCATATGTGAGTCATTTATCATAATTACTGGGTGCGTATAGTTAACAAATGTACGTATATGAAATTATGAAAAATTATACGTAATTTAAAACTAATTATAATTACTTACAACTGCACCAATGAACATGTAACACATTAAAAATCTATCTTTCTCATCTGTGATAACATTCGTTGTGCTCCTTTCATTTTTCTACTTTAGGTTGTGTAGGTAACTAGGTAATACCTAAAGTGACTATTCGATAGTACCTCTCAATAACTCTATTGCATAACATTTTTCCCTCCAAGCTTACGTGTATAAAAGACTGATTTTAAAACATCTCAAGTGTAATCTCTCTGCCTTTGTAAACAGTTCATTTCAAAGTCATCAACTCCTTCAAGATGTCATTGAGCAATTTTATGCTTGCATGTTTATTATTGTTCAGAATTTAAGTGCAAGAACACGTGTGAACGTCAACAAACTTCCTTACTTAGAAGTTGTTACTATCTTTGGTACTTGTTGCACTTATCTTCCAGCTGCAATTAGGCAACAAACTTTATGCAATGCACCAAGTCTTGTCCAACTTCTTTGGCTTAATCTGAAAATCGTCTTCGACACACTTGGTATGCAATTGTAGGAGTAACTCCTCTTTAATTGCAAATTTTTGTCCAAGTTGAACCCGGTAAGAGGGTTCATACATGGTAACTGGTCATTTTAGTTCTTTTATCCTTTTTAGTTCTTTTATCTGTATCGGTTTGTCATATGTGTTTCTAGGATCCGGAACCTCCTCCTCGTCATCATCATCCTCAATGTCACTAACAAACTGATGATCAACCTTGTTAACTTGCTTGACATTTTCTTCACCGTAATGATCATAACCATGAGGATGATCATCAGAAAATCCACATGATATTGATAATTATCTTGATCATGGGTAGTTTAACTACCTTAAACTGTGTGTCTTGGTTGATTTGTGTTGGATATGTGTTATTTATTGGAAACTCTAAAAGCAACATGATAATGATATTTTGAAAATAATTGAACATATGGTGGTTGTGGTTGAAAAGGAAACAAAATTTGTGAAAATGTTTAGTACTGTTGATTTTCTCTTATGAAAAGGAAAACTACGGGATAGCTATGCCGCAGTCAAAAAGACATATTTATGGATATGTACAGCTCTTTATACTAAGGCATATCAAAAAATGGGGTTCGATATAGGGAGTCTTTGCTGTTTACTGTTTAGTTTACCCAGCTTAAAGAACTGTGCCAAAAAATTTTGAGGAGGTTGGTTATACTTATGCGTTTGAAGTTGTAAAAAATGTTATTGAAAACCACTACTGCTACACTACTTGGGTGATTGCATTCCATAGCCGAAACATTTCTTATACTGTCAACAGCGTAAATGTTAGTCCCGGTTTGTCAATAAAAACGTTTAACTACTAACAACAAATGTAAATAGACAACAAATTCAAGTTTAAAGTTTTCTTTTATTGATTTGAATCAATTGAATACTTTACAGAGTTTACTTGCGGAAATAGATAAGATAGACAAGTCTAAGTAAACTAACTTGTGACAAATTTGGTCTTAACAGATTATCAGCGAATGGCTCGCTAATAATACTCAGTGATCAACACTTAACAGATAATTGAAGACACTTGGTTCACTGATAGGCAGGAACGTGTTTGAATCAAAGGTTGATCGTGAATACAAAATTCTGGACATTTAATATGGTAGTTGAGTGTGGTATTTATACTCTCACATAATGAGAGATAAAACCTACACGTGTCAACACCATATTTGTTGGGACAGTAATGCAACTTCCAAAGTTTGGATGTGACATTACATCCTAGAAATAAAGTTTATATATTACTTTAATCCTAGTTTACAGAGAAGGTACATGGAATTAAATGCAATTGTACAATAAGTGATCGTACATATCTTGGAAAAGATATGCACGCTTTCTTGTGTGTTGCATAAGTTGACCTTCTATTGTAAATTAGGTATTTGTCAGACCTAATGTACTTTTTGGGATAAAGGCATGAACCGTTGGTTAATAGAGCAGAGTTGATTTCCACATCAGTGAACTGCTCTTTGTCTCTGTCTTCAGTCTTCGACTTGAACAGATACTTCTTGTTCTTTTCAGCGACAACCCTAGTAACTTCTGAATATTAAGTGTTCATCAGCGAGTGATGGTTGCTTCATAATTCTTCAAGTTACAAGAAGATCACTGCTAACATATGAAGTGATCAGAGTAGACTAAGGATATTCTAAGTATAGAATAGTTCATTGATCAGTTTGATCAGTGACAGCTTCTGTTATCTACTCCTTTGTTCACTGCTAACAGATGCAGTGAACTTCAAGAACACTTAGTGAATTTGTCATTTATAACTTACATTAGAGGGGTCTCTGACCCAACAGTAAAGCTCTATTGGAGCATTATTAAGACTGATATTAATTGCATGGCACAAAAACTCCCCAAAATCATCTTCCTCATTAGTAATATCTATAACATACTGATCCATCTTATATTTCATATGAATTGTTGTATCAAGTGGTAGACCAACTTTCTTTAAAAGAATTTTAAACAAAACTTTGTATGTCAAAGGGTTTCGGGTACAACAGGGAGTTTTAAAGGCACTCAATAGCAATCTTCTAGCCAATACATTGGTATGTTGCTAATATGTTCAAAATGACCTCTAGAACAAACATAAACCTTAAATTTATCGACTCGTTGACTTATATTGTTATTGCTTTACAAATAAATCGCCTTAAATGAGTTTAAAATCGTACCTTTAAGATCTTCACAAAAATGTGTTGAAATTCCTTGTAAATCGGTTACAAATATTTGAAGAGTGTTTGTGATTTGAGGTGAGTGAGAAACAATTGATCAAATTCGCTATTTAAAAGTGAAATCTTATCCCAAAAAAATCTACCAAGTACTAGAAAATAGTATCCAAAATTGTAACCCAGACACAAGATGCAAGTCCCTGACGCAAGAATCAGTTCTTGGTTGGAAGTCGCAAGTCCGGGGCGCAAGGACGCTTGTGACCCGCGTACTCAGCTTCATCTCGACCCCGTTGATCGTGAACGCTGGTTGCAAATCGCTGGTCGATTTGCTACCGAATGGGGAAAATTGGTATAGTTTTCTTTTTTGAGGGTAAATTTATTTAAACATTCTTTCTGGGCAAATTTGTTAAGGAAACATTTCATATATATCTCTAAAAACTTTTATAATTACATATATATCCAACCAAACTTCATAATATGATATATATCCTTGTAAATTATTAAAACTCTCATATTTATCCATTTCACTAATTCCTTATAAATATTCATATTCATTGCAGTATAAACCAACATTTTTATACGGAGATTTTACACAGATACTATATCGACAACTCTTTCGGAGTTTGTTGATATTGAAACAAGAGAACAATTTGCTCCAGTCCCTGACTTCATTTCATGCACAAATTGAGTCTAGAGCTAAATGATATAAAAATATTTAGGACACAAATTGTACGTTTACACTACATGTCTTTATGACATTAAGCATATCTATGTGATATTGCTGGAACATTCACAGTGATACCTAAATTGGTATTTCACAATGATTGAATGGAAATCCTACAAATGCTAACATCAAAGCCAACATTGAACGTATGTCACTCGATTGAATTATTTTAAATATTTCAATTGATGTGTTAAACTGGTAATCTATGTGATCCAGGAGTTATAGTATCTTCATAAATATTTTTTCCGATCATACAATCAACTTTTCTGAGATTACATCAAATGAATTGTTGATTACCTTAGGTTACTAAGCAAACGTGAAAAACACTCCTCCAAAATTTCATGTTCACGATATTCATGATATATCACAATTTTATCAAGGAGGAGTGACTAATGTTACAAGCTTAGATGCACAAGAAAGAAAAGCAGCAAATAAGAGATTTAGTTAGAGATGAGAGACAAAGAATCAATTCAAACGAAGGTTCAAAGTAAGAGAAGATCTGTTGGGACATGTTTTGTGACAATAGATCTAGCTTGTAATAGGCTTCTGATAATTGTAATCAAGTTTGTACATTGGTTTTGAATTGTAATGAAAAATATTGGTTGGTAAACATTTTAGAGTAAAATATTAAAATGCTGAAAAATGTTGACCATGTTTGACTGCGAACTGAGTCAGTTTGGAGAGCCCAAAAACCCGCGAACCGAGACGGATATATATGAAAATTAGGTTTTAAACCTAATTAACTTTTGCCAAAGAGGAATACGAATTTTCTGAGTTTTACAGAGATATTCTAAACATACTAAAGGCTAGGTATTGATCGTTTAACATCTATTATAATGAATACAAAGCATATTAGTAATACGACTCGCTATATTTGCGAAATAAATCGTTATAGATCCTATAACTAGTATTGAGGGATTCCGCACCTTAATACCTTAGATAACCTCGTTATCGACCCTAATACATACGGATTTACAAGATCACTATCAAACTATCTACATCAAAGAATTTCAAAAGAAAAGAGAATTAGATAAAAGAAGATCAACTTCAACAAAACAGATTTGAAGAAAGATCATAGGAATGTCAACAAATTATATTTGAGGAAAGATCAAATAAAATATAATCTCATAACTCGAAAGAAAATTCTAAATTTCTATGTCAAAGACATCATAGACCTAGGTTTCAAGACAAAAGTTGACTCAAGAAAAAGTAGAGTTTGCAAGAATTTTCAAGAAAGATCATCAAAACCTGCAAAAGATTACTTACTTCAAAGAATATATCAAGATAAAAGATGCTAAATCCTAAGGGGAGATTGTTAACTATAAAATAGGATTTACATATGTACAAGTCTAAAAGACTAGTGAGACAATCATTAGAAGAGAAAATACAAAGGCCTGCGATGATTGTCTCAGGAAGTGAACGTGCGACAATTAGTAATTTTCGCAGTTAGTGTATTTGCGACAATCCTGGATTGTCGCAGAGATCAGTTGTCTAGTATAAATACAGAACTTAGTCTCATTTGTACGTACGTGTGTGATTGAACAGAAATATGTATGTACGTTTAGTGTATCTTCAATACTGAAAGTTTGAGAGCTTGTAACTTATTGTGATGAATTAATAAAGAAGCATTTGAGTACATTTTCACATATACGCATATATATATATATATATATTCGATGGGAATGATCCAGAGGGAAGTTTCAATCTTGGGGGAAGGGGGGAAGTAAATATGGGCCATCCGTTAACATTCTTCACGGGAATGTTAACATTAGCATTCCCGTGAAGAATGTTAATTAACATTCTATGAATGTCAGTTAACATTCAATGTTAACTATCCGTAAATGATGTTAATTAACATTCTTCACGGGAATGCTAATGTTAACATTCCCGTGAAGAATATTAACGGACGGCCCAAATTTACTTCCCTCTTCCCTCAAAATTACCCCTTCCCCATTGATCACTCCCCTATATTCGATTTACATACAAATCACATCCAAAATAAAGAATTAGATCCAACAGTCTACTTAGTTTTTGTTTGATCATCTAGGTCTTTGTCTGTTTCAGCTAATAAGTTTATTTGAGTTCATATATGTTTGAAAATAATTGTAATTTATGTCAATATTACTTAAGCAATTTACTCCTTTAAACCATCTTCCTGATTTGATTAAGTTTCACAAAATTTCCTGTTTTTGTTTCTTTCTTTTTCAAAACGTTGTTAATCGACAACGTCGACCCACAATTCTAGTCCTGTGAACAAGGTGTAGAAGATAATGTTGAACATATTCTTTAGACTGACTCAACAATCCGTTAAAAAAGTGATTCACCCGTATTGAAAAATGTAACTATTATCTTACAAAATCGTCCAATTGAAAAAAATTAGGCTACACACCATATAGATGTCCCACAGTTGAAACTTCCAAGGTTGGAAGTTGAATTTCCTTTAGAGATTACCACACTTCCACCGCTAGACTCCATTTTTGAGTTATAATCTCTCCATCTTAAAATCATATATAATATATGTAGTCGTATGTGTTAGATAAATTAAATTTCCAAGATAATATTTTGTACCTTTATTTATGAACGTGATTACCTCTTATGTGTCAACTTTTTATTTTTAGATTATTGTATTTAACTTTTTTAATCTAAATTTATATTTTAACATTTTAAGGATATTTTAATCCTTTTTATATTTTTCTCTACTTTTTTCCTTCCTTCATTTAAACTTTAGTTAATATTTTTTTTATACTTTTTATCTTTTCTATTTTTTTATCAATTATAATGTTAAAATTCTTTCAAAACTCTAAAATTTAAATATATTGCATCATAGTTATAGATATAGTGCGTCATAGTTAATATTGTCGTTTATTGTAGTTAAAAATACAGTACATCAAAATAATTAATACAAAACATCACAACAATGATCGTAGTACATCATAATTAATAGTCAAGTGCATTACGGTTAACAATCAAGTATACCATCTTCAAAGTTATGGACATTAAAGTCAAAAGTCAAAGTGCATCATAATAATAAATACATTACTTCAAAGTTAAAAGTAAAATGTATCGTAGTTAAAAGTTTAGTGCATCATAGTTATATTCTAACGATCATCGTAATAGTTGCAGTGCATCATATTTAAAAGTGTAGTGCATCATAGTTAAAAGTCAAGTTGAAGGTCAAGTTCATCATACTTAAAAGTCAATTGCATCATAGTTAAAAGTCAAGTGCATTATAGTTAAAATTCATTTGCATCATAATAATATATTTCTGAACGCCAAAATCCAGCAGTGACGACAGTAGCCAAAACCCGGCGGTGGTTGGTGGTCAGCTATCGGTGGGGAAGATTGAAGGGTTGGCCAGGTAGGAAGGGAGGAGGTGAAGAGAAGGGGAGAAGGGAAAGTGTGAAGGACACTTGCATTAGAAATTACATCACAACTAATAACAATCCATTGTTAGCATAAAAAATAAATTCAAATAACACTCGTGTAATTGAGTTTAGACCCACAAACAATAAAATGAATAGGTAATTGCTAACCTAGTAATTAAAACAAAGCAACAAGATAAATAACACGAAAAATACGACACACGAATAATGTTGTTATGTCCATCTCCATTCTTAAATATCGATTTAATTCACGAGGTCTAACTAGAAAATTTCTTTCGTTAATTTCAAACCAAGGTTACAATTATATATGGTTTATTTATACTGAAAAACACAAACTTTCAAAATAAGAAACACACATTTTCCTGGCTGACACGACTTTGCATCACGATCCTTAATAAAACACCACATCGTTTCGCAATCTTTTTTTCAAAAAACAATCGTTTCCTTTGTTCAATTCATCTTCACGTTCCAACAACTTATTATCTCTCGTAAGCTTCTTATAACTTATTATCTCTCGTAAGCTTCTTATATTTGTAGCTAGAATTATTGTATTATATTCGGTTCCAAGTATTTTATTAAGTACGAACATATAAAAAGTTTTGGCTAGAATTGGGGAATTTTGAAAAGTGTGAATGTCTTTGAATGTGTTGTTAGGCGGTGGTGACGTGGACTTCAAACACAGGACACACATGGATTAAAAAAAACCAGCACATGAAAGAGAGGAGTTATCTAGCAAAATAACTCTGACAAGACTCAATTCTGCCATTTTGACTTTGACCTCATCATCTACATCCCAATCTTTTTATCTCCTACAATCTTGTTCATATTTGATCATACGTGATTTAATAAATCTTGATGAAACAAAACAAACGTCTATACAAGATTTTATACAAACAACAAATGATACAATAGCACATAATTAAGAATGAAAAGTTCCTTACTATAAAATCAATTGCAGTCATAATATCCGTTTTCACTCGTTGTCGGTGTCACGTTAGTCACGATAGTTCTACACGGATAACCGGTCACAGTGATATTTTCACTACAACTCACGACAGACAACTAGAACCCACTATTTTCTTTATTTTTCATTTTTCTTAAAAATACATTTACTTTTAATTAAATACAAACTCTATAATTAATTTAACAACTACTTATTAATTAATAAAAAATATTCGAAATACAACACATATGTCATAAAAATAAAAGGGTTACAATATTAAAAATAAAAGCGTTACAATACTAAAAATAAAAGCGGTTACAATACTAAAAATAAAAGCGTTACAATAATAAAAATAAAAACGTTGCAATAATAAAAATAAAAGCCTACACACTTTGAAAGTTTGTCGGAAGTGTTCAAATGTGCTCGGTGAGATCGGTTCGTAGTTTGTTGTGCACCACTTTATTGCGTATTTCTTTTATTCTTGCACTACGAGAATTGACTCTTTCCCTAAAGCCGGGTCGGCAAGAAACTCTTCCTCAAGTGGACTTATTGCAAATCCGTTGTCTTCTTGAATCATGTTGTGCAATATCACACAAGTGTACCTAGTACTCCGAATTTTGTTCACGCTCATTGCTCTAGCAGGAGACTTTATTATTCCCCACCTACCTTGAAACACACCGAAGGTTCCCTCCACATCCTTCCGTGCACTTTCTTGGAATCTTCTGAATTTTTGTCGTTTCTCGTTAGTAGGACACGAATACGCTTCATAAGTGTAACCCAATCTGGATAAATACCATTGGCGAGATAATATCCTTTCGTGTAATGATTCCCATTCACATATAATGGTGCAATTAGACCGGTGTCGTTTTTGAGGTCGTCGAACAACAGATAATTATTTAAAACATTGATGTCGTTGTTCGAACTAGATGCACCAAAATATGCATGCCATATCCAATATCGTATGAAGCCACTACTTCGACTGCTAGTGCATGCAATCAATGCTGCTGAGCATTCTAATGAAGCCATGTTTCTCTTCATGTTCTTTATATAGATGAGTAATATCACTAGCAGTCGGCTTTCTCAAATATTCCTCTGAATACAATTCGAATACACACTTACAAAAGTTGTTAAGACAATCCGCTGACGTCCTTCAAGCCATTTGTAAGTATTCATCGAACATATCCGGAGACGTCTCATATGGCAACTGTCGTATGGCAGACATGCACTTTTGTAACTGAGTAAATCCTAGCCGACCAGTTGCATCTTCACGTTGCGTAAAATACACAAAATGGTTGGGGATATGTTTAATAGAATAACTAGTAATATAACGACTATTCGGATACACAACTCCCACCGCATTCGAAAACGTCTTTTAAACATGTTAAGCGGATACTTCGGATTATTGGAAAAGTAATTGTTGGTACATGTTTTGTGACAACACCTTCTATTATGTAATAGATTAGTTTTTGTAATAGTCTTTAATATTAATGAATGAATATTTTGTTATAATAATTTTTTATTAATATAATGTGTTAGAAATATATTTTATGTTATAGGTTCGTACGAACCTACAGATTCGTACGAACTTAGTCAAGGTACGAACTGGTAGGTTCGTACGAACTTAGGAGCTGCTAAGTTCGTACAAACCTAGCAGCTTATAAATATAAAGTTCGAAAATATCATTTCTAAGCTTTTATACGAACTCAGATCAGTATATCAGGTTCGTACGATTCATCCTAGTTTGAATACATTCGAAGTAAGGTATAGTTATCGAGATAAATGTGTTTTGAACACTCGTATCGTTTCTAAGAGTATTCTGCACTCTTACAAGCGTTGTTACCCCGTTGGATCCGTTTAAGGGTAACCTACAGTAATCCTTCTCCAAACGTCGCCTGACACCTTCACGTCCCTTTGTATATACGTACGTGAACTTCTGGCCCCGGTACGTTCTTTTGCTTCCTCAACGCATTGTTGCAAAATTGTTACTAGCTCGTCGTCTTCTGAAGAATCTTCAAAAATACGATTAATACGATTAAGTGCTTCCATTTGGATGTTATATTTGGTGTGAATCGTATAAATTTTTGGTGTGTGAATTGTATGAATTTTTTGTGTGAATTGTATTAAATTTTGGTGTGTAAAAAAGTGATATAGTTGTTGTGTATTTATATAGGTAAACTGAAATTAATTAAAAAATAAAATATTATTCTTTTTTTTTACCGTTAAGAATAAAATAATATTCTTTTTTTTACCGTTGATGTCTCAACGGATATATGTATACATTATATTTTTTTCAAAGTTACCGTTATATTATAAAAAAAAACTTTTTTTTAAATAAAAAATAAACGAGATGTGAATTAAATAATACGTGGGCCTTGTTTTTTTTCGTCCTGAACCCGTGCATTTACCACGGGGATGGGTCACGACGGAATGATTCCGACCGTCGTCGTCCATCCTAGGCTCGAGCACGCCCTATTGCAAATGGTCTAATAGAATCAAATTGGTCTAACAACCATAAGCTTATGAGTTCAAATCCAGCCTCTTAGGGTTAATGCACCAAAAGTGCAACGAACTGTCACCATTTGTTCCATATATACAAGCTACCCATTTTATGTTCTGGGTATGTAACCAACCGGAAGAAACCGTTTACGTATCTTTACAAACTTGATTTTGACCTGATGGAAAAACATTTTGCTGACAATGCAGCCACGTAGGATGCCACGTTAAGTATTTTGACACGTCAGCTGTCTATTTGTCATTGCCACGTCAGAATTCGAGAATTTATATCTTGTCTTCTTCTTCCTCTCATTCTGTAAAATCGAAGTAAAATCGCAGACATTTCATACAGTTCCTCCCAATTTTGACTACTATTCAGATCTTGACCATCTGAATTTTGTTCCCCTGCGAATTTTGTTCCCCTGCGAATTTTGTTCCCCAATTTTGAAACTGCAATTAGGTTTGACACATCGACCATTCAAGTATTCTCGACAAACTTCCCCAAAAGATGCTCCCATCCCAGGCAAGACTACACCACCTGAAGCAGTAGGCACAATACCAGGAATCATACCAAGCAGACTAGGAAATGCCCCCGAAACTGAACCAGAGTAATTTGACATGTTTGGCATGGTCTGGTTAACCATACTTGGATAGGTCACTTGTGGATTAAATAATACGTGGGCCTTGTTTTTTTTCGTCCTGAACCCGTGCATTTACCACGGGAATGGGTCACGACGGAATGATTCCGACCGTCGTCGTCCATCCTAGGCTCGAGCACGCCCTATTGCAAATGGTCTAATAAAATTAAATTGGTCTAACAACCATAAGCTTATGAGTTCAAATCCAACCTCTTAGTACGAATATATACATATTCTTGAAATCGTACAAAAAGAGAAAGAGCATTTAAATATGAACTTTAAATGAATACATATATAACTTTAACCTAATATAAATATTAAATGTAAAATATAAATACAAAAGGAGGGCCATGAAAAAATATAAATATAAGAGGTGAGTTCATTTGAGTATGAGATTTTTTGAAATTATGAAAGTACCAATAGGAATCTGCCATTTGGCAAAAACCGCACTGAACCCACCGTTTTAAAAATCAAATATCTCCATAACGGCAAGTCAAAATAAAAATTATACCATAAAATTCACCATTTTTTCCTATTTGATTAGACATTTCACAAGGTATATTTTCGATGAACTTTTTTTTTTTTTCATTTTTTGTGGGTTAAGACATGTGTTACGATTGACTAACAAATGTGTTATCCGCGACTATCACATGTGTTAGGTAAGACGTGTTATTTTTATAACACATGTGTTACCAATTTTCAAAACTTACTTAAAATGGAAACAAAATTTCGTCGAAAGTATCTCACGTGAGATGTTTAATCGAAGAGGAAAAAACGCTTATTTTATGGTGCAATTTTTATAATTTTTTGACTTACCGTTTTTGACATATTCAATTTTTAAGATTGTTGGGTTTCATTGTTTAGATAAAAATTGACAGTTGAAATTTGTAATTTTATACTTTTAAAAAAGGGTTTGGTTCAGGAGGGCAGCCCCTCATAGGAGAGAAGAGAGGGCAGCCTCCCCACCAACCAAAATGTGACACATGTCACCTTTTATATTTTCTTTTTAACCCCTCTCGTTTTACATATATTATCCATTATACCTTTAACTTATTACTCACTTACACACTCACTTCCACCTCACCCACCTCCCCCCACCACCTGTTGCCAGCAGACCAGCAGCCAACAGCCGCCGCCGGCCGGTCGCCAGAAAAAAAATTTTTCAAAAAAATCTTCCTTTTTTTTTCAAAATTTTTTTTACCCTTTTTTACGTATTTATTCGTTTTTTTACGTTTTCATTTGTTTTTTCATTTTCTTTTCGTTTTTTTTACGTTTTCATTCGTTTTTTCATTTTATTTTTGTTTTTTTACGTTTTTACGTTTTTTTTACGTTTTCATTCGTTTTTTCGTTTTATTGTCCTTTTTTTACGCTTTTTTGTTTTCTTTTCGTTTTTTACGTTTTTTAACGTTTTCATTCGTTTTTTTGTTTTCTTTTTGTTTTTTTTGTTTTCTATTCGTTTTTTTACGTTTTCATTCGTTTTTTCGTTTTCTTTTCGTTTTTTACGTTTTCATCCGTTTTTTCATTTTCTTTTCGTTTTTTCGTTTTCTTTTCGTTTTTTTACGTTTTCATCCGTTTTTTCATTTTCTTTTCGTTTTTTTTACGTTTTCATCCGTTTTTTCATTTTCTTTTCGTTTTTCTACGTTTTCAATCTTTTTTTCCTTTTACTTTTCATTTTTTCACATTTTTTATACGTTTTCGTTCGTTTTTTCATTTTTTTCGGTTTATAGGTTTATTTTTACGGTTTTTCATTTTCTTATTGTTTTTTACGTCTTTTGACGTTTTTTGCATAATGCATATTATTTTAATGTTTATTTCTACATTTTATACGTAATGCATGTCATTTTAATGTTTGTTACTGCATTTTGTACATATTGCATGTTATTTTGATGCTTGTTGCTGCATGTTATATATACTACATGTCATTTTAATGTTTCTTTCTGCATTTATACACACTGCATATTACTTTGATGTTTGTTGCTGCATTTTATACATATTGCATGTTATATATACTGCATGTCATTTTAATGTGTTTTACTGCATTTTATACGTACTGCAAGTTACTTTGATGTTTGTTACTGCATTTTATACATACTGCAAGTTACTTTGATGTTTGTTGCTGCATTTTATGCATACTACATGTTATTATGATGTTTGTTGCTGCATTTTATACATAATGGATGTCATTTGGATGTTTCTTGCTGCATGTTATATGTACTGCATGTTATTTTGATGTTTGTTACTGCATTTTTTATATAACATGCAGTATATATAACATGCAGCAACAAACATCCAAATGACATGCAGTATGTATAAAATGCAGCAACAAAACATCAAAATAACATGCATTATATATAACATGCAGCAAGAAACATCCAAATGACATGCAGTATGTATAAAATGCAGCAACAAAACATCAAAATAACATGCAGCATATATAAAATGCAGCAACAAAAACGTAGAAAAAAACGAAAAACAAGTAAAAAATGTAAAAAGAACGTTAAAAATGAAAATAAAATGAAAAAACGTACAAAAGTGTCAAAAAACGAAAAGAAAACAAAAAAACGTAAAAAAACGAAAATAAAATGAAAAAACGTAAGAAAAACGAAAAGGAAACGAAAAAATGTAAAAAAAACATAAAAAACGAAAATAAAATGAAAAAACGAATAAAAACGTAAAAAAATAAATAGAAAATGAAAAAACGTAAGAAAAACGTAAAAAACGAAAAGAAAATGAAAAAACGTAAAAACGAAAAGAAAATGAAAAAACGTAAAAACGAAAAGAAAATGAAAAAACGTAAAAAACGAAAAGAAAATGAAAAAACGTAAAAAACGAATAAAAATGTAAAGAAAACTAAAAAAACGAATAAAAAACGTTAAATAAAATGAAAGAACGAAAAAAACGTAAAAAAAAAAGAATTTGAAAAAAAAGTTTTTAAATTTTTTTCAAAAAAAATAAATTTTAAAAAAATTTTTTTTTGACGCCGACTGGCGGCAATGAGTGGCAGCTGGCGGTGGCTGGTTGCTGTTGGCAGCAAGTGGTTGGGGGAGGGGGTGTGGAGGTGGAGATGTGGAAGAGAGGGATGGAGATAGTTAAAAAGTGTGAGGGGACAAAAAGAAAATTGTAAAAAGATGAATGGGGTGTATATAAAAAAATTTATGTTATGTTTTTTTTCCTTAACTTCTAACCTAATAGTTGTAGTTAATTACAAAAATATCACAATTATTAACTATTGATTAAGAAATAGATGGTTAGAATTAGTTGCTCACTCTTCTCTCCTTAACTTCCCATCTCTTTTGATTTCATTTCTTAAAAAATTTCATATTTTAATAAACTTTTATCATAAATACAAATATAAATAAAAAGAGAGCCACGAATAAATGCACTTGAAACTTGAAAGTGGACCCCGCAACATTCCAAAGTTGTAAGCTTTCATCAAATAATTTCCATATACGTATTTAATTTAATTTAATTCAATTTCAAATATCATATAATTAAATTATTAAATCAAATTATATGAAAATTCATAACGTCACAGGCTTCTATATAAATAACAACACTCTATGAACTCCACTCAAACATATCCCAACAACGTTCAATAAATATTGAACATTGAGGTAAACATGGCTTCCAATACAAAAATATTCTCATTTATCATCTTTTGTATGGTGTTTCTATGCACCAAAGCTTTGGCACAATGTGAAGAAGAAACCAAGAATCCATGTAATAACAAATCCAAGGCTTTAACCTTAAAAATCATCGGTATCGCCTCTATTCTCATCACGAGTATTATCGGGGTATGTCTGCCTTTGATCACTCGTTCCATCCCTGCCCTTAGTCCAAACCGTAGTCTTTTCGTGATCGTTAAAGCTTTTGCTTCGGGCATAATTTTGGCTACTGGATTTATGCACGTGTTGCCCGATTCGTTTGACATGTTGAGGTCTAGTTGTTTGGCTGATAACCCATGGCATAAGTTTCCATTTACAGGCTTTGTTGCTATGTTATCGGCTATTTTCACTCTCATGGTGGACTCAATGGCTACAAGCATGTATACTACAAAGAACAACGCAATATCAGCCGAAGGCGGTGAGGAGGGCGTCATAGATCATGAGATGGGTGTGACTAATGGTGGTGGCATGCATTTCCATGGACACCATCATGTCCAAAAGGGCCCTATAGGACAACAACTTCTTCGTTACCGTGTCGTAGCCATGGTTAGTTTCAAATAAAAATCAATTCCTGATGTTAATTAGAAACCATATCTAATTATTTCAAAACATTGTGAATACGGGATAAAATGGGTTCTGTTAGCGGTATGTATTTTGGGTGCTGCTAAAATAAAGAACAAAAATAATTTCCCCTTATTTCAAGTAGTAAATTTTGTCATACTTCACATTCTTTGCTTGTTCTAGTAATGGTTTTGTGTTTTCACAGGAGAATGAGATTCTAAAATATAAGAAAAAAAGTATGGCCTGGAAAAGTTATTCAAAAAGTTAATTGATGGCTTTGTGTGACGAAAGTAGTTAAAAGTTAAAATTGTTAAAATTTGTGAATATTTAAATTTCAGGTACTAGAACTTGGAATAGTTGTTCACTCAATAGTGATTGGACTGGGAGTTGGAGCATCAAATGATGTATGCACAATTAAGCCATTGGTGGCAGCTCTTTGTTTCCATCAAATGTTCGAAGGCATGGGTCTTGGTGGTTGCATTCTTCAGGTATAATAACTTCTACATCATGAACAAAATTATATGTATATATATTTTTTGGACTTAAAAACAATTATTTACCAAATGATCAATAAATAGGCCGAGTACAAGACTGTAAAGAAAGCGGTAATGGTATTTTTCTTCTCGGTAACAACTCCATTTGGGATTGCTCTTGGGATTGCATTGTCCAAGACATACAAAGAGAATAGCCCTAGTGCATTGATTACAGTCGGGTTACTCAATGCTTCATCAGCTGGACTACTTATCTACATGGCTTTGGTTGATCTTCTTGCAGCTGATTTCATGGGTCCAAAGCTTCAAGGAAGCATTAAGCTTCAAATTAAATCTTTTGCGGCCGTCTTGCTTGGCGCTGGCGGGATGTCCCTGATGGCAAAATGGGCTTAAAGTGCGCTTGTTATTACGGGGACCAATTGAAGATATCTGAATTTCTGACGTGTTGATTTATGGTGAAAGAGAAATAAGTTTCATCACTTTGCAAATGTATGAAGCGTGTTGTAATTTACAGCATTCCAAGTTTTTTAGAAGTTTGGAATTTTAATGTTTTGTGGGCGCGTAGGCTTTGTTTTAAGTTACTGTTTTGTTGTGACAACTTTGGTTGGCAAAAATCGCATTTCGATGTTTCGTTAATCAGTTTTGGATAATCAGTTTCGATTAGCCTAGATTATCCAAACGAAATATAAATACCAGTCGTCCCTAATGTGTAGCTTAGAAAGAAAAGTCTAACTTTCATTTGTCTATGAACCCGTTTGCACAATAATATCATTTTCAGCCATTTTATATTTTAATTAGAATAAGAATTTGTCAAATATTCTAACCAGAAATGGTGAAAAGGACATCATAACAACGTCCCCTAATTATTCAATGTTAATTATGTGAAATCACATTAAACAACTAAAACGCATATCCAAACACTTCTAAATTGACCAAAAGTACAAAAATACTTGCCAAACATTGATTAAGGTTAATGAAATTGACAAAGATTTGCTTCAAACTTGACTAAAAAGCCATGTGTAACCTTAATTACATAGATGTTGTAAGTATATTTGTTACCTACATAGTAATATAACAAGATTCTTATACAGAGCTAAGTGGTAAATACATTAACATACAGACAGCAAAACTCAAGTAAACTCACATTTATTTGTTTATCAGCTTACTTTAGTACTTTGGCGTGGAGTCAGCAATGAAGAGATGCTCTTTTGAAGCATTTTTAGCAGCTTGGAGATCTTCAAGACTTGCTAAAAGTTCAGACATTTGAGCGTTGCCAACGAAAATTGTTATCATTTACCATCTATTTTATGGTGTTTCTATGCACGAAACTTGTTAAAAAGAATACAATCTAATTACGTTTTTGTTTCATTTTGTTAATAATGTAAGTTTATGAGCTCAAGTGTAAAAGGTGAAAGTTTGTTTCATTATAGGTTTAAGGTTGTGGCACAATTCCAAAGTTTAAAAGTTTAAGGGTGCAATGTGCTTATTTCTTATTCTTGTAATTATATAAACACATTTTTTATTATTCTTTTCATTATTATTGTAATTATAAAAGGAAAGCGATTTAGGGTTTTGGTATTCGGTTTGTGATTCTGATTTTGGTAATCATCTTGTTGTAGTGATCTAGTTAGAATGAGTGAATGATCATTATCTGTTGATAATGTATCATTGAGTGTTTTTCTTGTGGAAAGTATTAGTATGTCTTGTTTTTAGTTATTAAACCCAATCTGGTATGTGTGTAGTTAATGAAAGATTGTTCTTGTGAATCTTCTTGTTAATTACGTTTGTTCCGTAAGTTTCTTCATAGTATCAGAGCCACGTCTTTAAGTTGTTGGCATTGTAACAAAATTCTAATCCAATTAAGGTAGGGGTTTTGACTCCGGTTGATCTAGGGTTTTCTTAAATTGGTTCTGTTTGTGGTTTGATTGGGTTATTATTGGGTTCAAGTGTTGGGACATGTTATTGTGACAACATATCTAGCTTGTAATAGGACTAGTGTATTTATAGTCAAATTGGTATATTGGTTTAAACTGGTAAATATATGATATTAATTTGTTATTATTATTTGTTAAATGTTATTAGACAAGTATCGATTTCAAGTTAAATTCAAAATCGCGAAATGAGAAGTCAACTCGCAGGACTAATGACCTGCGAGATGAGATCTCACTTCGTAGTCTAATCTGGATTCGCAGCTTTCCTTGGCGAGCTGAGATCTGGGTTCGCAGCCCATCTGGACTCGCAAGGCCCATGGGCTGCGAGTTGAGTCAACTCGCAAAGCCCATGGCCTGGGAGTTGAACCAGATATAAATAAAATAATGCTGTTCATTTTTTGATAGGTGTGCCATTTATTACACACAACATTAAAATATTCACCACCTCGTTTTTCGTGCAGATATATTTATTATAGTATTAAAGGCTCAGTTTTGAGTGATTAACTTAGTTAATAATCAAAACGAAGCCCTTTAATTGATAGTAAAGTTATATAAGCTAAACCTAACGTATTGAGGGATTCCGCACCTCAATACTTAAAGATAATCCGTTATCGAACCAAGATCTAGTGACCTTACAATTGGTATCAGAGCTTTCGGGCTTAGAAACGTTGTGGTTTCAAGGTTTTTGGTTATATAACATCTTTGGGGTTGTTTTACGAACGAAATCTACTGATTTATTCGTAAAAATACCAAAAAGTTTCAGTTCCCAGATTTCGAGGCGCCGTTTTGCGAGTTGAGATTCTCTGCGAGTTGAGATTTGACTTGCGAACTGAGATTCACTTGAGAGTTGAGATTTGGCTTGCGAGTTGAGATTCAGTTCCGAGTTGAGTTTTCCTCTGCCAGTTGAGTTTTTCTTTGCGAGTTGAGATCAGCTGCGAGTTGAGAATTAGTTGTGAGTTGAAGTCCTTTGCGAACTGAAACTAGCTGCGAGTTGAGTTTTACCTGCGAACTGAACTTGCAAAATTTTGTAATTTGACAACTTTTAAGACTTGCCAATATGTCTGATATGAGTAGAATGATAGAAATGGAACACGAGGTCGGTAAATCTAATGTTCCACCGAAATTGCTCAGACTCGAGGACTATTATGGATGGAAAGACAGATTCGAAAGTTACTGTAGATTCCATGACATAACTATTTGGCTGTGCATTAAGAACGGATATGTTGCACCTACTGCTGTGGTAGAGAATGCAACTGTGATTGTGCCTTACGACAGGATGAATGACAATCAAAAGAAAGAATTTACTACTGATAATAAGGCACATTCATCGATAAAGATGAGCCTTCCCAAGGAGATCAATCACCAATTGAAGTCCTTTCACACAGCTAAAGAGATCTGGGAAGCTCTAGAGAAAAGGTGTGAGGGAAGCCCTCAGGTGAAGGCTGTGAAGAGAAACCTTCTAAAAAAATTGTTTATGGTATTTAAAGCTTTAGAGAAGAGGACCTTGCCTTCAAAATTTTCTACAATGACAAGGAAAAAACCGAAAAATTTATTGAGGGTTTGCCTTCAAAGTGGGAAATGTATGGTATCATGCTCAAAGATAATGATGAAAGGTACGCCACTATGACCCTTGAGCAGGCAATTGACAAGCTCAGGGGTTATGATTTCTCCAAGAAAACTAGAGATACAGATTTTGATCATCTACAGAATCCAGGTTTATACCATGGAAAGATACTAATGCTTCATCCAATTCGACCACTGCACTATTTGCTGGTGAAATTGATGAACTTGGTGAAATGTTGACCGAGGATCTATGCTTTATAGCTTCAGATGGAAGCGAGAAACGAAGTAAGAATACTTCTTCTGAGAAGTCAACTCAAGGGTATCATAAAATGCCAATGAGTGTGAAATCAGCTGTCACACCCCGCTAAAGCGGAAACACGAGATGTAACAGTACAATGATTTCATAATCGAAAATTACAAAAGATCACCGTTCAACGGTCTACTACTAGTACATTACATAAGTCTTACAAGCGTTTACAACACAAAAGTAAATAATGTAAACATGCGACTACATCCAAAAGAGACAAAATTCTGTAACGCTATAGCAGCATAGCTCATATAACAGGTTTAGCTTCAATAGACAAGTTGTGACTATTTCCTGAAAAGCATGTAAAAATAAACAGGTCAACTATGAAAGATAGTTGGTGAGTACACAGGTTTTGCGTAAGGAAAGACCCTTTTCAAGAGTTTACAAAGGTTAGTTTAGAAGTTCCACGTTACTACGTGATTAGTTCACAAAAGTAATCTGTTTAGTACCGAGGCTCATACAATGACGAAAATCATCCGATAATTTCATAAGATCAATTTTTAGGATGGTCAAGCGCTATTGCGCTGATAATTATAAAATTAATTCATTAAAACAAGGCTCATTTAAGAGCGATACCCATTTGATAGTTAGATTCATTTGTGAATGGATGTTTTGTTTGCAAAAGAGGTTTATTTAAGTACGAGATTCATTTAGGAGTGATTCCCTTTGGAGCTCAATTAAAAGTCGTAATTCGTCCATAACGCCACGCTCATATTTTCAAAGAAATGTTCAATTCACTTTTATAAAACTCAAGATATAGTGTTTAATAAGTTCAAGTTATGTTTATAAAACTCATATTGTAGCATTTAATAGATTCAGGTTACGTTTATAAATTCAATGGGTCATCAAATCAATATCAAAATGTTTATAATCTCAACGGTTTATTATGTCGAAGTTCATAAGAATGCGAAGCGTTATTATGAAACCACGTCTATCATTGTCCACGACCACAATGATTTATAGTGTAAAACTCAAGTTTTAAATTTATGGTTTTAAAGAAGTATTGTTTCAATGACAACGTCTTTGTAAAGTTCGGGTCGTAAGGTTTATAGTTTCAAAGAAATATTGTTTCAAATGACAAAACGTCATACGTTTATAGTTTCAAAGAAATATTGTTTCAAATGACAAAACGTCATACGTTTATAGTTTCAAAGAAATATCATTTCAAATGACAAGGTCATTGTAAAGCTCGGGTCATAAGTTTATAATTTCAAAGAAATATCGTTCAGATGTCAAAGTCATTGCAAAGCTCGGGTCGTAAAGTTTATAGTTTAAAAGAGATATCATTTCAAATGACAAAGTCATTGTAAAGCTCGGGTCGTAAAGTTTATATTTTTAAAGAGATATCGTTTCAAAATTCGAAACGTCATACGTTTATACTCGCTTATGAATTTCTATGCTATCGCATTTTTGTCTATAGTCACAATGAATTATTATGCTTGAGTCCACAACCAAACCTACAACCGATAAACCTTTGCCCCAAAGAGAGATGCCCTATCGTTGGCATTTAGGATGATGGGATGCACTCACGTGGCCGCGTGAGTGGGGAGGTGGTCTCGCTCCCAAATAGTACTATTCATATGCATCATTTGGCTCATATAGAGTTAATGGTCGTGTAGATATACCGGGGACTTTAGATACGATAGAAAACAAGCATATAATCATGTTCGTATAAACTTCAAACATTCAAAAATTTATTCGTAATCAATACGACATTTTAACCATGTCAAATATTCGAAAGTAAGCATAGCATATAGCATAGCATAGCATAGCATTTGTAAATCAAGGATCGCATTTGTAAAACGAGCATAGTATAAGCAAAGCATTCGTAAATCAAGTATAGCATAAGAATAATATTTGTAATCCAAATATAGTAATTAAATCATATAGCATGCTTTTCACCCCAAAACATTTAAGTAAAACGTTAAAAAGAGGGGCTGTGTAAACTCACTATTGAGCGTGAGCGTACGGATGGATGTAATGCGCGTGCCGACCGGGTTTGACTCCTATCCATTTCCTAAGAACACAAGGTTTCTAATTAGTTTTCGACTAATACGGTTTGTTAGGATTGCTTAGCTAGCTAATTAAATTACAAAGTGCCGTAAAAGTTTGAATTTCCATTTAATTTACGATGTCGGTAATTGTTCGAGTTGGGAACAAAATAATGGAAATATATGAATACAACATCTAAAAATTACCAAACTTGGTATGAAATATGAAATATAGTTCACAAATTTTCTGTGAAAATTTGGGGATTTTTAGACTTATGGATTATTTATAATCATTTTATGTCTAAAAAGGGGGATAATTATGGGAAAAATAGTAATTATTCACTTAAAATTCTGGAATTTTTACCAGATCATTTTCTACCAATTTTTAAGTTTTTGTACAATTTTCAAGACGTTTTGAGCACTGAAACTTTGGTTCCCAACATTATGCGTTTTAACGAGACGTAAATCGGAAAACATATTAAAACACTTCCAAAGAGTGTGAAATTTTGAGGATGGTGTCATTTTCTGAGGAAAATGATACTGGAATTTTCCCATAATTATTTTATGTCCAAAAGTATTTTTCATGATTATTTCACCTTTTGTAGGCTTTATTTGCATTAATTTAGGAAAAATACTTATGTTTTTCCAAAAATTCCCATTTTTATTTTCAAGACTCTTTTCATGATATAGTTACTGAGAAAAATAACCGTCAAAATTTTAAGACGTTTTATCTAGCACTTATATATTTTTGAATCATCACAACACAAGTATTTGCAATTTACAAGATTACAACAATGCATGATGTTCATGCATTTTCTAAAAATACTTAATCATCATGATAAATTCCTATCTTTTTATAATACTGAGATATACATGTTAGGAGTCTAAAATAATTTTTCTTAGATTTATAGAACACCTTAAGACCCATGAACAAGTATCACAACAAGGTGCTCACAGAAAAGTTACTGTTTGCGCATCAGTTTTGTGTGATACATTTGGAGGTCGTAAACTCAATGGATTTGAGTGAGACCAGTGGGGTTTTAAAGGTAAGACATTAAGCTAAATTCTAGAAGAAAAATCAAGATTTTTGGACCATTATTCACTGAGTTATGGTCGTTTCAAGTAGGGTCAAAATCTGGACAGATTGCATGCATGACAAAGTGATCTTTTTGGTGTGATTTCACTACCAAACGATTTTTAGACCTCATCCAAAGATTGAAGTCTTGTCTTTTATGCATGAACATGTGTTTTACATAAACATAAACATATTTTAACATTTTAACATTTATTCTAGCAATAACATGTAAATAAACTCTATAACATCAAAAAGTCGACTTTTTCGGTTTGATTTCGGTTTGATCATGGGTTGCCCTTTTGTTTTAACACTTAAACAAGTGTAAGGGAACCTACAAAACATCAATCCTTATATGAGAATTTTAGCCATGAAAAAGGCATAAAATCCATGTTTTTACAAGAATCAAAGTAGGAAATTGCAAGAATGGAAGCTAGAGATGGTGTTCATACCTTAGAAAGTTGGTTTAGGTGTATGAACACCTTCAAAGATATGATTTAAGGATGGATATTCTCTGGAGTTTAGTGTGTGAAAAGAGAGGTTTTGTGTGTGTTTTCTTGAGAGAAAATGAGAGAAATGATGAGAGGAAGAGTGTGTAAGTGGTAGAAGACTTTTGCATGGAATATAAGTGGTTAGTGGAGAGGTTGAGTGGAAAAAAGAGAGAGGGAAAGGGGGGGTCCGGTTTTGGGTCATTAAAATGAGGTTTTTAACTTATTTTTTTGTCAAAATAAAATGTATATTAGTTTTAATATTTATTTGTATTAAAATTGCACAAGTCTTGTACATTTAAAGGCTTTAAATTGTGTTGTTTTTGTGCTTAATATTAGGGTTGTAAAAATTGATGTTCTAAATTTATAAAATACTTCAAATTATATTTTAGATTGTTTATAATGGATATTCAAGTATTAGTTTGTCGGATTCGAGTTTCGTTTATTCGATTCGGGTCGCGTTTGCCGAGTTACAGAATTTCGGTTAATTCCGATTTTTGTGATGTCTTTGTGATTAAAGTTTGAGTCATGAAACTTTATCTTATAAGTTTATAACATTCATCAAAATGTATTTGATTCTATCACGATTGACATTCGCGAGTCAATTAACCGATTTTCGGTTACGTTCACTGAGTTACAGAATTTCCGGTTAAATTCTGATTTTTGCGATATGATAACTATTTTGTGATGACTTATGAAATTTAATTTCACTTGTTTTCTTTGGCACTTTGTAACCTAATTTTGTGCTCCTCACAGTCTTAAAGTTCGCTAAGCAATCTCCTAGAACGTTACGCGATTTCGGTAACTTACGATTTCGGTACTTAAGGAGTCGTAACCTAGACTTTTCACTAGGATTTTAGAGTGCTGTAAACGTAATTAGATAGACTAGGAATTTAAGTGCGTTAATGACCTGAGATTTTTGACTGTTGTCACATCAGCAGAACAACAACTTTCTGTGCTGGCTTCGTTCGTTGCTTCCTATGAAAATTACATACAAGGGAAGATTAATGATCCTACACAATTTGATGAGGATTATGATCAAGTAGACCCGGATGACTTAGAGGAAATGGACCTCCAGTGGCAGCTTGCTATGGTGTCAATGAGGGTTAAGAATTTCCTAAAACGTACGGGTAGAAGAGTTGTGGAAATCGACCTGGGTTCGACAAATCCAAGGTCAAGTGTTATAACTGTCAAGGTTACAGACACTTTGCTAGGGAATGTCAACGACTGAAGGTTGATACTGGCGCTGCAAAACAAGACTCGGGAAGTACTTTGACTTCCAAAGTCTTAGTGGTTCAACAAATCGATGGTTCCTATGATTGGTCCACTCAGCCTGAGCAAGCTCTCATGGCTGAGATAGACGATCAAGAGAAACCAATTGAATCAACTTCATACATGCTGAGAAACCTCAAGCTAATGTGCCACACACGGAAGTCAAGGGGAGGGATGAAGATGTGCTCTACATCAACTCAACTGAAGAGATGAGTCCCGATGACTTCGTTGCATACATGGCTGATGTTCAAACAGATAAGAAAAAGGTATGTCTTGATCTTCTTACTCTTGCTGATGTTTGTTACTTAGTTACTGATTTACAAACTCAGGTTAGTGTTTTTGCCGAATCTAAATAAACCTTAACATCTGAATTAGATATAGCTAAGAGTGATGTTCGTAGGTTAGGTGAGGATAAGCTAGCATTGACTGAAAAGATTACGAGTGATGCTTCCGATAAGACTAGTCTCACTGACATAATTAATGAACAATGTGTTAAGATAGACTGGTTATATCTGAACCTTAATGAGCTAAATAAAAATATTGCTATTAGGGATAAGGAGCTCTTAGAGTCAAAAATGAAGTTAGTTGAGCTAAACCGTAAATTTGAAGGTTATAGGACATCTTCTTTGACCTTAGATAGAATCATTAGCACACAACGTAGTGTGAAGGATGTAACTGGCCTAGGTTACTCTGATGTTCCTCCGCCTTTTAATGCAAATTACACTACTACTCCAATTGACGTAGAGATGACAGATGCGAATCCTGAAACTGAGGATTTGGTAATTCAAGAGTCTGACGTATCTGAAGCACAGAAGGATCTTGTTAAGGACCCATCATTGGACTTAAGTAAGATCAAATCACTCCCTAAAGTACAGTTTGTCTCGAATGGAATGATAGTTGATACTGATGTAAATGTTGAAGTTATTAAAGCACACAAAGACTCAGCTTCAGTGTCTTCGGATCAGACAAAGAATGAGACTGCTAAGACTGTTAAGTCACGAAAGCAGATGTCGTGCTTCAAATGTCATCAAAAAGGACACGTGTCTTCTTGTTGTCCTAATAAGAAGATGGAAGCCCCACATAAGCGCGTGAATAATGATAAGACTCCGAACATCTCTAGTTTAAGTACAGACAGGTTAGGTACCAGACCAGGAATTGGTATTAAACTTGTAAATGCTCTTAAAAGAGATGCCTCTCACTGTGTGTCTCCACCTAAACCTAAACGGCCTGAACACTTTATTAAAGATCAAGTGCCATCGAGGTTTATGACCCCTAGTAGAAACCATAGTCGTTATGAAAATGGTTCTACTTCAATGAATCATAGTCATCATGAAAATGATTGCACTAGAAGAAACCATAGTCATTATGAGAATGGCTTTACTTCACGTTCACATGAGACTAATTACGGGTCTTACTATAATCGTAACCAAGGACAAAAATCTCAAGGTTATATGTCAGGGAGGGTTGAAAATCAGTCAACTTATAGACCCAAGACCACTGATCATCAAAAAACTCATACTACTTCAAAGTTGACCAAAGCTCCTAATGGGAAGGATGGTTACTTTAAGGAGTTACAGTTTGTAGACGATAAGGGACAAACCAAGACCGTAATGGCTTGGGTCCCTCTTGAGAACTAAGTGTGTACAACTTGTGTGTGCAGGAGCAGACTGTGAACAACGACAATTGGTGGTATGTTGACAGTGGATGTTCTAGGCACATGACAGGAACCAGAAGTCTACTGACAGACTTCAGAGGTGGATTGAGACAGGGAGTACACTTCGCTGGAGATAAAGGATGAGTCATTACTGGGAAAGGAAAAGTGTCAAATGGAACTTTAACTCTTGAGGATGTGTGTTATGTTGAAGAACTGACACACAACCTAGTGAGTGTTTCCCAGGTCTGTGATAAAGGTCACCCTGTTCTTTTCAATGAGAAAAAGGCCTTGATCCTGAAGCCAGGTTTTATCATTCCCGAAAAATGGATACTGATTAAAGCTCCAAGGAAGAAGGACATTTATGCTATCAACATGAATGCTCCTATTACTTCAATGGAGTCTACATGTCTTTTATCCAAGGCTTCAGAATCAGACTCACTTCTATGGCATAGGAAAATGGCACACCTAAACTTTCGAAAAATAAACTATATAACCAAACATGGGTTAGTTCTGGGTGTACCACCGAAGAGTTTTGCATTTGAAGACAAGTGTATATCCTGCTTGAAAGGAAAACAACATAAGAAACCACACAAGTCTAAAACTGTGAACTCTATTGCCTTGCCTTTTGAGTTGCTACATATGGATCTCTTTAGCCCCATAAGCAAGAGAAGCATAGGTGGCAAATGGTATTGTTTGGTTGTCACAGACGATTACTCTAGATTCTCTTGGGTGTTCTTTTTGGGATCTAAGGATGAAACTCCGGGCATTCTTATGGAGTTTCTAGATCTAATAGAGAATATCTATAGAAAAAGAGTTAAGAGAATTCGTAGTGACAATGGAACAAAATTCAAGAACTCAACGTTCAATATCTATTGTTTAAGCAAAGGGATACAACATCAATTCAGCGCCCCTTATGAACCTCAACAGAATGGTGTTGCTGAAAGGAAGAACAGAACGTTAATCGAAGGGGCTAGAACAATGCTTGCAGATTCAAAGCTTTCGGTCATCTTTTGGGCAGAAGTGGTGAATACTGCATGTCATGTTCTCAATAGGGTTCTTACGGTTAAAAGGCTGAATAAAACTTGTTATGAGCTTTTAAACAATAAGAAACCTAACTTAAAAGGGTTTGAACCCTTTGGAGTTTCATGTACCTTGTTGAAGACTAGCCATCAACCTAAATTTGGTGAGAAGGCTGACGAAGGATATTTCCTAGGTTATGTGCCTAACTCACCAAACAAACGTGTCTTCAATAAAACTACGGGACGTGTTGAAATAATTTATAACATTGAAGTTACGAGTTATACACATGACTTACATTAAGGATTAGATTGACAATTTGATTATTCAGATCTCTTCAAGTCATTTAAAGTCCCTATCAGTGACTACGTTAGTAATTCAGAGATTCCTGAGCATTTATTGTCTGGAGATGAAGTTCCTACTCCTTCTCCGACATCGAATGTTCAAACGTCTGAAATTAGGACTATTGTTGATTCTGATGAAGTCTCACCTATTGAGTCACAACAACCTCAAGTGGATATACCTCAAGAGAGTGAAGATCCTGAAATTGCTTCTCAAAGGATTGTGGATGATATTCTCACTCCTCTGAGACAATTACGGATATCTACTACTAATGACGGTATTCTACCATTGGAGGAAATTGGTGCTAACCTACAAGATGATATTCCAGTTGAACCTGTAACCTCAACAAGATTAAATAGGAATCATCCGATCGATAATATCATCGGTGATCCAAATTCTCCTGTTCTAACTCGGAATCAATCAAAAGCTAGTACATCAACTCACTCAAGCTTGTATGCTGAGATGAACGAGACAGGGATTACAAATCTATGTCTATATTCATGCTTTATATCACAAATTGAACCTAAGAATGTTCAGATAGCTATGAAGGAAAATTCGTGGGTCGAGGCAATGCAGGAAGAATTGTCTCAGTTCACAAAATTGCAAGTTTGGGAGTTGGTTGATTTACCCGTTGGAGAATATCCAATTGGAGCTAGATGGGTATTTAAGTGCAAGAAAGACGATCGGGGAATCGTGATTTGCAATAAAGCTCATCTAGTTGTTCAAGGTTTCAATCAACAAGAGGGGATTGACTACAATGAAGTGTTTGCGCCTGTGGCTAGGCTTGAAGCAATTAGGTTATTCTTGGCATTTGCAGCTTCAAAGAAAATGAAATTTTTTCAGCTAGATATTAAGAGTGCCTTCTTGTATGGAAAAGTCAAGGAAACGGTGTATGTTTCTCAACCACCGGGATTTACTGATCTAAAGTATCCAGATAGAGTATATCGTCTTGATAAGGCTCTATATGGATTACATCAAGCTCCTAGAGCATGGTATGAAACGCTATCTACTTATCTTCTTGAGAATGGTTTTACAAGAGGAAGAATATCAAATTCCCCCACACTTGAACTTTGATTGTCCTCAAGCAAATCATGATTTTAAACATTCTAAACTCCTCCTTTTGCAATTAATAAAATAACGATCGTTTTGGTTTCATCAAGCGATTTCTAGTGATTCACAAGTGATTTTCTAGCATATACTCTACTATTAAAAGAAACACCGAGACAATCATACACATTTTAAAGACTTGCAATAGGATCAAACTTTCGCCAAGTGAAGTATCAAACTAAGTAAGAAGGGCATGTTAGAGTCATGATTAGATCAAGTTAGATAATCCGTAAGCTCAACTACCAAACCAATCAAGTTTCATGATACAAAGTTCTTTCACATATGTGACAATAGGGTTAAAATTTCAAGATTCTTAGGATTAATCCACCATAAATTTTCAACTAATCAAGTTTTCTCATACAATTACTTGTTTGAAAGCAAATTAAACCCGTGACTTTCTATGAGGTCCATGTAACGAACGTTAGACCAACTTGTCCAAACCGAAAAAAGGTTTTAGAAAGCTAGATGATGAACATCCCAAAGGGTTTAATAGTCCGAACCTCAAAGGCCACATATATGGTTTAACGAATTCGTTTAAATTAGATATAATTCATGACTTTCTATGAAACTCATGTAGCGAACTTTCAACCCAACCAATCCCAAGCCGGATTAAGAATTTTAGGTGGTTAAATGACAAGCATTCCTCGGAGTCTACTCATCCAAGTTCCAAAGTCCATATTTGTGATTACAAATAATCAAACTTAACAATAAAAATACCACATGTTTAATTTCTTTTTCTTTTGCTTTTCTTTAATTAATTTTTTAGTATGCTCTTTTTCTTAATTAAGTATCAAAATATAGTTTCAAAATGCTAAGAATCCTTCCAATTAAAATTAAAGTCACAATGTTCTAGAGTTTAAGCCTAATGACACTCAGCAACAATCAACAAAACTGATTTAGGCCAAACTTACAGATTATATGTTAGCATTGAAGTATATGTAATTAGTACCCAACTTACCTCTTTATCACTTACAACACTTAAATCAGCAGACTGGTGATTATAACGGTTTCAATAAGATCCTAGAGCAAGTCGTAGAACAATTTACAGCATAATCGTCTCAAAAATATCATGCAAGAGGAGGCTACTTAATAATAATCATCATCCTATCATGATCAAACAAGAGGAAGCTACTTAATAATAAAACTCATCTGGAAATGTTTCATTAATACCAAAATCCCTAGAGTCGTCTAGGTTGGGGTTTTCTAACCTAGAGAGGTGATCGGCAGCCAAGTTTTCAGCACCTTTCTTGTCTTTTATCTCAATATCGAATTCTTGTAAAAGAAGAACCCAACGGATGAGACGGGGCTTAGCATCTTGTTTGGAAAACAAGTACTTTAAGGCCGAGTGGTCAGTAAACACCACTGTTTTGGACAAGACTAAGTAAGGCCTGAATTTGTCAAAAGCAAAAACTACAGCTAACAATTCTTTCTCAGTGGTAGTGTAGTTCATTTGGGCACCATTCAAAGTCTTACTAGCAAAATATATGGGACGGAAATGGTTATCCTCCCGTTGGCCCAAGACTGCCCCTAATGCATAATCACTAGCATCACACATTAATTCAAAAGATAAATTCCAATTAGGTGATACCATTATAGGGGCGTTAGTCAATTTATCCTTTAGTAAATCAAATGCCTTTAAACAATCAGAGTTAAACTTTAAAGGCACATCCTTCTCTAACAACTTGGTCATGGGTCGAGAAATTTTGGAAAAATCCTTTATAAACCTACGGTAAAAACCCGCATGACCAAGAAAACTTCGAATTCCTTTGATGTTGGTGGGTGGAGGTAACTTGGAAATAACATCAATTTTTGCCTTGTCAACCTCCATCCCCACTCTCGACACTTTGTGTCCAAGAACAATTCCCTCCTTGACCATGAAATGGCACTTCTCCCAGTTCAAAACTAAATGTGCCTTCTCGCATCTTTCAAGCATCTTGTCTAAGTTAGACAAGCAAGAATCAAATGAACTTCCAAAAACTGAAAAGTCATCCATAAAGACTTCCATAGAAGTCTCAATCATGTCCTGAAAGATAGCAATCATACACCTTTGAAAGGTGGCTGGGGCATTACATAGCCCGAAAGGCATTCTCCTATAGGCATAAGTACCAAAGGGACAAGTAAATGTGGTCTTTTCTTGATCTAATGGGTCTATGGGGATTTGGAAGTATCCCGAGAACCCATCAAGAAAACAAATGTACTCATTTCCTGCTAGTCTCTCTAACATTTGGTCAATAAAAGGCAAAGGGAAATGGTCTTTTCGGGTGGCATCATTTAATCTCCTATAATCTATACAAACTCGCCACCTGGTCACAGTCCTAGTAGACACCAGCTCGTTCCGGTCATTGGTTATAACTGTCATGCCTCCCTTTTTAGGGACACAATGGACTGGACTCACCCATGGGCTATCAGAAATAGGGTAAATGATACACGAATCAAGAAGTTTGATTATTTCTTTCTTGACAACATCCTTCATATTCGGGTTTAGCTTTCTTTGTCTTTGGACAACAGGTTTAATGTTGTCTAGAAAATTGATTCTATGTTTACAGAAAGAAGGGCTAATGCCCGGTATGTCGGATGTGCGCCAAGCAAAAGCCCGTTTGTGAGCTTTTAACACAACTAGTAACCTACTTTTTTCATCATTTGAAAGAGTAGAAGAAATTATAACCGGTAACAAGTTCTCCCCTTGTAGAAATGCATACTCTAAATGGCATGGGAGTGGCTTGAGCTCCAAGTCCTTTGGTGGTTCTTCAAGTGAGGTCTTGATCCGCATTCTATCTACATCTTTCAACTCCTCATAACTTTCATCAAGAGGCGGAGATTCATCCAAACTCATCTCAATCATCTCCAATAGTTCCTCTTCCGTCATCAAATCATCCAAGCTTTGTTTCAACTTATGCAGCTTATCATCATCCTCTCCTAGCAAAACCTGTAGTTCCTGCTCAACAAACTCATCCACAACATCTATGAAAAAACAAGTGTCGTCAGTAGAATAGGGGTGTTTCATGGCTTTGTCAATTGTGAAAGCCATGCGATCATCACCCACCCCTAAGGTCAATTCCTTCCGCTTCACATTGATAATGGCATCGGCCGTGTGAAGGAAGGGTCTACCTAAAATGAGGGGAACTTTACTATCCTCGTCCATCTCGAGAATAACAAAATCAACGGGAAAAGTAAATTTCCCCACCTCAATCATCATGTTTTCCGCTATACCTAACGGATACTGAAAAGAGCGATCTGCTAATCGTATGCTCATCCGGGTAGGCTTCAATACCCCCAATGACAACTTTGCATATAGAGAATAGGGCATTAAATTTATACTAGCTCCCAAGTCCGCCAAAGCATCACAAGACAAGGATTTACTCAAAGTACATGTTATGAGAAAACTACCCGGGTCTCCCAACTTGGGAGGTATCCGATTTTTTAAAACTGCCGAACAATCGGCATTCAAAAAGGTGGATGATACCTCCTCAAGTTTTCCTTGATTACTAACCAAATCCTTAATGAATTTGGCGTAATTTGGCATACTCGCCAAAACATCTACTAAAGGCACATTAATCCTAATGCCCTTAATCATCTCAACAAATTTACCATACTGTGCCGCTATCTTCTCCTTCCTCAAGCGTTGAGGATAAGGGATCTTTGGTTTGTATGCCTTGACAGTAGGCAATACAATCGGAACAGTAGTGGTAGCAACCGGCGGTGGTGGTGTTGCTATAGGTGGAACGGTTTCCACCTCTTCATCTTCTTCAATCTCAATCTCAACCTCAACCTCAACCTCATTCTGCAAAATAGAGTTAGGAATAACGGGTGCAACAGGATCATTTAATAATTTACCACTTCTTGTTGAAATGGCATTCACATGCTCGTTCCTTGTGGGAGGTGGTTGATACGGCTTTTGACCCGAACCCGATGGTGGTTTAGGGTTTTGTTGAGTATTGCTTGGCAATCCACCCGGCGGTCTAATAGCTTGTTTATCTGCCATTCTATCCATCTTTCTCTCTAAATCTTGAATCGAAGCTTGTTGATTTTTCTTTCCTTGTTCTATACTAAGCTTCATATTCACAACTTGTGCCCTCAAACTCTCGGTTGTGGCCTTTTGACTAGCCATAAACTCCATCATCATCTTTTCCATTGGAGTTGAACCGGTTTCTTCTTGTTTGGGAGCTTGTGGTGGCAATTCATCTCTCGGCCTATATTGGTTATAAGGTGGTTGGTTGGGCCGAGAAAACCGGTTATTTTGGTAGTTGGAACTACCCGAGTAGTTCCCTTGATTCCGGTTTTGGTAACCACCCCGTTGGTAGTTACTTTGGTAATTCCCTTGTTGCACAAAGTTGACATCTTCATTTCCATTGCGATCCTCGGGGTATACCATGGGTTGATCATTCATTTGACAATCAAATGAGGGATGATTTCCTCCACAATTACCGCATCCTTCTCTAAGCTCTTTGATTTCCCCCTTCAAACTCTTGAACTGATTATCGAATTTTGTAGAGATAGCTTTCAGTTCTTTGATCATGGCAGAGTTGTCATAACTAGTATCGGCACTAGCCACAGTCTTCCGGATGGTTTTGTCTTTGGCTCGGGATTGCCTAAGAAGAACCTTGTCTTCTAAAACCTTCCAAGCCTCATTTGGGCTCAAATATAGAAATACACCGCCACCAGCGGAATCAAGGGTGGACGCCGAAGGATCATCAAGTCCATTATAGAATAGGGAGATTATTTCTCCTTTCAACAATCCGTGACCGTGGCAACATCTAACCATGTCTTTCATCCTCAACCATGCTTCCACAACCGTCTCTCTTTCTAGTTGTTGGAAAGCTCGAATCTCATTGACTAGACGCTCGGCTAAAGCGGGAGGAAAGAATTTCTCAACAAAAATCTCTCGCATTTGATCCCATGTTTGAATGGAGTCAGGCTCGAGCTCGTTATACCATATTTTAGCCTCACCGGTCAAGGACAAAGGAAAATCCTCAACCGGACCGCTTCGTCCATGTTTGGTCCATATTTAAACATATCACAAATCTCTAGAAAATCCCCCACATGCTTATGAGGGTCGGATCTCAATCTCCCATCAAATTGATTCTCTTGAATCATCTTCATGTGATTGCCCTTTATCGAAAAATTATTATCCGTAGCGGGTCGGCGAATAGCGGCCGACGGTGTTGGGGCAACCGTCCGAGTACGACTCCAGATGGGAGTATCATTAGGATCCGCAGCCATGAGTTCAGGTAGTGGTGTTGGCTCAGAAATTGGCTCTTCTTCTTCTGATTGTGAATCAATCTCGGGAGCTAGATCCAAAAATTCTCCACTCGTGTTAGCTTGAGAAGATTCATTCGATTCAGTCTCCGGTTTAAATGGTGATTCCGATTGCTTCTTCTTCTTTTTGTTTCTCTTCCGTTTGGTCTTCTCAGGATCGGAGAACGGACTCGCTAGATCTTCACCCGAAGCCCTAGTGCTCATCCACTACTTGATTAAACCTGAAAAAGAGGACAAAATATAAAACAATCAAACGCACCGGTGCAACACAATTGACAATAATATTTAACTTTCTCTAATAATTCCAAGAAAGGATCGATTAACTATACTCAAGCTAAACTCTCGATTAAAACACAAGTCCCCGGCAGCGGCGCCAAAAACTTGATGTGTAAAATCTAGTTATTAATTTATACTAAGAAATACCGCAAATTGACTATTACACAACCGGGCAATGAACCCTGTCGAGTAGTAGTATAGGATGGGTAAGTCCGAGTCGAACCAAGAGGACCGTGCAATTAAGAGTATTTAGCGAATTTAGTAAATCTAAAACAAGTAAGTAAACATGGGGGTTTTGCAACCGAATTGTTGCTTTGCAATTATCGCTAAATATAAATAAAATAAATAACAGGCGAGTGGGTACTGAAGTATCAGATATAAAGATGAACATTCATCTAGACTAGCTCACTAATGGTTTCGGGGTGTTTGTTAAAACCAGTTTATGCGTTATTGTTCATTAAACTAAATCGAGAATGGAATTCGTGTTAACTTCTTCCAAAAGATTGAATAGAATTACCCTTTCGTGTTCACTATGGGTTTCTACTAAACTAGCTTCAATTTAATTCAATAACTAATGATTTAATCTTCTAAACTTGCGTTCGCAAGTATATTTAACCTAAGACGAGTTCTCTTCTCAAGTTTGATACAACTACAATCAAGTTAAATTAATCAATCCATACAAATCTTGCGTTCGCGTAGATTAGGTAATCATTCATGGACAAACAATTACAATAAACCAAAATAATGCACTAGTAGTCACTAGAACATTCAAAGATTCATTAATAGATAAACTAAGCTAAATGAAACTTAATCACAATTGGGTTTTCAATTAAACATTAGTTAAATAATGATAAACACCAAAGATTTGCACCCCTAACCAAGAGTTTACATCATCTAAATGAATGTTAAATAACTTAGCTCATAACTAAACTAAGAACAACAATGAACATGGTGAAATTGCAAGTAAACATTCAATTTAAATGAATAAATGTAAACTAGATTGTACCAATGTTTTACAAAGTTGATTCCTTAAGCTTGTAGCAAGAGTAGATGATCAATGATGAGAAGCATTCAGTGTTCTCCAAAAATCCCCAAAAAGTCGGCTAGAGTGTAGTTAAAAGTTAGGTATGTATTAATTAGGGTTTCCAACAAGAAAAAGGCAGAAATCAGCTGTGCAGAAGCAGTACCCGGCGGGGAAGAGGAGTACCCGGCGGGAACTTGCTCATGCCCACCCGGATGAATGCTTGGTACCCGGCTGGAACCCAACCGGGAATAGATGAGTTCCCGGCGGGTACCTCTATTACCTGGCGGGTACTTCTGCTTCCCAAAAGTTTTGTGAGAAAATACCCGGATGAAAAGAAGGGGGTTGAACCGGGAAAGGGCAGTACCCGGCGGGGACTCCATCTACCCGGCGGGTACTCCCTTAATTATCAGCATTTCCACACTTTTTCGTCCAAACACCCAATCTCCAATCTAAATACTTAAAATACCTGAAATTCATAATTCTAACATTATAAGTATCGAAAGTTCACAAAACACATTAGAATTACAATTAAATAAAGGGATATTGTATTCGATGAAACTATATAAATCGAGCAATATCAAATTGCGACTTGAGATGGGCTGCGAATTGAGATCTCATCTCGCAAGTCTTATGACTTACGACTTGAGTTCTCAATTTGCAATTCAGTCTTTAGTTTGTATTCGTTACTTGACTAATATTATTATATTTAACAAATAATAATAACAAACTAATATCTTATATTTACAAATCTAAACCAATGTACAAACTTAATAATAATTACACCAGTCCTGTTACAAGCTAGATCTGTTGTCATAAAACATGTCCCAACAGACTCCCCCTTGACAATAGCTCTAGCGTCGTTATCTTCATCTTTGTCTTTGGTCTTTACTTGTAAATTTTGCTTCCCATATATATCTTCAGTCTAACACAAGTCTTTACCATCATTTGATAATCTCGTGCAAGATCACCCCATGCTTCAGTCGTCAAGATCCTGTTTTCATATAACTTCAACAGGTCCTTCTTCGACAGATTCATCAGGTGTCGATGGTCGTAGACTTTCAAAATTTATCGTTCTCCTCCTTCAACCTCATCATCAGCTTCAACCATAACAGCTTCACCAGTTTCTGAATCCACGTGCCAATTCTTAAGATTTCCCAATACATTTTGTGGCATTGTCTTCAGTGGTATTTGCTGCACACATTTGACAGCTGGATATGTTTTCATTCTTCGACGCCTTCCTGTTTTTTCGCTTCTTTCGTTAAGTTTGATAGTTTTTCCGACTCTTGGCTTAATTCTTTGAAATTTCATTGACCGACCCTCAGTCTTGATAATCCTTTCTACATATCTTCCAAAAGGATCATTACTGGGGTTATTCAACTCTAATCTAGCCAAGTCGCGAATTTCAAATCGAGGCAAAGAACTGAAGACTGCAAGCTTCTTTTCAAAGTATTGAACTCCGTCATATCTTTTTATAGCAAAAAGCTTCAGATCAGCGTCGTAGTACCATCCGATAATTCCTTTTCTTGGTACTTTCTTTCCAGTAATATCAACCTTAGATATCCCAATCTTTTCCTTTTTCCTTTTCAAAGGTCTAAACATTGGATTGTTTCTGAGTCTTTCAGGAAGCTCATCTTCAGATTCAGAACTAGTTGATTCATCTAGATTTTCATCTAAATCAACAACTCTTTCTCCATCTTCGACCTGAATAACAACTTTGGTTTTAGATGGGCTCACGATATGTTCATCAATATTGGCATCGGGATCTACACCTTCGTCAAGCCCTACATCAGAAGTGGAGGTCCAATCTTCAGGAGGTACAAATTCTCCCTCCTCTAGATCAAAATCAATGTCCTCATCTATTTCATCTGGCATATCGCCTTCAGAATCGGATAAGTTTAACATTTCCAGACCTACAGAAATACATACACAAGTAAATTAATATCATAAATCCTTTCATTGATTTCCCTGGATCAATCTAAGAATTTTCTTATTAATCCCTTTGTGTGTTTAAAATACATTATATATACTTATAAATCTTTCATCGATTATCATAATCAATCTAAGATTTCAAAAGTCTTATAATATACAAACATCATATATTATATAATCTTATAAATCTTTTATTGATCATAGTCAATCTAAGATTACAAAAGTCTTATAATATACAAACATTCATAAATTATAAAATTTAAACATTAATGTATTACATATTCAAGTTCAAAAATCTTAATTACACAATTATATTACAATACAAAGTGTTGTTTCAACTTGCTTCACCTTCTTCAGCAGCTTCACCAGCACCAGTTGATTCTTTATCAGCTTCACCACCAACACCTGACTCCCCCTGAATGTTAGCTCTCTGACTTGTTATTGAGGGACCAGCCAGCTCACTAT
Source organism: Logfia minima (assembly GCA_963921325.1). Classification (NCBI taxonomy): domain Eukaryota; kingdom Viridiplantae; phylum Streptophyta; class Magnoliopsida; order Asterales; family Asteraceae; genus Logfia; species Logfia minima. Next base: position 20,147,550 of record OY992769.1, read on the forward strand.
CTTTCTGAGCCGACGGATCATCATCTTCATCATGTCAGCTTTTCTTGGCCAGTTCGTCTTGTCTGCAGGACTCCTGATAAGCCAATAACTCCCCCTGAGATGGCTTGTCCTGAAATATGCTCATAACAAGACGTTCAGTTTGTCGTGCTGTCGTTGCTTATCAGCTATATCATCTAACAACGTAGAGTTGGTCTTGACCAGCAATGAGTAAGCTTTATTTTGTTCAGTCACATTTTCAGACAAGGACAGAACTTGAGTTGCCAAGGCGTTGGTGAGAGCCTCCAATTCTCGAACCCTAGACTCTAAGTTGATAATGCGTTCAGACTCAGTTGTAGGCGTGGAGGACGGAGCAACAATAGTGACTGGTGGAGGCGTGGGAGCAGGTGGTTGCATTTTCTTAGCTATCTCAGTAGCTACATCCGTCAAAAGGCGAGCGGCAACCCTGCGGGACTTGTGGTTCGATGCGAAGACGGGCGAACCAAAGCATCAATCATTTCAGCCTCAGAGGGTGTAGAACTTGATTGAGTAGGAGCTGTAGAGGTTGAAGCTGTTTGCTTAGACAACTTGCGAGGGCGAGGGACAACCGACTCCTCCTCTTCATCTTCATCTTCTTCAACAAGAATGAAGTCAGGATCTTGATCAGCCGCTTTTCTTTTTAATTTCAGTGCCGGATCCATAATCAACTTTGACCCTTGATGAATCATGCCGGCTGGAATCCCGGAGACAAACCCAGATGGTCGAGTCTCATCATCATCAGATTCAGAATCAGAAGCAGAAGCAGCTTCTCCATCTCGTCCCGATGGACCAGCATCACCTGATGGCTCAGCAAATGGAGTCGGTCCAGAAGTACTCGGACCCTCAGCCGAATATTGATCTACGTCTCTCAAGATCCGATCAGTGGCATCATCATGTTGTACCAAAACATCTTGCACCAGCTGTGCAACAACTTCAAGATCCACCTGTGGCCCAGGTTGGTTTACCTGATCACAAACCTCCTCAATCAGCTCCTATGGCTCAGGTACAGTTGCAGCCACATCAACATCAAGCCAACCGTGATTCGGTGGCGATACACATTGAGGATCGATCAGAAAACCAAATAATTCAGTCAACTGGGGCTGCAATAGTATCCACATCGCGAGGTATGCATAAACATCGCATTATAACCTCGAAGCCCAATAGTATCCACATGAATATTTGGTTGAATAACCAGCAAATCAGGGAGATTAGCCCGAATGATCAGCATACAGAATCTCGGATATATCATAAACTGTGATCTAACACCCCCCAAGATCTGTCGAACAAGTTCCCCGAAAATATAATCTGAAAAACTGTATGGTTTGTTGTAAACCAGTGATAGTACGACTGATAATAGGGAAGGGCTCAGCTCATCATATCCTCCCTTCTTGGGACCAAAAATAGTGACCAACATATGCCATAAGAATCTCCATTCGCCGAACACCAAAGCTTTGAGGAATTGACGTCCTCTCATGGGTCCGACGTATCCCATTCGTGTCAGTGCTCCCTCTATGAAATCCGATGGAAACACAGTGGGTCCATCTTCTTGCTCGACAGTGCCCAACTGTAAGATGTTACGAAGATCAGTGGGAGAGAAGACGACAGGTCGATCATTAATCCTCGTCCGAATGACCGGAGGATTTACAACTGTATCATACTCAATATTAGCCCAAAATTGGGATAATAAATACTGTGACAGTGTAGACGACTCGATTATGACATATCGAATCCTCAACCGTGCCAAAAATGAGAGAACTCGAGCAACACGAGAGGCACCTCGTGCAGTGACGTCCAAGTCCACTAACACGTTGTCATGAGAAGCAAACTGTCTAGCCATATCTGTAATGTCAAAATCACACAAATGTCAGACAATTAGTTTAACATATATTGATAAACTTATATAATCTACGACTCGTAATTGAACTATTAAGTTATGAAACTTAATCAACAATTATAGTCATTAATTATATATATAGTCAATAGGTTTAACCGTTTGCTTAACCTGTCATAAAAAGTCTCAGGTTTGTAAAAATATATATAACTTATTACGAGAAGTCGTAAGTCTTATATAAAGAGTGTATGATTTTACGTGTTCACATTTAAGTCAACACCACTATTCATATAACATATTAACTTATAACTCTTAATCAAGTAATTAATCGAGAGTTCTTAAATTAAAATAGTTAGTCAACTCGCAAGTCAACTCGCAGAAGAACTCAATCCGCAAGTCAACTCGCAAGACCGCGAGTTGAGTTTTGAACTCAACTCGCAAGATGAACTGCGAATATGACGTCAGATTCAAAATGTAATTTTTGCAAGTTTTAGGTCAATCAAGTTATGCCATTTTGTACTACATACTCCGATTGACATAAACCCTAAGGTTTCTTGTTAGTTTGAACATTAAATCGTAGTAATTTGAGTAAATTTAAAAATGAATCCCTCATTTATAAAAATGTCAATATTGCGTTAATTACACGGTGAAATCTTATGATTTATACCTCAATACGTTTACAATGTAGAAATGTATAAAGTCTACGGAATCAAAACGTCGTTACTCTCGCAAGTAATTACTGAAATAGTGTAAACTTGTCTCGGTTCGCAAAAGTCAATTCGCAGAGGTGTAATAATGCGGGCTCGCAGATGTGTGTGTGGGACTTCTAAGCTCGCAAGTATTTATATTAGGTGACTCGGCTCGCAGGATTGACTCAACTTGCAAAATGTACTCAACTCGCAAGTCAACTTAGGTCAACTTGCAAGTCAGACTCAATTCGCAAATTAAAAAATCAATTCGCAAGTTTGAGCAGAAAACATATTTTAATCCCACAGAATAAACAAGTCTAAAATAAAATTATTTTTCACTTGTTTTGTAACCTTAAATCAGCACGAACGACAACATCATAAAATAAAATAAATTAATAAAAATAAGAATAGAAAAATAATATAAAAACGATAAATATTCATGATAAACATTGGCATCAAGTACCTTTTATTAAGTAAATAAATAAACGAAAATAAAAGAAATACAACCTATGAGAGGGCGTTAAAAATTTATCTGCAGTGGGATCAAAAGCGGAACCAATAGTTGATTAAGAAATCTAAGAAGATTGTTAGTATGCATACCTCATGAAATTCACAATGAGTTACACAAAAAGAACAACTTAACCATTTATCAACTTATATTTATGAAAGTATAACTGGGTTACCTTGTTCCACACAATATAATTCGTTCGTTTACAGTAATTAAGAACGAGTGATTCATAAGAATGAAACGTTCAATTATCATAGATAATTCAAGACGATTACCGGTATTATGATCCACATAAACAAAGTCTACACAGATTACCAAGCAAACCTTTATTGTTGGTATGCATGTTACTTAATGTGATCCAAAATATGCCATACTGAGAAATCAAGTAGAACACATAACACTGTTTCTTTCATATTCAAGGTAGAGGTTACTAAATGATGTTCTGTTCGAAGCATATAACATACCCTTGAATAATTTTTAAAATTGACAAACATCAAACCTGTTTTGAAGATACTAGTGGTTCTAGATCTGTACTTAGTACAACAGAAGATCCCTTAGTATAAACAAAACAAGTTTGAGACCATTGGCAAAACTAAAAGTTTCAGATCTATACTTAGTACAACAAAGTCATCAGTAGTTTTGCAGATAGCCATAATTCTTACTATTTGTCTTGATATATATTCATAGATCTTTGATAACAGTGTATGGTTAGACTATCATTCATCAATTAAGACTTATGTCATACGTCATATAGCAGATCACACGAGATAACACACAAGAGAATTATTACTTATTAGATGCTCAGAAATCATAGTAGAATTTGCCTACCAGTACATCATATAATGAAACTGTCTAGATTTATCAGTTCAAAGCAAATAGTAACATGTGGAGAAAGGTGTATACTAAAATAAATATAAGTAACTGCCTGGTTGTAAAGATGTAAAGTTAATGTAACTAACTGGAACCTACTAACACATCTAACTTAGGACTTTTACTTATTATTATTAAGCTGATTCTTCTAATGTACTATCATTTCCCAGTCGATAAACACTTAACCCTTTTATCGGAGGCGACTCCCCTTAGGTAACAAGCAAATGAATGCCATACGCCTACTCCCCTTTTTTTTGAAAAAAAATAAAAAATAAAAGAAACTACTTAACTAAGACATAAGAACCCTACGGAAGACTAATCACTCTGGATTTCTCATTCCATTCAATTGCACCAATTTCTCAAATCGAGCTCTGTCGAATGCTTTGGTGTATAAGTCTGCTAGGTTATCCACAGATGGAACCTTAGCTAACTTAATCAGGTTCTTCTCAGCACAATCTCTGATAAAATGATGACGAATATCAATGTGCTTCCTCTTGCTGTGCTTTACAGGGTTGTTGGTAATTGACATGGTGGATTCGTTATCAATCATCATTGGAGTATTGGTCAAATTTAACCCATAATCTCGCAGTTGTTGTTGTATCCACAGAACTTGGGAACAACAGCTGCCAGCAGCAACATACTCAGCTTCACATGTAGAAATGGCGACTGAGGTTTGCTTCTTGCACTGCCCAGACACTAGTCTACCTCCTAAGAATTGACATCCACCAGTTGTAGACATTCTATTCTGATTGCATCCTCCATAATCAGAATCACTGTAAGCCACAAAATCTAAGTCTCCTTCAATTGGATACCAAAGTCCCAGCTTAGGCTTCCCTTTGAGGTAACGTAGGATTCGTTTAACGGGTTGCATATGAGACTCTTTAGGAGTAGCTTGATATCTTGCGCAGACACATACTACAAACATTATATCAGGCCTCGATGCAGTAAGATACATTAGTGATCCAATCATGGCCCTATAAAGAGTAGGATCCACGTCTTTATCACTCAATGTATCAGGACCAATTCCATGAGCTTCCGAAATGGGAGTGTGATAAATTCTAGCTTCATCCATCTTGAATCGTTCTAGTAGTTCATTTGTATACTTAGTTTGATGAATGAAATACCCATCTATCTTTTGATCAACTTGCAATCCTAAGAAAAATGTCAGTTCTCCCATAGCGGACATCTCAAAGTTATTCTTCATGACTTGTTCAAATTCACTACACATCTTTTCGTCAGATGACCCAAAGATGATATCGTCAACATATACTTGAACAAGTAGAAAGCTCTCTTTTTCCATTTGACAAAGAGTGTACTATCTATTCTTCCTCTTGTAAAACCATTCTCAAGAAGATAAGTAGATAGTGTTTCATACCACGCTCTTGGTGCTTGATGTAATCCATATAAGGCCTTATCAAGACGATATACTCTATCTGGATATTTTGGATCAGTAAATCCCGGTGGTTGAGAAACATACACCGTCTCCTTGACTTTGCCATATAAGAAGCCATCTTAACATCCAGCTGAAAAACTTTCATTTTCTTTGAAGATGCAAATGCTAAGAATAACCTAATTGCTTCAAGCCTAGCCATAGGTGCGCAAACACTTCATTGTATCAATCCCCTCTTGTTGATTGAAACCTTGAACAACTAGACGAGCTTTATTGCGAATAACGATTCCCCGATCGTCTTTCTTGCACTTAAATACCCATCTAGTTCCAATTGGATAATCTCCAACGGGTAGGTCAACTAACTCCCAAACTTGCAATTTTGAGAACTGAGACAATTCTTCCTACATTGCTTCGATCCACGAATTGTCCTTCAAAGCTATTTGAACATTCTTAGGTTCAATTTGTGAGATAAAGCACGAATATTGACATAGATTTGTAATCCCTGTCTCTTTCATTTCAGCATATAAGCTTGAGTGAGTTGATGTACTAGCTTTCGATTGATTCCGAGTTTGAACATGAGAATTTGAATCACCGATGATATCATCAATCGGATGATTCCTATTCAATCTCATTGAAGATATAGGTTCAACTGGTATATCAGCTCCTAAGTTAGTATCAATTTCCTCTAATGGTGGTATAACCTCATTAGTAGTAGATATCCTTAATTGTCTAAGAGGAGGAAGAATATCATCTACAACAATTTCAGAATCTACATTCTCTTAAGATATATCAACTGGAGGTTGTTGTGACTCCATAGTTGAAACTTCATCAGAACCAACCATAGTCCTAATTCCAGATGTTTGAACATTCGATGTTGGAGAAGAAGTAAGATCTTCATCTCCAGACAATAAATGCTCAGGTATGTCTGAATTACTGACATAGTCACTGATAGGGATTTTAAATGACTTGAAGAGATCTGAATAATTAAATTGCCAATCTAATCCCTTATGAAGGTCATGTGTATAGCTCATAACTTCAATGTTATAAACGATTTCCACACGTCCCGTAGACTTATTGAAGACACGTTTGTTTGGTGAGTTAGACACATAACCTAGGAAATATCCTTCGTCAGCCTTCTCACTAAATTTTGGTTGATGGCTAGTCTTCAACAAAGTACATGAAACTCCAAAGGGTTCAAACCCTTTTAAGTTAGGTTTCTTATTGTTTAAAAGCTCATAACAAGTTTTGTTCAGCCTTTTAACAGTAAGAACCCTATTGAGAACATGACATGCAGTATTCACTGCTTCTGCCCAAAAGATGACCGAAAGCTTTGAAATTGCAAGCATTTTTCTAGCTCCTTCAATCAACGTTATGTTCTTCCTTTCAGCAACACCATTCTGTTGAGGTTCATAAGGAGCACTGAATTGATGTTGTACCCCTTTGGTTAAGCAATATATATGGAACGTTGAATTCTTGAACTCTGTTCCATTGTCACTACGAATTCTCTTAACTCTTGTTCTATAGATATTCTCTATTAGATCTAAAAACTCCATAAGAATACCAGGAGTTTCATCCTTAGATCTCAAAAAGAACACCCAAGAGAATCTAGAAAAATCATCTGTGACGACCAAACAGTACCATTTGCCACCTATGCTTCTCTTGCTTATTGGGCCAAACAGATACATATGTAGCAACTCAAAAGGCGAGGAAATAGAATTTACAGATTTAGGTTTGTGTGGTTTTTTATGCTGCTTTCCTTTCATGCAAGGTACACACTTGTCTTCAAATGCAAAACACTTATGTGGTACACCCAGAACTAACCCATTTTTTGTTATATAGTTCATTCTTTGAAAGTTTAGGTGTGCCATTTTCCTATGTCATAGGAGTGAGTCTGACTCTGAAGCCTTGGATAAGAGACATGTAGATTCCATTGAAGTAATAGGAGCACTCATGTTAATAGCATAAATGTCCTTCTTCCTTGGAGCCCTCATTAGTATCCATTTTTCAGGAATAACAAAACCCTTCTTCAGGACTAAGGCCTCTTTCTCATTGAAAAGTACAGGGTGACCTTTATCACAGACTTAGGAAACACTCACTAGGTTGTGCGTTAGTTCTTCAACATAATTCACATCCTCTAGAGTCAAAGTTCCATTCGAGACTTTTCCTTTCCCAGTAATTACTCCCCCTTTATCACCAGCGAAGTGCACTCCTTGTTTCAATCCTCCTTTGAAGTCTTTCAGGAGACTTCGAGTTCTTGTCATGTGCCTAGAACAGCCACTGTCAACGTACCACCAATTTTCATTGTTCACAGTCTGCTCCTGCACAAACAAGTTGTACACAATTAGTTCTCAAGAGGGACCCAAGCCATTACGGTCTTGGTTTGTCCCTTATCATCTATAAACTTTAACACTTTAAAGTAACCATCCTTCCCATTAGGAGCTTTGGTCACTTTCGAAGTAGTATGAGCTTGTTGATGATCAGTGTTCTTGGGTCTATGAGATGAATGAGATCCAACCCTCCCTGACGCATAACCTTGGGATTTTTGTCCTTGATTGCGATTATAGTTATACCCGTAATTAATCCCATGTGTACATGAAATAGAACCATTCTCATAATGACTATGGTTTCTTCTAGGGGTCATAAACCTCGACGGTAATTGATCTTTAATCAAGTATTCAGGCCGTTTAGATTTAGGTGGAGAGACACTGTGAGAAGCATCTCTTTTGAGAATATTTACAAGTTTAGCACCTAAACCGGTTTGGTACCTAACCTGTCTATATTCGAACTAGAGATACTTGGTGTCTTATAATTGTTCATAGGCTTATGTGATGCTTCCTTTTTCTTATTAGGACAACAAGAAGATACGTGACCTCTCTGTCGACACTTGAAGCACTCTCTTTCTTAGTCTGATCCAAAACTACTAAAGGTGAATCCTTTTGTTCCTTAATCACCTCATTATTTATATCAGTATCAACTATCATTCCACTCGGGATAAAATGTACTTTAGGGAATGATTTGTTCTTACTAATGTCAGATGATGGGTCTTTTTAATAACATCCTTCTGTGTTTCAGATAGCTCATACTCTTTAGTCATCAATTCCTCAGGTTTAGAATTCACATAAGTCATTTCTAAGTCAACAGAAGTAGTAGTGTAATTTGAGTTAAAAGGTAGGGGTACATCAGTGTAACCTAAACCAGTCACATCATTTATACTACGTTGTGAGCTAATTATTTTATCCAAAGTTAGAGAATATGTCCTATAACATTCAAACTTACGATTTAGGTCAACCAACTTCATCTTAGACTCAGATAATTCCTTATCCATACTAGCAATATTTTGATTTAACTCATTCAAGTTCAAATATAACCCATCTATTTTAACACATTGTTCATTTATGATGTCACTTAGACTGGTTCTATCAGAAGCATCAAGTTGAATCTTTTCTTTTAAAGCTAGTTTATCCTCACTTAACCTTTTTACATCACTTTTAACTATTTCTAGTTCAGATGTCAAAGTTTTGTGAGATTCAGCAAATACACTAACCTGAGTTTGTAAATAAGTAACTAAATAACAAACATCAGCAAGAGTAAGAACGTCAAGACATAGTCTTTTCTTGTCTGTCTGAACATCAGCCATATATGCGACAAACTCATCAGGACTCATCTCTTTAGTTGAGTTGATGTAGAGCACATCTTCATCACTCTCTTTGACTTCAACCTCAGGCACCTTATCATGAAATTCATCAACTGTTGGCATATAGGATTTAGATTCAGCAGGTTTCTCTTGATCATCAACTTCAGCCATAAGAGCTTGCTCAGACTGAGTAGACCAATCATAGGAACCGTCCATTTGCTGAACCACCAAGACTTTGGAAGTTAAAGTACCTCCCGAGTCTTGTCTTCCACTACCACTATCAACCTTTGGTCGTTGACATTCCCTAGCAAAGTGTCTGTAACCTTGAGAGTTATAACACTTAACCTTGGATTTGTCAAACCCTGGTCGATTTCCTACTACCCGTCTACCAGTACGCTTCAAGAAATTCTTAACTCTTCTTGACACCATTGCTAGTTGCCACTGAAGATCCATTTCTTCAAGGTCATCAGGATCAATCTGATCATAATCTTCATCAAATGCAGCTGGATAATTGATCTTACCCTGAATATAGTTCTCATAGGAAGCAACAAAAGAAGCAAGAACAGACAGTTGCTGTTCAGCAGATTTCACACTCATAGGCATCTTGTGATGCTCTTGAGGTGACTTCCCAGTAGTTTTCCCTTTTGTTTGACTTCCAGATGAAGCGATAAAGCACAAATCTTCGGTTACCATTTTACCATATTCATCAGTCTCACCAACAAATAGAGCAGTTGTCGAACTGGATGAAACATTCGCGAGAACAGATTTTCCATGATATAATCCTGGATTCTGTAGTTGATCATAATCTGTATCTCTTGTTTTCTTAGAGAAGTCATAACCTCTGAGCTTATCTATAGCTTGCTCCAGAGACATTTTAGCATACCGCTCATCATTGTCCTTAAGCATAATAAACTTGTTGGTTTTCTCCTCATCAGAATAGAAAATCTCATGGTCATCTAGCTCACTCAGTAAGTGGTAGTATCTAGTGGTATAGGCTTCAAGATCCTTTTCTCTAAAAGCTTTAAACACAGTAAACTGCTTTTTCAGAAGATTCTTCTTGCCTGCCTTAACTTGTAGACTCCCCTCACATCTTTTCTCAAGAGCTTCCCAGAGCACTTTAGCAGTGTGAAAAGACTTCAGCTGATGATTGATTTCCCTAGGAAGACTCATCTTAATTGAAGAATGAGCTTTATTTTCAATTATAAACTCCTTTTTCTGGTTATCATTCATCCTGTGATAGGGTACAACTACAGTAGCATTCTCAACAACAGCAGTATGTGCAGCGTATCCATTTTTTATACATAGCCAAATTGTCAAGTCATGGAATCTACAATATGATTCAAACCTGTCCTTCCCTCCATAGTAATCCTCAAGTCGGAGCAATTTAGGTGGAACATTAGATTTTCCAATCTCATGGTCCATCTCAATCATTCTACTCAAGTCAGACATCTTTAAAAATCTCAAAAAGTATCAAATCACAAAATTTAGAATATTCAGTTCGCAGGTACTCAGCTCGCAGGGATTCAACTTAGCTCGCAGGTTATCTCAACTCGCAAATGATCTCAACTCGCAAGTTATCTCAACTCGCAAGTGACTTCAATTCGCAAGCTAACTCAATTCGCAAGTGAATTCAAATCGCAAGTAATCTTCAACTCGCAAGTTATCTCAACTCGCAGATGATCTCAACTTGCAAATAACAGTTAAAACCCTAATCTCAACTCGCAAAACGGTTGTGAAATTTGAGAACTAAAATTTTTGGTATTTTTACGATTAAATCAGCAGATTTCGATCGTAGAGAAACCTAAAAGTGTCCAGAGATTACTAGTAATATAAACAAAAATCTTGAAACCACAATATCTTAGCCCGAAAGCTCTAATATTGTTGGGACATGTTATTGTGAAAACAGATCTAGCTTGTAATAGGACTAGTGTATTTATAGTCAAATTTGTATAATTGGTTTAGACTCGTAAATATATGATATTAACTTGTTATTATTATTTGTTAAATGTTATTAGACAAATATCGAATTCAAGTTAAAGTCAAATTCGCGAAATGAGAAGTCAACTCGCAGGTTTGACCTGCGAGTTGAGATCTCACCTCGCAGATGATCTGGATTCGCAGCCTTGCGAATTGAGATCTGGGCTCGCAGCCATCTGGGCTCGCAGACCATTTGGACTCGCAGCTTTGCTTGGCGAGTTGAGAATTGGGTTCGCAGCCCATCTGGACTCGTAGGCCCATGGGCAGCGAGTTGAGTCAACTCGCAAAGCCCATGGCCTGCGAGTTGAACCAGATATATATATTTAAATGATGCTCAAATGTTATATTTTCCTAGAAATCCGTGCCATTATTACACACAGCAAATATATTAAATTATTCTCCTCGTATTTCGTGCTGATATAAAAGCTATTATTGAATAGGCTCGGTTTTGATTGTTTAACACTAGTTAATATCAAAACGAAGCTTGTTAATTGATAGCTAAAGTTATATAAGCATAAAAACCCTAAGTATTGAGGGATTCCGCATCTTAATACCTAAAAGATAATCCGTTATCGAACCAAGATCTAGCGACCTTACAATTGGTATCAGAGCATTCAGGCTTAGAAACGTTGTGGTTACAAGGTTTTTGGTTATATAACATCTTTAGGGTAGTTTTACGATCGAAATCTACTGGTTTAATCGTAAAGTTACCAAAAAGTTGAGTTCTCAGATTTCGAGGCGCCGTTTTGCGAGTTGAGATTAGGGTTACTGTTATTTGCGAGTTGAGAATTACTTGCGAGTTCAGATTCAGCTGCGAGTTGAGTTACCTCTGCGAGCTGTATAACACCCCTTTAATTAACTCAGGGTTAAATTAGTCACTTGACTCGGAAGCGATGGATAAAAGATAATATTATATATTATATTACAAAATGACTATAAATTTTTCGCGAGTTTACAATATTTAAAATATTTCTGAAACAAAACATATTCTGTTGTTCTTCAAAATCTACATACATATTAACTATCAAAACGTAAACATATTTATCAGAGAATGAGCGCATGTCAAACATTCCTTCCACAGCCTATCTTCCTGCCCAACCCACAAAAGATAAACATAACCTGCAAGAAGGAAAATGGTGGGATTAGCACAAAGCTAAGTGAATGAATGTACAACAAATAATTCAATTTAGCATAACAATCTGTTTACATTTAACACAGTAAACACATAAACTCAAGAGGATCGGTGGTTACTGAGGAACCCTACAGCCGCGGTGGCCCATAGTAACACTTACCACAATCTGTATAGGCCCATACAGAATAGACCGATAACTTGGCACTACAACACAACAACACAATTTCCAGCGACAACACATGTATCTGGAACCTGTGTTGAACACAGTAGTAACCAAGTCCAATCGCAATTGACCTCTTAATAACACAGATGCCCGAAGGCCACAAATATAGCAAGCAGATATTCACAATCATAAATCAGACTAAACAGTCTATCAAGTCTACGTTACTTGTTGTAACCACATCATTACAACTAACTCAAATTATGAGTTGCAGATCCACTCACCTGTCTGCTACCGTCCACCTCTCAGAATTCTTATATTACTGAGTCTTTGACTGATCTGAGAATACAACAGATAATGAGTTAGTAACTCATCTTGTAATCGTATAACATATCTCTATGCATATTATCCAGATAATAAACAATTATCAAGTTACAATTTATCTGTTATAACCGCTCTACAACTATCAATTATATCAAGTTATAAAAATTTGCTTATTTAATTATTTACTCAATTAACCAAATTTCGAATCATTATTATAACATATTTAATCAAACAGGTGACCCCTGTATTCAAGGAATAATAAAAGTCCGATCCGCAGTTAAAAAGGAATCTTTCAATTTTTGGTCGCTAAAAGTATAACCTTTTACTTATGCATTTTTAAAATTTGCAGAAAAAGACAAAAATCTCAGTTCGCAGGAAACTCGGTTCGCAACTGGGTTCGGTTCGCAGACCAGAACTCAGTTCGCAGACTGAGTTCGGTTCGCAGACCAAACTCAGTTTGCAGGTCAATCTGGGTTCGCAGGAAGAACTCGGTTCGCAGGATGAACACCAAACTGCGAACCGAACCGCAGAATCACCAAAAACAAACCATTTTTCATCCAAACTCAAAATTTCGGTTTCCTAACCATCAAACAAGCTTTCTAACATCATCTAGACATCAAATAACAAGATTTCAAGCTCAATTTCACACTCATTTCGAAGTTTGACTCAATTTCAAGTTTATACCCTAAAATAGAAAAATGCTTACATTTGGAGTAGAAACAAGATGAAGATGATGATGAATAGAACAAGGAATCACAACAATGCAGTAACACACTCAATCAATTGCTAATTTCGTGATTGTAGATTTAGAGGAGAAACTTGCAAGAGAGAGATGAAGTTTATATCATGTAATGAAATGAAAGAAGAAGTTAGGTGATTATATATCACCTACCAACACTACAAACTTGTTAGATTTAAATCACTAGTTGGCTTATTGTCTGGAACCTGAAAACCGTTTTGCGATTCAAGATGTTTTATTTTACCAACAACTAATTTAATTTACAACTATTACTAATTTACCTGACACAATTAACTATTCGACATTTATCTAACTTTCCTATCTAATAAACATATTTGAGTAACATAAACTTGTAATTAAATATAGGATGAAGGAAATTATCTAATTACCCCTAAGCCACAAGAGTGGGTGTTACAAGCTGAGTTCTGCTGCGAGTTGAGACTCAGCTGCGAGTTGAGTTTCCTGCGAACCGAGTTCCCTTGCGAACTGAGTTTCCTGCGAACTGAGATTCACCTGCGAGCTGACTTTACTTGCGAACTGAGTTTAGTTGCAAGTTGAGATTACTGAATTCACAAGATAACTTGATTTTTGACATTAAAATGTCTGATTTGAGTCGAATGATCGAGATGGAACACGAGGTTGGCAAATCTAATGTTCCACCGAAGCTACTCAGACTTGAAGACTAGTATGGGTGGAAAGACAGATTTGAAAGTTACTGTAGATTCCACGACATCACCATCTGGCTGTGTATTAAGAACGGATATGTTGCACCTACAGCTGAGGTAGGGAATGCAACTGTGATTGTGCCTTACGACAGAATGAATGACAATCAAAAGAAGGAATTCACTATTGATAATAAGGCACATTCATCGATAAAAATGAGCCTTCCCAAGGAAATCAATCACCAATTGAAGTCCTTTCACACAGCTAAAGAGCTCTGGAATGCTCTAGAGAAAAGGTGTGAGGGAAGCCCTCAGGTGAAGGCAGGCAAGTGTAATCTTCTGAAAAAGCAGTTTATGGTATTTAAAGCTTTTAGAGAAGAGGACCTTGAAGCCTACCCTACCTGATTTTATCATTTATTAAGTGAACTTGACGATCATGAAATTTTCTACAATGATAAGGAGAAAACCGAAAAATTCATTGAGGGTTTGCCTTGTAAGTGGGAAATGTATGGTATCATGCTTAAGGATAATGATGAGAGATACGCCACCATGACCCTAGAGCAGGCAATTGACAAGCTAAGGGGTTATGATTTCTCTAAAAAGACGAGAGATACAGATTCTAATCATCTACAGAATCCTGGTCTATATCATGGAAAGACCAGTATCTCTAATTCTTCATCCAATTCGACCACTACATTGTTTGCTGGTGAAATTGATGAACTCGGAGAAATGTTGACCGAGGATATGTGCTTCATAGCTTCGGATGGCGGTGAAAAACGAAGCAGGAACACTACCTCTGATAAGTCCACTCAAGGGCATCATAAGATGCCGATGAGTGTGAAGTCAGCTGAACAGCAACTCTCAGTACTGGCATCGTTCGTTGCTTCCTATGAAAACTACATTCAAGGGAAGATCAACGATCCTGCACAATTTGATGAGGACTACGATCAAGTAGATCCCGATGACTTAGAGGAGATGGACCTATAGTGGCAGCTTGCAATGGTGTCAAGGAGGGTTAAGAATTTCCTGAATCGAACGGGTAGAAGAGTTGTTGGAAATCGACCTGGATTCGACAAATCCATGGTAAAGTGTTATAACTGTCAAGGTTACGGACACTTTGCCAGGGAATGTCAATAACCGAAGGTTGATACTGGCGCTTGTCACACCCCGATAAAATCGCTTAACGAGTAATATGTGCGGAAGCTCAGGGGCATGACGAGAACGATCAATAAGCGTATGATTATCGCAAACATATACTTAGAATGCCATAAATAGTTTAAATAACACGGTTACATGCTCATCGTGTTTACAAAACAATAGATGTTTAGCAAATCAATACGATTAACATTTTAATCCCCAATCATAATTTCAATATTTATCAAAAGGATGGCATCCTATTCATCGTGGTGAGCAAGGGTTCCAAAAGTATGCATACATGATCTTACATCGCTGCTAATTCCCTGAAAAACATAGTTAAAAGGATCAACAAAATTGTTGAGTGAAATTCACAGGTTTAAGGTATCGTCAATCAAACCAAAAGTTTAGTAAACATCTCACAAGTTGTTTGTGCCATCCATGGCAAATAGTACGATGATATACCGTTTAAAACAATAAATAGCTGACTGTGATCCCCCGGAAGGTTAGCTAGACCTCTCGAGTTAAAGTGACGACACCTAGGCCTATAACCAAACCACGACTTTAATTGTTTGTGCCTGGGACAATAAAATATACGCTCCTCGTCTCGACATACAGTCGGCAGTTAGCATGACTAACAAAAGTGGGAGGGATGTCATCCCAATAGTACTATTCGCATATTCGGTGGCTAGCGTCACCTAGCTAATGGTTACAGTTTGTAGTCATGAGGACTTCTATGCACTACAACTGGTTTAACATAGGTTCGCACAAGGATTCGTTGTCAGGTTTTCAATCATCGCATGAAATCAGTTTGTATGTAAACAGTACATATGTTTTTCACCCCAAGTTTATAAAGCAGTAAAAAGCAGTAAAATAGGGGCTGTGAACTCACCTGGTGAGCAAGAGTGCTAGCGTTTCAAAATGTATCTTTTGCCCAAATAGAAATAGCCTCCTAACGCCCTATACGCATGAGGTCAATTATATAAGTAGACAGCTCTAATGGCCTGTCTATGCTAGTTGTTCACTCAACTAGTAGGAGTATTACTTGCCATTTAAACGTATGTACGACTCGTTGCTGATAGTTTCGTATGCATACTTGTATGTTTCTCGAAAACATAATTACTTTGCTATTACAGTGTACATTTAAGGTTTTTAAACCTAAAATGTATATCGTTAGTGAAAACGCGATTCTTAAATCGATTAAAAATTTTCATTATCATTTGTTCAAAACCGTGACGTTTAAATACATTTATCTATTTGTTCAAGATTGGAAATTGTTGGATTTACAGGGTTTAGTGTTGTTTTCGTTAATGTTGTTAGGCCAAAGTTAGTGTTGTTAACTCACAGTTAGTGCTGTTAGTGTTGTTAAGTCTGTTAGTGCTGTTAGTGCAGTTACCACTGTTAGTGGAGTTACCACTGTTAAGTCACAGTTACCACTGTTAGTGCAGTTACCACTGTTAGTGCAGTTAGTGCTGTTAAGTCACAGTTAACACTGTTAGTGCAGTTACCACTGTTAGTGCAGTTACCACTGTTAGTGCAGTTACTACTGTTAGTGCAGTTATCACTGTTAGTGCAGTTAGTGCTGTTAAGTCACAGTTAACACTGTTAGTGCAGTTACCACTGTTAGTGCAGTTACTACTGTTAGTGCAGTTACCACTGTTAGTGCAGTTAGTGCTGTTAAGTCACAGTTAACACTGTTAGTGCAGTTACCACTGTTAGTGCAGTTACCACTGTTAGTGCAGTTAGTGCTGTTAAGTCACAGTTAACACTGTTAGTGCAGTTACCACTGTTAGTGCAGTTACCACTGTCAGTGCAGTTAGTGCTGTTAAGTCACAGTTAACACTGTTAGTGCTATTTTCATTTTTGAACAGATTTTGCCCCTTTATGACCCTTCTTTAGCTACGGTTTTGACTAGTCAAATGGACTTATTATGTTATGAAATTTTTATCATATATTCCCCTATGTCTTAGGTTTACAGAAAAGTAAGATCCATAATTTTTGAACAAGTATAAGGGGTTCAAAACTATTTATTAGTACGCAAAGGTACAACAGCTATTTTTCTAGATAGTTGTTAAGAAAATCATTTGTTTACTAAGTTAGACTCATCTTCACAAAACGTGCCCATACTACTTTTAAAGCTAAGACAAAATGTGACCTTTAGGAAAAAGATTCATCTCTTTTGGATCTATGGATAAAAAGTTATGGTCTCTCAAAGTAGGACCAAATCTCGTCTCCTAAAGACAGATTAGACACATGTTTTTGTAAAATCAGTTTGGGGTATCAAAACTTGTCCAAATTGCATGAGACCACTTGGGTTGGAAACCTAACTCTTTAAACTAAATTTTAGACTCCAGAAACAATAAATTTGGTTAATTTTTGACCGAGTTATTTACTTCCAAAGTCAGTCAAAGTTTATGTCCAGTAAGTTTCTTTGAGTTTTGTGTTTATTTAGTTCTCTTTTAACGAGTTTTCGTCATTAGTAATACATATTTATGTGTATATTAGTTGATTTTAACATAGGAGTGAACATCTAGCATGTGAGTATTTAAAATGAATGAAATGAATAGATCAAGAAGAGTTTCCTTACAATGCTCTAGGATGAAATGGTAAAAAGAAGAGAACTTGAAATCTTCAACCCAAATCTCCTTTTTTTTTAAATACTTAATGATGATCAAGAGCTTGAAAGGAGGTGAAAAATGAGGTATAAAAGGTGGTGGTTCATGGTGGTTTGTGGTGGTTGTTCTTGAAGGAGGTGGTGAAAGTGGTGAAATGAGAGGGAAAATGAGAGAGAGAAATGTGCAGAATTTTTGAAATGAAATTGTGAAGTGTGTGTACGTAATGTTTTCTCTTGTTTAATGCCTTTCTTAAATGTGAAGCAAGAGGAGGTGGTGATGGGAGGTGCTTAGTCTTTCAATCAAATCAAGGGAGCAAGTGGCGTTGGATTATAAGCAAGCAAGTAAACATGTGAGTGTGAAATTAAGCAAGTAACCAAGTAGGAGAAAACATATGGTTGAGAAAGGAGCTTGCGAAGTGAGATCACGTAGAAAAGGAATCTGCATTTGAATTAAGTGACATGCTAGCTAGGTTGCTTGGATTTAATTAAAGCTATGTGCTAGCTTGCTTGGTTAAATTAGAGCTATGTGCTAGCTTGCTTGGAATTATTTTGACATGTTTAAGCTTCTAAATGATTAGTTTAAGTGGCATAACAATATAAGTAGTTAACTACTAATTATATTCAATAGTTTTATACCGTTCGGGAAAAAGTTATCACTAACGTTCGTGTTTATCGGAAATCATCCGATTTATATTGTGAAATTCTCAATAATTACTTAAACGAAATGCATCAAGCATTAAAGTAGTGTGAACCAAAACGTGCAACGTGGGCGTGTGCTAGACTTATCTCAGTTTAAAACACGTTTGATTTCATTAAAGGGAACTAGCGTAAGAATGCATGATTTTAAAGTGCACGGAAAGTACCGCTTTTCGAGGGTTGTCACATTCTCCCCTCGTTAAAGAAATTTCGTCCCGAAATTTAAGTAGTGTCACGAGCAACTGGTGCTTTATCAAAAAGGTGTGGGTACTTCTTCCGCATTTCATCTTCACGCTCCCAAGTAAACTCTGGGCCGCGTTTTGAGTTCCAACGAACTTTTACTAGTTTAATCCGACTGCGTCGGAGCTTTTGGACTCTCCCGTCCGATACTTCGATAGGTTCCTCCACAAAGTTGAGTTTGTTATCAACGTAGACTTCATCAGGAGGGATGATTAAGGATTCGTCGGAAAGACACTTCTTTAGATTACATACATGGAAGGTGTCGTGGATACTGCTCAATTCTTGAGGCAGTTTGAGTTTATAAGCCACAGGACCAATCCTCGCAAGGATTTCAAAAGGTCCTATGTACCTAGGATTTAGCTTCCCTCGTTTCCCGAAACGAGTTACCCCTTTCCAGGGCGATACTTTGAGTAGGACTTTGTCACCTACTTGAAATTCCAAAGGCTTACGGCGGTTGTCAGCGTAACTTTTCTGTCGGTCTCGGGCAGCTTTTAATCGATTAAGAACTTGAGATATCTTGTCCGTTGTCTCCTGGACAATCTCTGGACCAGAAATTTGTTTGTCACCCAACTCTGCCCAGCAGAGCGGTGATCGGCACTTGCGTCCATACAACGCTTCAAATGGTGCCATTCCAATGCTGGTGTGATAACTATTGTTGTAGGAGAACTCGGCTAGGGGTAAATGTGCATCCCAATTTCCTCCAAAGTCAATAACACATGCTCGTAATAAATCTTCAAGCGTTTGAATTGTCCGCTCACTCTGGCCATCGGTTTGAGGATGGTAGGCAGTACTCATATCAAGACGAGTACCCAATGCCTTTTGTAGTGATTGCCAGAAGTGAGAGGTAAATCGGCTATCTCTATCCGAGATAATGGATATAGGTACGCCATGTCTAGAGACTACTTCTTTCAGGTAGACTCTAGTTAGCTTATCCATTTTATCGGTTTCCTTGATTGCTAGGAAATGGGCTGATTTTGTCAAACGATCAACAATGACCCATATCGTGTCAGCTCCAGTTGATGTTTTTGGCAGCTTAGTAATGAAGTCCATTGTTATTTGTTCCCATTTCCACTGTGGCATTTCAGGTTGTTGTAGAAGTCCTGACGGCTTTTGATATTCGGCTTTGACTTTTGAACACGTCAGACACTTGCTAACATAAGTGGCGATCTCTCTTTTCATGTTCGGCCACCAATAATATCCTTTGATATCTTGGTACATTTTGTCAGCTCCTGGGTGTATTGAGTAGTTGGACTTATGAGCTTCGTCCAATATTAACTTGCGCAATTCCTCAACACATGGTACCCAAATTCGGTTCATGTAATATAATGTATCATCCTCTTTGGTTTCCAGTTGCTTCTCCATTCCCCTCAGAGATTCTTCTTCAAGACGTTCGCCAGTGAGAGCTAGTTTTTGTGCATCGCGAATTCGTGTATTGAGATTTGTGTGAATGGTCATCTCCAATGCACGTACTCTACGAGGCTTAACTCTTTCCTTACGACTCAGAGCGTCAGCTACCACGTTAGCCTTGCCCGGGTGATACTTGATTTCACAGTCGTAATCGTTAAGTAATTCGACCCAACGTCGCTGTCTCATGTTGAGTTCTTTCTGGTCGAAGATGTGTTGGAGACTCTTGTGGTCGGTGTAAATTGTACTCTTGGTACCGTATAGATAATGTCTCCAGATTTTTAGCGCGAACACAACTGCTCCCAATTCTAGGTCGTGAGTAGTGTAATTCTTTTCGTGGATTTTTAGTTGACGAGAAGCATAAGCGATAACTTTTTCGTTTTGCATTAACACGCAGCCTAGTCCTTGGTGTGAAGCATCACAGTAGACAACAAAGTTGTCCACTCCTTCAGGTAATGATAGGATAGGCGCGGTACAAAGCTTTTGTTTCAACAATTGGAATGCGGCTTCTTGTTTCTCGCCCCAATCAAACTTCTTATCTTTCTGGGTTAACGAGGTAAGAGACTGGGCTATTTTGGAAAAGTTTTCAATGAATCGACGGTAATAGCCAGCTAGACCAAGAAATTGACGTACTTCAGTCGGGGTTTTCGGTGCTTCCCAATTTTTGATTGCCTCAATTTTAGATGGGTCCACATGTATTCCTTTTTCGTTTATCACGTGACCAAGGAAGTGAACTTCTCTCATCCAAAATTCGCACTTAGAGAACTTTGCATATAGCTTCTCTTTCTCCAGTAGCTCGAGGATTAACTTCAGGTGTTGTTTGTGATCTTCTTTCGTTTGGGAGTATATGAGAATGTCATCAATGAATACAATGACGAATTTGTCAAGATAGGGTTTGCAGACTCTATTCATAAGGTCCATGAACACAGCTGGTGCGTTTGTCAATCCGAAAGGCATGACCAAGAATTCGTAATGACCATAACGAGTTCTGAACGCGGTTTTTGGTACATCTTCTTCTCGAACTTTCAATTGGTGATAACCAGAACGTAGATCGATTTTTGAATAAAAGCTAGAACCTTGAAGTTGATCAAATAAATCGTCAATGCGCGGTAAAGGATATCGGTTTTTGATAGTGACCTTGTTTAGCTCCCGATAATCTATGCACATCCGCATGGATCCGTCTTTCTTCTTCACAAATAACACCGGAGCTCCCCAAGGTGAAAAGCTCGGTCGAATGAATCCTAAGTCTAGGAGTTCTTGTAACTGTGTAGACAACTCCTGCATTTCTGATGGAGCAAGACGGTATGGTGAGCGCGCAATCGGTGCGGCTCCGGGTATTAGATCAATTCGGAATTCGACTTGTCTCGGGGGTGGCAGTCCTGGTAAATCTTCAGGAAACACACCTGGGTGATCTCGTACTATAGGTATGTCGTCTATGCGTCGCTCCTCGGGTTTCTTTTCCACAACGTGTGCCAGAAATGCTTGATAACCTTTTCGAAGGTATTTATGAGCTTTCATGCAAGTAACCATTTTAAGAGTACTCCTTTTCTTTTCTCCTTGGATTATTAAGGTTTCGTCAGACGATAATGGAATTCGTACAACTTTCTCGAAACAAAGAATTTCGGCGCGATTTTGGGATAGCCAATCCATTCCGATTATGATATCGAAACTTCCTAGCTCTACAGGCAATAAATCAATTTCGAAAGGATGTCCCTCGAGAGTTAAGATACATCCTGGTACAGCTTCTTCTAACTCGATTAGTTTACCATTTGCTAATTCTATAGTGTACTTAGTGTCTAGTTTACGGGATTCGATTCCCAGTAGTGGTCTAAATTCAGCAGACACAAAGCTTAAATCGGCACCCGAATCAAATAATACAGAAGCATATTGTTGGTTTACAAGAAACGTACCAGTGACAGTGTTGGGGTCCTGGCGCGCTTCCTGTGCCCCAATGACAAATGCTCTTCCACGTGCAAGCTGGTTGTTGTTGTTGGCTCGGTTGTTGTTGTTGTTGTTGTTGTTGAGTTTGGGACACTTGTTTCGGTAGTGGTTCGGGTCTCCGCATTCGAAACATGCAGTGTTTCGTCGATCGTTGTTGGCTCGGTTGGGAGGGTTTAGTTTACATGTTAGGACCTGATGGCCCCACCGTTTGCATTTTTCACAAAACATACACCTTCCTTCATGGTGTCTTTCACACTTGCCGCACTTCGGCCTGTTTCCCTGATAACCACTTGTTGTCGCGGCAGTTGCTGCGAATACCCTCGGGTTTCCCTGGTGCCTGTTAAACTGTTGCCCCCGTCGGTCATTTCCTCCACTGTTCCACTTTCTCTTATCTGTCCCAACGCTTCTTCCTTCTACTCTGCTTGGTCCACTTGTACCCAAAACAGTCTTCTTTGGCAGTGTCCCCGTTCTCACTGATGTGTCAGTCAACTTGTGCGCCAAACTTACTGCGCTCTTAAAGGTAGTTGGTTCAGATGTTGTCACCAGACTTAGAATCTCAGGTACCAATCCCCAGATGTACCTCTCAATGCGCTTGTACTCGGGAGTGACCATGTGAGGTACCAAGCGAGCTAACTCTTGAAATTTTGTAGTGTAAGAGGTAATGTCAGAACCAATCATCTTTATATCCCACAACTCAGTCTCGATCTTCTGAAGTTCATTGCGAGGGCAGAATTCTTCTAAGACCATCGTCTTCAGTTCTTCCCAAGAGATTGAATTGGCGGCTTCTCTTCCAAGTGTTTGAACTTGTGCATTCCACCAAGTTAATGCTTTGCCATCTAAAGTACATGTGGCATATTTGACCATGCAATCGGGTGAACACTTGCTGATATCGAGTACAGATTCCATCTTTTCAATCCAGTGAATGATTCCTATAGCGCCCTCATTACCATGAAAGTTTGTTGGCTTACAAGCCAAGAATGATTTATATGAACACCCACGTTGGGTATTCTCGGTTTCCCTAGTGACATTAGTCTGTTCTTCCACTTGGTTTATTCCTGCAACGTTTGGTGTTGTCCCGCTACCGTTGGGGGCATTTTCTCGAGTACGGCTTGCCTCATACTGGGCAATAGCATCCGCAACTCGTCGGGCAACAAGTTCTTCTACAGTCTCTGTGTTAGGGGTTGTTGCGCTCCTTCGGCTGTTCACAGTAGTTCGACCTTTTGGCGGCATGATTTTTGTTCTAATACACACAACAAGATGGGTAAGATATATGAATCAATGCCAACACAAAATAAGCGAAATGTAAACAACCATACACTATATCATACATAAGAGAAAACATACATACGCAAGGTTTATACAAAACATGATGGGTTCTTCTAACCCCATCATCTACATAAGTTTTATACAAAACAGGATGGGTTCTTCTAACCCCATCAAGCATAAGTTTTCAGTACAAAATAGTGTAGGCACAACCCGCCATACATAGGTCTATCTAAAATATGCTAAATACATCCCCATAGCTGCTGTCATCAATGTGGTCATCATCAAGCTAGCTCCAGCCACGATCTCTGCAATCCGTGCTCGACCCTCTAGTGTCTCTACACGTGCTAAGGTAGTGTGTGCTACCTCTCTGTCCTTAGTCACCTGGTCCTCGACGGTATCAAGGCGCTGGTAGGTAGAGATCATGTCTCCATCAAGTACTGAAGTGTCACTCTGAAGCTCCAAAATGTAGGCTTGCATCTCGGCGATGCGGCCCACATGTGTGTTGGTCACGGCAACCAGAGTAGGAATGGTATGCTCCATGGGCTCTCTAGTGAGTGGATGTGCTGGTAGTGCTCGCGAAGACTCTCCAATCTCATAGGTAGAGGGAATGCCCTCTAGTGTCCTCCAATGATCAAGTACGGCCGGCATCCAGGATAAATGCTCAAGCCTCTGCCTCTTGGGCGATGGTGCTGCAGGTGTATCCTCTGAACTATCAGACGTGTCATCGCGCGGTGCTAGGGGTCCGCGAGGAAATATTCCAGTCCTCTTCCTGGCTGTATTCTTCGTGTAAGGCCCGCTCCCCATTGCAGCGAATGTCCTCCAGGTCTCGGTCACGCCGTGTGCCGGACCGGGCATAGTCGGTGGTGATCTCGGTGGCGATCTAGGTGGCGGAAGGCTGCTATCATCGGATGTCATACGAGGATGATTCGGCTGGTTCTCATCCATCACCGATGTGTCATCGCTCTCGCTCTCAGAAACGTACTCCGAAGGATCCTCTTCGGAATCAATGATATGAACTGGATATTCTCTAGACATGCTGTGACAGTAGTGTTTTCCCGTATGATGAGGTGTAAATGATGCAAATGTATGAATGAATGAATGAATGAATGAATGTTTGAGTCCAAGGCTATAGTCTAGGTCTCTAAGACTTCTAGTTCGCTATAACCAATGGCTCTGATACCAATCTGTCACACCCCGATAAAATCGTTTAACGAGTAATATGTGCGGAAGCTCAGGGGCATGACGAGAACGATCAATAAGCGTATGATTATCGCAAACATATACTTAGAATGCCATAAATAGTTTAAATAACACGGTTACATGCTCATCGTGTTTACAAAACAATAGATGTTTAGCAAATCAATACGATTAACATTTTAATCCCCAATCATAATTTCAATATTTATCAAAAGGATGGCATCCTATTCATCGTGGTGAGCAAGGGTTCCAAAAGTATGCATACATGATCTTACATCGCTGCTAATTCCCTGAAAAACATAGTTAAAAGGATCAACAAAATTGTTGAGTGAAATTCACAGGTTTAAGGTATCGTCAATCAAACCAAAAGTTTAGTAAACATCTCACAAGTTGTTTGTGCCATCCATGGCAAATAGTACGATGATATACCGTTTAAAACAATAAATAGCTGACTGTGATCCCCCGGAAGGTTAGCTAGACCTCTCGAGTTAAAGTGACGACACCTAGGCCTATAACCAAACCACGACTTTAATTGTTTGTGCCTGGGACAATAAAATATACGCTCCTCGTCTCGACATACAGTCGGCAGTTAGCATGACTAACAAAAGTGGGAGGGATGTCATCCCAATAGTACTATTCGCATATTCGGTGGCTAGCGTCACCTAGCTAATGGTTACAGTTTGTAGTCATGAGGACTTCTATGCACTACAACTGGTTTAACATAGGTTCGCACAAGGATTCGTTGTCAGGTTTTCAATCATCGCATGAAATCAGTTTGTATGTAAACAGTACATATGTTTTTCACCCCAAGTTTATAAAGCAGTAAAAAGCAGTAAAATAGGGGCTGTGAACTCACCTGGTGAGCAAGAGTGCTAGCGTTTCAAAATGTATCTTTTGCCCAAATAGAAATAGCCTCCTAACGCCCTATACGCATGAGGTCAATTATATAAGTAGACAGCTCTAATGGCCTGTCTATGCTAGTTGTTCACTCAACTAGTAGGAGTATTACTTGCCATTTAAACGTATGTACGACTCGTTGCTGATAGTTTCGTATGCATACTTGTATGTTTCTCGAAAACATAATTACTTTGCTATTACAGTGTACATTTAAGGTTTTTAAACCTAAAATGTATATCGTTAGTGAAAACGCGATTCTTAAATCGATTAAAAATTTTCATTATCATTTGTTCAAAACCGTGACGTTTAAATACATTTATCTATTTGTTCAAGATTGGAAATTGTTGGATTTACAGGGTTTAGTGTTGTTTTCGTTAATGTTGTTAGGCCAAAGTTAGTGTTGTTAACTCACAGTTAGTGCTGTTAGTGTTGTTAAGTCTGTTAGTGCTGTTAGTGCAGTTACCACTGTTAGTGGAGTTACCACTGTTAAGTCACAGTTACCACTGTTAGTGCAGTTACCACTGTTAGTGCAGTTAGTGCTGTTAAGTCACAGTTAACACTGTTAGTGCAGTTACCACTGTTAGTGCAGTTACCACTGTTAGTGCAGTTAGTGCTGTTAAGTCACAGTTAACACTGTTAGTGCAGTTACCACTGTTAGTGCAGTTACCACTGTCAGTGCAGTTAGTGCTGTTAAGTCACAGTTAACACTGTTAGTGCTATTTTCATTTTTGAACAGATTTTGCCCCTTTATGACCCTTCTTTAGCTACGGTTTTGACTAGTCAAATGGACTTATTATGTTATGAAATTTTTATCATATATTCCCCTATGTCTTAGGTTTACAGAAAAGTAAGATTCATAATTTTTGAACAAGTATAAGGGGTTCAAAACTATTTATTAGTACGCAAAGGTACAGCAGCTATTTTTCTAGATAGTTGTTAAGAAAATCATTTGTTTACTAAGTTAGACTCATCTTCACAAAACGTGCCCATACTACTTTTAAAGCTAAGACAAAATGTGACCTTTAGGAAAAATATTCATCTCTTTTGGATCTATGGATAAAAAGTTATGGTCTCTCAAAGTAGGACCAAATCTCGTCTCCTAAAGACAGATTAGACACATGTTTTTGTAAAATCAGTTTGGGGTATCAAAACTTGTCCAAATTGCATGAGACCACTTGGGTTGGAAACCTAACTCTTTAAACTAAATTTTAGACTCCAGAAACAATAAATTTGGTTAATTTTTGACCGAGTTATTTACTTCCAAAGTCAGTCAAAGTTTATGTCCAGTAAGTTTCTTTGAGTTTTGTGTTTATTTAGTTCTCTTTTAACGAGTTTTCGTCATTAGTAATACATATTTATGTGTATATTAGTTGATTTTAACATAGGAGTGAACATCTAGCATGTGAGTATTTAAAATGAATGAAATGAATAGATCAAGAAGAGTTTCCTTACAATGCTCTAGGATGAAATGGTAAAAAGAAGAGAACTTGAAATCTTCAACCCAAATCTCCTTTTTTTTTTAAATACTTAATGATGATCAAGAGCTTGAAAGGAGGTGAAAAATGAGGTATAAAAGGTGGTGGTTCATGGTGGTTTGTGGTGGTTTGTGGTGGTTGTTCTTGAAGGAGGTGGTGAAAGTGGTGAAATGAGAGGGAAAATGAGAGAGAGAAATGTGCAGAATTTTTGAAATGAAATTGTGAAGTGTGTGTACGTAATGTTTTCTCTTGTTTAATGCCTTTCTTAAATGTGAAGCAAGAGGAGGTGGTGATGGGAGGTGCTTAGTCTTTCAATCAAATCAAGGGAGCAAGTGGCGTTGGATTATAAGCAAGCAAGTAAACATGTGAGTGTGAAATTAAGCAAGTAACCAAGTAGGAGAAAACATATGGTTGAGAAAGGAGCTTGCGAAGTGAGATCACGTAGAAAAGGAATCTGCATTTGAATTAAGTGACATGCTAGCTAGGTTGCTTGGATTTAATTAAAGCTATGTGCTAGCTTGCTTGGTTAAATTAGAGCTATGTGCTAGCTTGCTTGGAATTATTTTGACATGTTTAAGCTTCTAAATGATTAGTTTAAGTGGCATAACAATATAAGTAGTTAACTACTAATTATATTCAATAGTTTTATACCGTTCGGGAAAAAGTTATCACTAACGTTCGTGTTTATCGGAAATCATCCGATTTATATTGTGAAATTCTCAATAATTACTTAAACGAAATGCATCAAGCATTAAAGTAGTGTGAACCAAAACGTGCAACGTGGGCGTGTGCTAGACTTATCTCAGTTTAAAACACGTTTGATTTCATTAAAGGGAACTAGCGTAAGAATGCATGATTTTAAAGTGCACGGAAAGTACCGCTTTTCGAGGGTTGTCACAGCGCTGCAAAACAAGACTCGGGAAGTACTTTGACTTCCAAAGTCTTAGTAGTTCAGCAAGTAGATGGTTCCTATGATTGGTCCACTCAGCCTGAGCAAGCCCTCATGGCTGAGATAGACGATCAAGAGAAACCAGCTGAATCAACATCATACGTGCCAACTGCTAAGGAACCTCAAGCTAATGTGCCACACATAGAAGTCAAGGGGAGCGATGAAGATGTGCTCTACATCAATTCAACCGAAGAGATGAGTCCCGATGACTTCGTTGCATACATGGCTGATGTTCAGACAGACAAGAAAAAGGTATGTCTTGATCTTCTTACTCTTGCTGATGTTTGTTATTTGGTTACTGATTTACAAACTCAGGTTAGTGTATTTGCTGAATCTAACAAAACCTTAACATCTGAACTAGACTTAGATAAAAGTGATGTTCGTAGGTTAGGTGCGGATAAGTTAGCATTAACTGAAAAGATTAAGAGTGATGCTGTAGATAAGACTAATCTAACTGACATAATTAATGAACAATGTATTAAGATAGACGGGTTATATCTAAACCTTAATGAGCTAAATAGAAATATTGCTATTAAGGATAAAGAACTCTCAGAGTCAAACATGAAGTTAGTAGACCTAAATAGAAAACTTGGAGGTTATAGGACATCTTCTTTGACCTTAGATAGAATCATTAGCTCACAACGTAGTGTGAAGGATGTAACTGGCCTAGGTTACTCTGATGTTCCTCCGCCTTTTAATGCAAATTATACTACTACTCAAATTGACTTAGAGATGACAGATGCGAATCCTGAGACTGAGGATTTGGAAATTCAACAGTCTGACGCATCTGAGACTCAGAAGGATCCTATTAATGACCCATCATTAGACAGAAGTACAGTCAAATCATTCACTAAAGTACAGTTTGTGTCAAGTGGAATGATTGGTAGTACTAATGTAAATGATGAGGTAACTAAGAAACAGAAGGATATTACCTTCAGTGTCTTATAATCAGACAAAGAAGGAGACTACTAAGACTGTTAAGTCACGAAAGCAGATGTCATGCTTCAAGTGTCATCAAAAAGGACACGTATCTTCTTGTTGTCCCAATAAGAAGACGGAAGCTACTCCTAAACGCGAGAACAGTGATAAGCCTACGAATATCTCTAGTTCGAGCACAGACAGGTTAGGTACCAGACCAGGAATTGGTATTAAACTTGTAAATGCTCTTAAAAGAGATGCTTCTCACAGTGTCTCGCCACCCAAACCTAAACGGCCTGAACACTTTAAAGAACAAGTGCCGTCGAGGTTTATGACTCCCATTAGGAACCATAGTCGTTATGAAATTGGTTCTACTTCACGGAACCAAAGTCCTAAAGAGAATGGTTCTACGTCACGCACACAAGGAGTTAACCAAGGGTCCTACAATAGTCGTAACCAAGGGCAAAAATCCCAGGGTTATGTATCGGGGAGGGTTAGAAATCAGTCAACTCATAGACCCATGACCACTAATCATCAGCAAGCTGATGCTCCTTCAAAGGTGACCAAAGCTCCTAATGGAAAGGATGGTTACTTTAAAGAGCTACAGTTTGTAGATGATAAGGGACAAACCAAGACCGTAATGGCTTGGGTCCCTCTTGAGAACTAATTGTGTACAACTTTTATATGCAGGAGCAGACTGGGAACAATGACAATTGGTGGTATGTTGACAGTGGATGCTCTAGGCACATGACAGGAACCAGAAGTCTACTGACAGACTTCAGAGGTGGACTGAGACAAGGAGTGCACTTCGCTGGTGATAAAGGAGGAGTCATTACTGGGAAAGGAAAAGTTTCGAATGGAACTTTGACTCTAGAGGATGTGAATTATGTTGAAGAACTAACGCACAACCTAGTGAGTGTTTCCCAAGTCTGTGATAAAGGTCATCCTGTTCTCTTCACTGAGAAAGAGGCATTGATCCTGAAGCCGGGTTTTATCATTCCCGAAAAATGGATACTGATGAATGCTCCTATTACTTCAATGGAGTCTACTTGTCTGTTATCCAAGGCTTCAGAATCAGACTCTCTCCTATGGCATAGGAAAATGGCACACCTGAATTTTCGTAAAATGAACTACATAACAAAACATAAGTTAGTTATGGGTATACCACCGAAGAGGTTTGCATTTGAAGACAAGTGTATATCCTGCTTGAAAGGAAAACAGCATAAGAAACCACACAAGTCTAAAATTGTGAACTCTATTTCCTTGCCTTTTGAGTTGCTACATATGGATCTGTTTGGCCCAATAAGCAAGAGAAGCATAGGTGGCAAATGGTACAGTCTGGTTGTCACAGACGATTTCTCTAGATTCTCTTGGGTATTCTTTTTGGGATCTAAGGATGAAACTCCGGGCATTCTTATGGAGTTTCTAGATCTAATAGAGAATATCTATAGAAAAAGAGTTAAGAGAATTCATAGTGACAATGGGACTGAGTTCAAGAATTCTACGTTGAATGTATATTGCTTAAGCAAAGGCATACAACATCAGTTCAGTGCACCATATGAACCTCAACAAAATGGTGTTGCTGAAAGGAAGAATAGAACTCTAATTGAAGCAGCAAGAACAATGCTTGCAGATTCAAGGCTTCCGGTCATATTTTGGGCAGAAGCAGTGAATACAGCATGTCATGTTCTCAATCGGGTTCTTACGGTTAAAAAGCAGAACAAGACATGTTATGAGCTTTTGAACAATAAGAAACCGAACTTAAAAGGGTTTGAACCCTTTGGAGTTTCATGTACGTTGTTGAAGACAAGTCATCAACCTAATTTGGTGAGAAGGCTGACGAAGGATACTTCCTAGGTTATGTGCCTAATTCACCAAACAAACGGGTCTTCAATAAAACTTCGGGACGTGTTGAAATAGTTTATAGCATTGAAGTTACGAGCTATACACATGACTCGCATAAGGGATTGGATTGGCAATATGACTACTCATATCTCTTCAAGTCATTCAAAGTTCTTCTCAGTGACTATGTCAGTGACTCAGATATACCTAAGCATTTATTGTCGGGAGATGAGGATCCTACTCCTTCTCCAACATCGAACGCTCAAACGTCTGATGTTAGGACTGTTGTGGATACTGATGTGGTGTCTACTATTGAGTCACAATAACCTCAAGATGATATACCTCAAGAGTGTGAAGATCCTGAAATTGCTTCTCAAAGGATTGTGGATGATATTCTCACTCCTCTAAGACAATTAAGGATATCTACTACTAATGATGGTAGATCACCTTTGGAGGAAATTGGTGCTAACTTACAGGATGATATTCCAATCGAACCTGTTACTTCAACAAGATTGAATAAGAATCATCCGATTGATAATATCATCGGTGATCCAAATTCTCTTGTTCTGACTCGGAATCAATCTAAAGCTAGTACATCCACTCACTCAAGCTTGTATGCTGAAATGAACGAGACAGGGATTTCAAATCTATGTCTATATTCATGCTTTATCTCACAAATTGAACCTAAGAATGTTCAGATAGCTTTGAAGGAAAATTCGTGGGTCGAGGCAATGCAGGAAGAACTGTCTTAGTTCACAAAATTGCAAGTTTGGGAGTTGGTTGACTTATCCATTGGAGAATATCAAATTGGAACTAGATGGGTATTTAAGTGCAAGAAAGACGATCGGGGAATCGTGATTCGCAATAAAGCTCGTCTAGTTGTCCAGGGTTTCAATCAACAAGAGGGGATTGATTACAATGAAGTGTTTGCACCTGTGGCTAGGCTGGAAGCAATTAGGTTATTCTTAGCATTTGCAGCCTCAAAGAAAATGAAAGTATTTCAGATGGATGTTAAGAGTGCCTTCTTGTATGGCAAAGTCAAAGAAACGGTGTATGTTTCTCAACCACCGGGATTTACTGATCCAAAGTATCCAGATAGAGTATATCGTCTTGATAAGGCTCTATATGGATTACATCAAGCTCAGAGAGCGTGGTATGAAACACTGTCTACTTATCTTCTTGAGAATGGATCTACAAGAGGAAGAATTGACAGTACACTCTTTGTAAAATGGAAAAAGAGAGACTTTCTACTTGTTCAAGTATATGTTGACGATATCATCTTTGGGTCATCTGACGAAAAGATGTGTAGTGAATTTGAACAAGTTATGAAGAACAAGTTTGAGATGTCAGCAATGGGTGAATTGACATTTTTCTTAGGATTGCAAGTCAATCAAAAGAAAGATGGATATTTCATTCATCAGACTAAGTATACTAATGAGCTTCTAGAACGATTTAAGATGGAAGAATCTAGAATTTTTCACACTCCTATTCCGGAAGCTCATGGTATTGGTCCAAATAAATCGAGTGATAGAGACGGATCCTACTCTTTATAGGGCCATGATTGGATCACTAATGTATCTTACAACATCAAGGCCTGATATAATGTTTGCAGTATGTGTCTGCGCAAGATATCAAGCCACTCCTAAAGAGTCCCACATGCAAGCTGTAAAACGAATTCTTCGTTACCTCAAAGGGAAACCGAAGCTGGGACTTTGGTATCCGACTGATGGAGACTTAGATTTTGTGGCTTACACTGATTCTGATTACGGAGGATGCAATCAGAATAGAAAGTCTACAACCGGTGGATGTCAATTCCTAGGAGGTAGACTGGTCTCTTGGCAGTGCAAGAAGCAAATCTCAGTCGCCATTTCTACATGTGAAGCTGAGTATGTTGCAGCTGGCAGCTGTTGTTCTCAAGTTCTGTGGATACAACAACAAGTATAACAAATACTCCTATGATGATTGATAATGAATCAACGATCTCTATAATCAATAATCTTGTCAAGCACAATAAAACTAAGCATATTGATATTCGACATCACTTCATTAGAGACTGTGCTGAGAAGAAATTGATAAAGTTAGCTAAGGTTCCATCTGTGGATAATTGTGGATCCCAATGGGTGATCTTTTAATCAAATCAAGAGGAGAAGAAGACAAGAACACAAGAAAAATGATATAAAGCTTGGACAAAATGATAAACAAATGAGATAAAACTTTATATTACTCAATACCCAAAATATTCTCTCAAAGTGAGTATAGCAGCCAAAATACAGAGAATAAAGTGAGTGCAAAATGTCTTACCCTAAATATCTCTAACATTTATATTTATACTAAACAGACTGGCCGTTCTGCGACACAAACCTTGTGTCGCAGAGATCACTAATGCGATACAGGCACTGTGTCGCAACTACAACTAATGCGACACAAGCCTTGTGTCGCAGTACACAGAAAATATAATTTTCACTAAGTCTATTTCATTTACAGACACAGTACATACTAGACCAACTGACAGACACTCGAAGATGCATCAACAAACTCCCCCGTGTCTTCAGCTTGGTCTTCAAGATCTTCATTTAAACCCAGCCTACTGGAAATACACCGCCAGCGTGTATTCCATGTGTCACACAAACATTGACAATCCTCTGAAATTGAGGTGCGAACTTCTTGTTCATCACGTTCTTCTCATTGAAGCGAACGGATTGTCAAATAGCTTTCTCAGATCTTTCTCAAAGAAATTTATTAAGCTCATCGGATCAAAAACTCTGAATTGAGTTTTCTTCAAGTTATAAAGTGAGCTCTTCTCTGGTTGCTCGGTTTCAGGCACAAATATCAAAACTGCCTCTCCAGTATGAGCATCCAGTTCCTAGTAATGAAGTCTTCTTAGAAAGTCCAAGGGAACTGTTTCCAGAGGTATCTTCTTCAAGCACTCAGCCGGAGGATAACGCATTTTGATCAATGGCTGTTTGGTGACAGGATCTAACCGTTTCTTGTATATAATTCTTGTTCCCAATGTCGGTTTGATGAAACTGTACCGTTTAGTGCGAATTTCACGTTGAAGCGTAGATTGAATGAAGTTGGCACGATCGTCTTTCGAAGGATTAATCAAAGCAAGCTGAGCGAGACGATTGATTTCTCCTTTTGGCAAGGTGCTCAGCTTTGAGAAAGATCTATTGAAATATTGGATACCATCAAGCCTTTTGATCATAAACAATCCATTTGAGATCTTCCAACCTCTTTATCAGTCCAGTATACACTCCAGTGACCTTGTATGATTTGCAGGTGACCGGCACTTGTTTTCCATCCTTTCCGTGCGGCCACCATTTAGCAAGTCTTTCAGCTTTAGTCTCAATCGGTTCATCATCAGGAATATGAGTCTCAGAAGTATTATCAGTTTCGTCTTCAGAAGAATCTGACTCAATAATTGGACCATCATCATAGAACTCATCATCATTAAGTTCTTCCTCCTCAACTTCAAAATCAGCATCTTCTTCAAAGTTATCACTATCATTTTCCAAAATTGACTTCGTTTATCATGCGTTGAATAAACGAGAGGTCTGCACAAGAATAATCAACTGCTAACGGTCTCGGTTGGCCAGGAATCCGATCCACAGGAAAGTACTCTAAAGTGGGCATTTCATTAGATTGTTCAATATGTACATCTTCAGTTACAGACTCAGACCCCGGTCCTATTGGTTCTATAGTTGGACCGGCGGGAACAGACTCCCCCGGACCAATAGACCGGGTCTCAAACTCCCTAAACCTATCCTCTAATTGTGTGATTCTAGACGTTTGAGCTTCAATTAGGGCGGTTTGCGACTGAATGAGATTGGCTTGATCGTGCACAGTCTTTTGCATCTTCTCCATCCGATCCAAAAGTTGCTTTATAATATCAGGATGAGGATGCAC